>JANFOE010000427.1:0-385118 GCA_025667525.1 Glebionis coronaria
ATTCAAGAAACTAAAAACGCACAACAATAAACCCTCCAAAATAAGAAAAAAAGCGACCCCGCCCGTTGGGCGGGTTACGACACTAGTATATATATATATATATATATATATATATATATATATATATATATATATATATATATATATATATATATATATATATATATATATATATATATATATATATATATATATATATATATATATATATATATATATATATATATATATATATATATATATATATATATATATACATATTTGTGTGTCAACTCAGATTTGTGAGTAGTTGATAATATCAGAATAACTCAAGATTCTATAGGTTAAGGTGAGTTCATAGCCTAACTTTTGAAAGTTTATAAATGATTTGAAAACTCGTGAGGGGGATATATGCTAAACCTAGAATACAAGTGTTTTTGTATGCTGCCTGATATTATTAATGACACTACGTTTACTCCTTGCCATTAAGTCCCTTTTTGATCGTGGACCGCTAATCATTTCTAGAAAATGAGCGCTAATATTGTGAATATTACTATTGGGGACTGACATCCCCTATCTGGGCAAGTCGCACTTACTGGAATGATGACGGGTTCCTACCTAGGCTAAATATATATACTTTATTTTGTTAAACTGAGGATAGTCTGGCAAAGTACATGCATAAGGGCAATTTGTTGGTTTTTCTGAAAATGTCTAGTCGCGGGGTCATGAGCTAGTGCAATAAGAATCGATGAATTTGAAAATTTAGGTGTATAACATTGTAGCCCTGGAGTCATACTTGTATTCAAATATCGTTTAAACCAATGAATTCACTCAAACATTGTGTTGATTTTTAAGCATATGTTTTAGGTGAATGAAGAATGGCAGGCTACGGATGGTGGTGTTTTGAAAAGTTATCATTCTAATAAATAAAACTAGATCTTTGGGAAACCTGTGATGTACAGTTGTTTTGTTAAAACTCTGATGAATAAATGAATGATAAGGACATGTTTATAAAAATAACTATTTGAGCATTTTCTATTATCGTGACTATGATACCATGAAAGTAATACCTCATATTCGCTTCTGCTACTATATGGTAAAAATGGGGGAGTTAAAGATTGGCACCAGAGCTTACGATTATAGAGAATAAATATTTTTCTTAAACTATTACTGAGATTTTAAAATTTCCAGACCATCAGCCATCATCAGCGGCAATGTAAGATTTTTATCCCTTTAGTAGCATATCTTATGTTATTATATTATAAAAACTACAACGATGTCTACCTCCACATATATTATCGTCTCCGATGATGATGAAAGAGAATTTTATATGTTCGCACCATCTCTCACAGATGTGCGTGTTCGAACTTTATCTTTTTACGATAGTCCTGGAGTACGAGAATATTTTTCACATCAAAATGAAGTGATGAATAGTACACCTTCACCTACGTCATATTTTCTTATCCCTAAGGATCTTTTCTCATCTCCCAACCGAAGTCGTGAAGAGCCATATGAAGCTAAAGAAGTTTCCAGAGCATGGGTTGTGGAGAAACACGACAAGAAATTATTTGCAATTGCAAGTCATCTCGACGAGATATCCCTAGAAGCAATGAGAAGGATGGAAAGGAATATCAAAAATTTGATGAAAGGAAGGATAGATATTCAAGAGCATCTTAGCCAGTTGGAATATAAGTTAGATGTTACTCGACGCCATAATATTAAGTGTACATTATACCTTGAAAGTAATACCATTGTGTTGATTTTTAAGCATATATTTAAGGTGAATGAAGACTGGCGGGCTGCGGATGGTCGTGTCTTGAAAACATATCATTATAATAAATAAAACTAGATCTTTGGGAAACTTGTTATGCACAGTGTATGTACAGTTGTTTTGTTAAAACTCCGATGAATAAATGAATGATAACGTAAATATTTATAAAAATGACTCTTTGAGCATTTTTCTATTATAGTGACTATGATACCTTCAAAGTAATACCTCATATTAGCTTTCGCTGCTATATGGTAAAAACAGGGGTGTTACATAAGGCTTCAGCAAACTTAACAGTTGAAGCTGACTGATGAGACTGTATTTATACATAGTCTCATCGTCCAAATCAGTCTTAAAATGCTTAAAATATCATCAAAATACCCCAATATATGCTTGTGTTTGTTCATTGTGTATTTTAGGTATGGATATCGTGAATTCACCAAAAGATCAAAGGAATCAAGCAAAAACGAACACGGGAAATGAAGCCGCACAAAGAACCGGACCCGAATCATGATTTTCCTATCAAGCCCTTGAAGTTTTGAAGATTGGCAAGAATGGTCCCTCAACTTTGGAAGACTTGACATTTTATACCCTTGCAAAACTCATAATTGCATTTGGGTCCCTAAAATGTTGATTATATACAAGATTGGCCCTTGAAGATCTCAAAATTCACAAGTTTAGTCCTTGTTTTCATGATTAATACTTGGAAGGACTAATTTTGCCAACTGCCCAAACATTTAACAAAGGAAAGGATGTTTAGAACTATTATTTGCAAAGTGAAGTAAACATAAGACTTGGGGGGCCTTTCTTGGCAGACAACATATCTCTCACCCTCCACTCACAACAAGACACGTCACTCCACTTAAACTTTTTAACCAATCAGCACCCCCTATTCATCCATGTCACGAATCCACTAGTTTTTTATTAAACTCGTTTAATATTTAACTAAGTTTTGGTGGTAAACTCATTTTTTAAAATCCAATTACCCAAAAATGGATTTAATGTCAACTGTTTAACATTCTTATCTTTATAAACCCTAATTCCCTAACACTCTAATCACAATGAATTGGGACGAGATATACTCCAGATACATGATTCATGTCCCCAAAAGTAAAACCCACCAACAAACCCCTTCACCCCGTGACTCTAAGTGGGTCCCCCATACTCCCCTGCTTCACTAAAATTGGCAAAAAAGGAATCCTAGCAGAGAATCAACGATGTAAAACGTTTTCTTGTCCTCCAATACAAGATTAAAGGTCAAGATTGCTTATTCCAGCTGGGACATCACATGGGACACCAAAGACCAATTCAAATTTGGGATCAAATCAGCATATTCCAAAGGATCTTTCAGGGGTGTTTTTGGAAGATCACTAGACTAGGGTTTTTAGTTTTTGAATCACCAGTTGTAGTATAAATAGACGTAGCATGTTTCATTGTAATTTTCGTTCCAGTCTTTATGTGACTTTCTAAAATTTGATTAATGACAATGAAAAAATTTGAAGCTTACATATTACTGAGTTCCAATTTAGATTAATCAGTTTTCAGTTGTTTGGAAAATAGTATAAGGATTTAAGGTTGTTGCTTTAAGTTGTTGACAAAACGTTTTTCTTAAGGATTTTTCAAAAATACACAATCAAGCCAATAGTGGAACTGAAAGTGGAAGCTATTGGTATGTTTTGTGTTTGAAGTTAATTAGTTAATTTCAATTGGTTAAGAAGGATTTCAAGTTTTTCTGTTTAGTTAAAAATGGTTTCAAGTAAAATCCATTTTCAAGTTTTTTTTATTTAAGCAATAAGCCATAAGTAGCTTAATCAATAAGCTAGCTTATTAGCTTATTTGCTTTTATTATCAGTTCACCTCTTTGTTTATTTTCCTTGTGCAGGTTCACCTCTTTGGTTAAGATTTTTGCCGCACTTATACGTTGTTTTCCTAAACACGTATATCATTTTCTACATCAATTTTTGGCGCCGCTGCCGGGGAGGTGTTTAGTGTGCCATTACTATTAGTATCGTGTTTGTGTGAGTAGTGCGTTTTAGCTTTTCTAATTTTTGAAAAGCGTGAATATCGTACATACTCATTTTTGTTATTTTTCTTTATTATATTATAGTATCCAAATAAATCGTGTTTAATTTTCCTAAGTTAAACACACAACAATCTTTACTATATTGTAGATATATTGGTTTTCGTTTTTCTTGTGAATATATTATTACTATATTGTACTACGTAAGAACAAATAAATATACAAGTACTCCAAATACGTGAGAAATCACAACCTTGATTCGGGATTTCATCACTCGATCATTGTATTCGAATCTAAAGCAAAAGTTTAAAGGCAAAATAGATAAATACTTTCGTGAGGCTTAATTTCAATTAACACAAACTATAAGGTGGGTATAAGGCGGTTGTATTTCACGACATAAAGGAAAAAGGCTCTTAAGTGCTTCGCGCCGCCTCGTTTCCTCCGCTTGCTTGTGCATGTTTTGAGAAAGAAGGCTAATCGAGGGTTTGCCGCCCAAGTATTATCTACGTATATTATATTTGCTTGTGTTTTCAAGATTAAACCCTCTTGAACGTTTTGGTGTTCCACCAACGTTCTAAAGTCATCGAGAACGTTCACTCCACGTGATCGTTTTCATTCTTTGAGGCTCCTTTAATCGAGAAAGTCGATTCGAGGAGAGATTTGTAGATTTGTGTCTACGTAATACATTCAAAAATCCAAAAAAATTAAAAAACAATCAAAAACCAAAAAAAATTGAAAAATCGAAAAACCGCAAAAAGAATCTTCTTTGCTACCACCCATTCTACGCTTAGTGCATGCGCACTCGATCGAAGGACTATTCCAATTCTAGCGAAGCTTCGAATCGACGCAATCGTAATCGATGGAATCGACGACGTAGACGAGAATTAGAAACCGACGTTCCTAATATCGTTGTTGAAGAAACGGTAGAGGAGATGGCCGATAATCGTTCGATGATGGAATTGCTCCAAGCGCCCACCGAGGGTTATGGAGACGCGATCGTAATTCCCGCTATCGAGGCGGAGAATTTTGAGATCAAGAGCGGAATGCTTTCGTTGATCCAAGCTACGAAGTTTCGAGGTCGTGAAGCCGATAATCCTCACGACCATATTCGGAATTTTGATCGTCTTTTAGCCACGAGCAAGTTTAAGAACGTCGACACCGATGTCGTCAAGCTTATGCTTTTTCCGTACTCGCTCGATGGTGCCGCCAAGGATTGGTACGAGAAAGAGCCACCTAATTCCATAACTACGTGGAAGGATCTCGTTTCCAAGTTCGTTAATTATTTTTTCCCACCGTCTAAGACGACGTTTTTCAAGAATGAAATTACGAAATTTGTGCAAAAATCGAATGAATCTTTTAGAGACGCGTGGGATCGTTTTAAGGAATTGCTTAGGCAATGTCCTCACCATGGTTTTTCCGAGTTGCACCAAATCGATACGTTTTACAACGGTCTTAATTTTCACGAACAAGACTCGTTGAATTCCGCCGCCGGTGGCAACTTTTTATGTAAGACTCCGAATGATGCATTGATAATTATCAAAAACCGATCCAAGGTTTACCAACTCCGCAACGCATCGAGTGTTGCCAATGTCGCCAATGTTAGTAGTTCTAATCGCGACATTGAGAGAGTTGATGCAAAAGTCGATAAGTTGACGAATGTGTTCACGTCTTTTCTCGTTGAGATGCAAAAGAAAGACGCTCCCGCTACGGTGAAAGCGGTTGAGGTTTCGTGTACGTTTTGTGGTGGACCTCATAATTATTACGAGTGTGCGGCTACGGATGGCCAAACGTCGAATGTGAGTGCGTTAAATGGAAACAACAATTTTCAAATCAAAATAACGCGGGTCCATCACAACAAGGCAATTATAACCAAGGCAACAATTTTCAAAATCGAAACAATTTTCAAGGAAATAATCAACAAGGAAATTTTTTGAATCAAAATCAAGGAGGTTATAATCAAGGTCGTAATATAACTTGGCAAAATCGAGATAACAATCAAGGAAACAATTTTTCAAGTGTGAATCAAAACAATTTTCAAAGAAGTAATCAAAACCAAGGGAACTTTAATTCTAATCAAAATAGTTCGTCAAACAATTTTCAAAATTACATGAAAACGAATGAGGCTAATATGAGACGATTAGAGGGAGAAATTGGTACTTTGAAAAATGATTTTTCTAATACATTGAAATTACAAAACACGAAGATTGAGCAAGGGCAAATTGATATTAAAAAGATGTTTTCGGCCATTATGAACAAAGCCTCGGGTTCGTCATCAAGTTCGTTACCTAGTTACACCGTAGCAAATCCGAAAGAACAATGTAAAGCCGCCTCGTCTCGTGAGAAAGGTCGTGTGATTACCCCTAACCTTGAAGGATTCCGTGTTGTTTATCCCTCTCAACCCTCGACTTCTAAGACGTCTTCTTGTTCTAAAGTCGATGGGGTGAACGTGGCGACCAAGGAAAAGAGTGCACACCCTCGTGTACCTCAAATTCCATCCACGGTTCAAAAAGAGAGTTTTGTCGACCTTACCAAAGTAACCCTTGAAGAAACTTGTGCTTCGATCCTTCTTAAAAAACCCAAAAGGCGTATGCCGAGAAAGGAAAAGGATTCGGGCCAATTTCTACTACCTTGTGATTTTTCCGAGATTGAGGGATGTTTAGCCCTTGCCGATTTAGGTGCTAGCATCAATCTCATGCCTCATTCTCTTTGGAAATTGATGAGATTGCCTTCGCTTACCCCCACGAACATGACAATCGAGCTTGCAAATTGTACTCCACTTATACCAATTGGAATAGCCGAGGATGTCTATGTTAGGATTGGAAAGTTTGTTTTTCCCGCGGATTTCGTTATATCCGATTACGAGTGTGACCCTAAATGTCCCATTATTTTAGGCCGACCATTCTTATCGACGGCTAGAACCGTAATCGACGTTCACGAGGGGAGACTTACTATGAGATATGCGGATGAGAAAATAGACTTTTTCGCTAGAAAATCCCAAGGATTTTATGAGAATGAAAAAACCGAGGTTTCAAAACCTAATGATTCAAATTCTAATGATTTCAAAATGTTTACTTTAGCGGAAAGAATGAAGCTTGATGCATGTTTTGAAAGAATTAAGAAAAACGGTTTTAAAGATGATGATTTTAATGATAAAGAATACGTGTACCTAATTCAAAAGGGTATGTGTAAATACATGGATGAAAACTCACTTTGGGATGTTTTTAGCGAAACAAGTGAACCACCAATTCCGAAGGGTGACGTTAATGCCATCACGACAATGACCAAAATGGATTCGTCTTCACCAACTTCGAAGGACCACGACTTTGAGGCTTCAACTTCTAACTCCATCGAAGTGCCTCCTATGCCTAGCCCAACACCCGTTGAGGCTAAAGGGTTTATCGACATCGATCCTCTCGTCTTAGAAAAGTCACCTAAGCGTAGCCCTAGTGCTTGTAAGTCCATGGTTGTGAGTGCTCACATCGACTCTTTCTTTGACGATGACGATGGCGATTTTGCCGAGCTTGATCACGTACTTCGACATCCACATGCAATTTTTGATTCTCCTAAGAAGAAACATGTGAAGTACGATGATTATGAGTTTGATCCCGAGATTGAGGAAATCATTGAACGAGAGCTAGCTCTTATGCCTTCACTTCCACCTACGAGTGAGGTTGATCTTTCCAAAATAGAGGGTGAACTAAATGAGTTGGAACGTCTTATTTTCGATGATGAACCAACTCATGTGACCACTAAAAATCCCATTCTCGAGGAGTTACCTAATCAACACTCCTCATTTGAGAATGACGTTTACCACATTCGTGAGGATCAAACTTATCAACGATCCCCACAAAAGAATGATGGTTTCGTGCTTGATCGTGATCTTTTCGAGAGAGTTTCTAAGATACTCAAGGAGGGGAATGACAAACCATGGTTTGACAAGCCTATCTTTGATGAAGAAATCGATGAGATCGACGTTCATGAGGATGACGAGTATGTAGACCCCGAGGGGGCGGTGTTCTTTATTGACAAACGTTTTGAGAACTTATATAATCCGCCACCCCCTCCCGCCAAAGACTTAAATGTGAGGATTTTTAGCGCGACTAATTTTCAATTTGACACGCCAAATATTTTCGACATCATTAAATCAAGTTTTCATAAAGAGTTTTTGAACGATGAAAAAGGAAAAGATTTTAAAAATGTTTTAAAAGATTTTTCTACATGTTTAACTCCGTCATCACCGCGTTTTGTGAGTGCTACCACCTCGTCTACTCCTTTTGACGATGGTGTGTGTGGTTTTAGTATGGGGGAAGCCCCAAATGTTCCCTCCCATTTCTCCACCGAGGACGAGATTTACGATCCCGGAATTGCTTGTAAAGGGAAATCTTGGTCTTCCACCGATGCAATAAATGGAAAATCTTTTCGTTTGCTTGGTGTGAGTCTACCTCGAGTAGCTCATATGTTTGACTTACCCATTGCCCCACCTTTCTACTTCTTATCTCTTTTCTTCTACCCCATTGGGGTTTCGGCTTCGGTTGAAGTAGCGTTGTTTCGTCTTTCATCCGAAAACGAGGACGCTATCTTTGACCCCGGTATACGTTTATCGGGTTTTTAAAGTACTCCATGTACTTTTGGGCATTGTTTATCATGTAAGCCCCACTAAAAATGACCAAACCAAGATTATCCCTAAATGATCACATTTATGGGGATTCGAGTCGAGCTCTTGACTCGGTTATCAAAAACAAGGTGCCTCGTGGGGGATTCTCATGCTTATCCTTGTACATATTATTGCTTTCTTAGTTTAACGTAACGAGGGGACTTGTGCTCTTCCTACCTTTGTTTCGTGGTTGTTTGTTATTGTGATTCATTAGGTTCATCGTCACCATTGAAGCCTCTCGTGTTCGTTTTACGTAGCACTCGAGCTTCGATCGTTGCCTTTGGAGATTCCGATATCCGATGATATCCTTTTATGTTCTAACGTTTATCTTATTAGCATAATTCAAAAACGGCTTATATGTTATTTGTTTTACCCTTTCCATGCTCGAGATTAAGCATTCGACTTCGTCTCTAGTATGGGGGTGTTTACACCCCTAGACTCGAAACATTGAGGACAATGTTTAGTTTTAGTATGGGGGGTGAGTAGATACTTCACCTTGCTTACGTCAACACGTAATCCAATATTCATCATTTTGTTATCGTTTTGTTGCAAATAAGGCTAAAAATGGCCAAATTTTAAAATTTTTCTTGTTTTTCATAAGTGTTTAAGACACGAATGTAGGTTTTCCGATGGTGAGAACGAGAGTAATTTTTGACTCGACCGTGCGTGTTGAGAACTTAGCTCGATTCCTTAACTTTTTAGGCTAAGTCTCTTAAATGAGGACGAGAAATGATAGAGTTATTTATAAGTCTCGTAATCGTCACAATCTTATGTGTATTAATTATTAGCTTATTCTCCCAACGCTTTTGCATAATAAATTGTTAATAAATATTGATTTGGCGGTTTAGTCACTATTGTTGGGTTTCTAATTTGTTTTGGTAGCTTCCATGTAATTAAATTGGGAAAACATTAAGGTATCGCCAGCGTCACGGTTTTGAAGTATTGGCACCCGAATAATCGAAAGCTTCACCTAATAATAAGATTTCAAGTGCTCACCTAAATTAAGCAAAAATTTAAAGCTCACAAGGCCGAAAAATCTATGCCCAAATTAAAAGTGAATCAAGCCTTAATCTTCGAAGCTTTAAAGATCCAAAATTCGCCTTAGCGTGAGGATATACGTCTTTGGCTAATAAAACCACCGATGAGGCGGATAATAAAAGGCAAGGCAAGACCAAAGTCATAATAAAAGCTTCATGGCGAAGTTGAATAAAAGATGGAGGTAAACCAAAGATAATAAGGCCCTTCCGTTAGGGGGCGTATAAAAGTCTTGGTAATAAGTCTCATGTTCAAAACCGTTATAAAACCGTGTTTATCGATCCTTCTTGTTGACTTAATTTTTTGACATCGTTGTCTATTGGGATGAATTATTGATTTGATGATTTTGGTTACACCGTTAAGTTTCTACTTTTAGACTTAATCTCTATTCACGCTTAAGTCGATGATGTATCCTCGTGATCATTAAGACATAATAAAATATAAGAGATACCAAGTAGGAATAAGGGAGTTTAGGTTCGTAATTAACACTCATAAGATGTGATCGTGTTGCTAACTTATAATAACAATGATCTCGTTACACGCTTAGCATGGAATTGGGTGAAAATCGAGGACGACGAAATTATTTCTAACGAAGCATTCACGTGTTCTTGTTCTATGATCCCAAAAGTCACATTCTCGTGATGAAAACATTACATTATGTCTAAAACGCGTGTAGTAGTTTGTTTAAATTTATGTCTTCAATAAATGTCAACATAAAATGAATTTTGGAAGTGCTACGATACTTAATTCTAGCATTGCGTGGGGACACGGCAATGGTTTAGTATGGGGGAGTGATGAGACTGTATTTATACATAGTCTCATCGTCCAAATCGGTCTTAAAATGCTTAAAATATCATCAAAATACCCCAATATATGCTTGTGTTTGTTCATTGTGTATTTTAGGTATGGATATCGTGAATTCACCAAAAGATCAAAGGAATCAAGCAAAAACGAACACGGGAAACGAAGCCGCACAAAGAACCGGACCCGAATCATGATTTTCCTATCAAGCCCTTGAAGTTTTGAAGATTGGCAAGAATGGTCCCTCAACTTTGGAAGACTTGACATTTTATACCCTTGAAAAACTCATAATTGCATTTGGGTCCCTAAAATGTTGATTATATACAAGATTGGCCCTTGAAGATCTCAAAATTCACAAGTTTAGTCCTTGTTTTCATGATTAATACTTGGAAGGACTAATTTTGCCAACTGCCCAAACATTTAACAAAGGAAAGGAAGTTTAGAACTATTATTTGCAAAGTGAAGTAAACATAAGACTTGGGGGGCCTTTCTTGGCAGACAGCATATCTCTCACTCTCCACTCACAACAAGACACGTCACCCCACTTAAACTTTTTAACCAATCAGCACCCCCTATTCATCCATGTCACGAATCCACTAGTTTTTTATTAAACTCGTTTAATATTTAACTAAGTTTTGGTGGTAAACTCATTTTTTAAAATCCAATTACCCAAAAATGGATTTAATGTCAACTATTTAACATTCTTATCCTTATAAACCCTAATTCCCTAACACTCTAATCACAATGAATTGGGACGAGATATACTCCAGATACATGATTCATGTCCCCAAAAGTAAAACCCACCAACAAACCCCTTCACCCCGTGACTCTAAGTGGGTCCCCCATACTCCCCTGCTTCACTAAAATTGGCAAAAAAGGAATCCTAGCAGAGAATCAACGATGCAAAACGTTTTCTTGTCCTCCAATACAAGATTAAAGGTCAAGATTGCTTATTCCAGCTGGGACATCACATGGGATACCAAAGACCAATTCAAATTTGGGATCAAATCAGCATATTCCAAAGGATCTTTCAGGGGTGTTTTTGGAAGATCACTAGACTAGGGTTTTTAGTTTTTGAATCATCAGTTGTAGTATAAATAGACGTAGCATGTTTCATTGTAATTTTCGTTCCAGATTTTTGTACATCTTTTTAAAGTTATTAATGAAAATGAAACCCTTGAATTGTGTACAAAACTGAGTTCCATGTTTCTGTTTTAAAGTAGCTTAATCAGTTTTTAAATTATAAACTTAGTTTGAGTGTTTTGAAACTTCATTACTTAACAAGAGATTTTTCAGAAAATCATTTTTTTTATATAAGTTCTTGGAAAAGTTTTTAACTTTGAATCATCTGAAAAGGATTGAAGTGAAAGTGGAGGTTCTTTTTGAGTGATTCCATAAGTTGGTTACAAGTTTTTTTTAGAAGTTCCAAAAAAAGATTTAAGAAGAAAATCAGTTTTATCAAGTTTTATTTTTGTTCATCACTTACTGATAAAAAAGCCATAAGCTTCTAGCTTATGGTCTTCTGAAAACAATAAGCTGTTTGTTTGTTGGTTGTGGTTGTGCAGGAAGAAAAACCCCAAGCAGAATCCTCATTCCACCACTCAATTCCCATTTTTGTTCATTTTTGAAGATATTTGAGACCCCTGGTTCTGTTGTTGAACCTCAGCAGGGGTCCACTACTTCACATAAGCTCTCATAAGCTCATAGATGGTTTAAGAAAGGCATCAGCCCCATAAGTAAGGCTTGAACCTCTTATTTCATTTTTATTGAACTTTATGTGAAAATTTATGTGATTTTTGTGTTTGAATGCTACATGTTATTTTTCTTGTTTGATTGTGCTTTATTTAAGTTTATTTACATGTTAGATTGAGTAGAAATCAGTTTGGTTTGTGCTTGCTTAAGTTTTGTTTGAAAAAAGTCACTTTCTGATTTTAAGGGAGTGTTTGGTTCTGTGTTTAAGTCAAGAATAGTGACAGCTTTTGACTAAATTTCAGTTTGATAACTTCTTTGTGTTAATGTTAAGTTATAGTGGTGTTTAGTTTAAGAGTTGATAGGATAAAATAGGTTTTACAAGTTTCATTCTTGGTAAAACTAGCATAAATCAGCAGGTGCCTTCTATCTGCTTGTTTTTAGCTTAAATTTGTCCTCCATTTTTGTTGCCTGCTAGCTTAGGGTGTCATCTAGGGTTTAGTCAAGGGTATTTGTGATTTGTGAGTAGATAGGGCAAGTTTTGGCTTGATAAAACTCACCAAATTGCAAGTTATACCAGCTAACTGCCCCCCCCACAGCCCCCTAGTCATCACAGCAACTACATTTGGCCTATTTTTGTGATTTTCTTGCTTTGTGCTTGTGTGTTTTTTAGCATAAACTGACTCCCCACACTTCCATGAGTGTGGGGGTGCCCCTCTTGTCCAAAGAATCCAAGAAATAACCAAGATACAAGTTAATCTTTCCACAAACCCGTTTTTTTATTACTAACAGTGGGAACTAATTCCCACTGCCTTTGTTGTTAGTTCCCCCTGCTGGGCTAAAGGACAAAAGTCCAACAAGTCACTTTCAGTTCTTTCTTTATTTTTGTCTTTTGTGACCTTTTTTAAGAATTAGACTTTCATTCTTTTTTCAATATTTTTCTTTTTTAATTTCTGATTTTTCAGTATAATTACTTTTTATTTTACTGTTCATTTTCTATTTTTTATATTTAATTGCTATTTTAATTAACCTTTAATTAGGCTGTTTTTGGCATTTAGTGTAGGAAATTATTATTTTTCTGTTTTAAAATTTTTCTTATATTTAGAAAATTAGTTTAAGATTTTTGGTTTTAAAATTAGTCACTGTTCACTTTTTAATTATTTTTTATAATTAATTTAGTTTAATTAGGGTTTAATTATTAAATAGTTTTGTCTTTTAGTGCAAGATTTTACATTTTTTAAACTTTTTCAATTTTCTACTGTTCATTAAGGTATTTTAGGATTTTTAAAATTGTTAAATTAATTTTGGCATTATTTTATTATTTTTTAAGATTATTTTAATTTAAAAATAGTTTTTAGTGATTAAAAAATAGAAAAATAGTTTTTAAAATTAAGAAAAAAATACTTTTTAGTCTTTAAATAATATAAGTTAGTTATTAGTTCAATAAATTAATATTTTGGGCATTTTGTTAATTATATTTAATTTTTGGGCTTTAATTAGCATTAAAATTTGAATATTTAATTAATAAATGGTTTAAAAATATATTTGTTGGATTCTTATTCTTATTTATATTATTTAAGACTTAGTTTAATCATTTAATTAATTTTTAGGTTTAATTTTTAATTTTGTCGCGTTTTACGTATTTACGTTCGCGTTTTACGTCAACGTCGTAGTTTAATCGTAGTTGTAGCTCGTCTTTACTTTTTCCCTTCTAAACCAAAAACGTCACTAATCCAAACATTGTTATTTTATATATATTGGCACATTAATTCACACACCTCCTTCGAGAAGGAACCCGCATTTATTCGGTTTTGCGTTTTTCCTAAAGCGTGTAACTTAATACTTGCCACTCATATACGTTTTTCCTAAAACGTGTACGATTTACTACACATCACTGACCTTGGCCATTCTGTTCCTAATGATGTAAAACCCCAACAACAGGGTATTGCTGAAGGGACCAAAATCATGCTCATAGATCTTAACTCATCACAGACTTTTTCTTAGGATTCATCAGGTCAAACCAAACCTGGTGGAGAAGAAGTTGAAATTGATCCACACAAGGGAAATGCTGATGCTTGGGCCACAAATATCTCTGAGGAAGTGCCACCCACAACTAGAGCTAAGGTGGAACACTTGCCTTTGTTCATGCTTGATGTATCATCTATTGATCTGGCCAAGGAGTTTGGGTTGGATGAAAGGTCACCAGTCAACCTTGACGAGAGTGAACCTGAAATTATGACGCTAGAGCTACTACTGAAGACATTGCACCATCACTGATATGAGTGTAATTACTCATATCAGTTATATCAATATATGAACAATAAATGCATAAAACCAGTGAAAATGGCCTTGTATATGTTTGTTTGTTGTTTCATGTGTGTAGGTATCGAAGTTCATGAAAACCGGCAATAACGACACGGGATTTGAAGAAATATCAAGAAAGCCAAAAAATCAAGCTCGATTTCGTGGATTTAATCTTAATGAAGTAAATTGGGCCTAGTGGGTCCCACAATTGCTATTTGGGACTAAAGCCCAATATCTGAGTATATGTTTGAATATTTAGATCAAAGACTTAACCAAGCCCGAAACCAATAAGAGACGAATCGGAAGTAGTATACACTTGGGCCCAAGCCCAACATCAAAATAAATGTGACGGTATTAAGTTTTGGGTTTTCAAAACCCATTAGGGTTAATAATATGGGACGGTTACAAGATTTATAAAAGTGAATAACTTTTCACTTTCCTCAAACAACTCACACACCCACTTTCCTCTTTGATACAAACTAGAAAGAAAAAAATAACACAAAGCAACCTACCATCCAAATCCTAATATCAAGATTTGGGGCTTTTCTATCCAAAAACATGTGAGCACCACGCGCCTCTAATTAATTCACTACTTTTTTTGGAGATTGAAGATGGTGTAACCAGGTCTACGTGGCAGCTTACTTCGTCATACCTTGGCTTTTGATTGGTGGAAACACCTTCCACCAATCATCTACCCAATTAAATCATGCCAAATCAGCTTCAAAGAAGCACATCAAACATAAGGATTGCCACCTTGGCAATCCGTGTGAGGAGAGAGTAATTTGCTGCCTTTTGATCAAGAGAGAAGAAGATAATGAAGATTGGATGGCCAAGATCTAATTCTGCTTCAAAAACCTCCTCAACAAGGCATTGGAGTTTGCCTATAAAAACCCCCAAATAATGTGTAATTTTGCATCCCATTTTTATTTTAGTGTTATAATGTTAAAATAGATGTAGGATTAAATGTACTCTTATTTTTATAGTTTTGTAATACTTTTCTGAATTAATAAAACTTTTCTTTGAGCTTCATCACTTTATCTCGAGTTATTTACTGTTAAAGTTTTTATACAATCAATTTACTGTCTATTTGATGTTATAATCTAAAAGTTATTTGATTAAGCTGAAATAATAGCTTGAATTAAATAATATAAAGTAAGATTGGGAATAACTTTCCCCATTGGAAAAGTTAAGTATATAGTGTAATTGTGGTTCGAGATTCAATGAATGGTATTTGGTTCGAGATGGTATTATGGTGATGGATCGTGATGTTGATTCTGGTGCCGGTTTAGGTTAAAAAAGGGGCTCAGCGCCTACCTTCTTCTACAAAGGATCATCAATATAAGGTAAGTTCGTTTTATTTTAATTTTATGAATTTTATTTAGTATAAATTGAGGTTAGGGTTTCTTAAGTTGTGAATCTGTTTTTATTAATTTTGTTAAATATTTTGATTGTTTTCGCTTCATTATATGTATGGATATGCTAGTCTGTTGATTTAGTACACTTTTGAGTCCTAATTTGATAAGTCTGCATAATATTTTATGACGACTGTTTGGATTTGCTAGGATATGATCTATTTAGACATTCTGTTAAAAAAAGCTGCTTAGGTAAATTGTTTTAAATATTATTGTGAGTTTACTTTTACTTTTATAATCAAATATTTTTGTTGTGTTGGGGTAGTGTAACTCTTTTGCTGATATGGAATTCTTAGTCTGCCGTATGGATTTAGTATGCTGAGTTAAACTTAGTCTGTGATAAATTTAGTTGAATATAACTGTTAAAAATGGTGTTTGCTGAATATTTAGCTGAGATATTGTGTTGATTAATTTTAACACTGTTTTTGGTCTGAATGTTATTTAGATTTGTTGGTGATTCTATTTGTGCGATATGATTTAATAATTTACTATCTAGTTTTCATATTATCTGTTGATTTTGGTTTGAACTGATAGCTGATATTGCTGTATCATTGTGGTGTTTTGTTTATCTGAGTTAAATTTGTTGATAGCCTTTGATTAGGCTCTTTATTCTGTTCTGTTTCATATCAGTTACCCAAACGATTTGTTTGGGTACTGGTTTATTGATCTGTCGAATTTTTCATATCATAAAAATAAATATCTCAAAAAAAATGTCATTCATGGGGCTCGACCTCGAGACCACTAGGTTAATTGTCAACGCATCTCCCATATGAGCCATAGCTCTTTTTGTTATTAGTTTACACTCTTAATTTTATATACCATTTTAAATGCCATATTTTTATTTCATAAATGTTTATATAAAGTTTCATTAACATAAGCAATTGATTTCTTTTTATAAAACAATTTTTTAAAATGTTTGTCTATTAAAATCTGATTAGTGAAAATTTAAATATAATAATAAAGTTAAAATAAATAAATAAATATATTTTATTTCTTTTTAGAAATTTAAATAGTTTTAAAATTGATTTTTATTAAAGTGTTACTTTTTAGAAATGTTAAATTGGTTTTGATAAATTTTGCTTTTATAAATTTTGTTCTAGATAAAATTACTTTTAAATAGATTTTGTTTAATTAAAAAGTAAAAGTAACTTTTTACATAGCTTAATTAGTTTAAAATTTTAAATAGCTTTATAATGGTTTTTAATTAAATTAGTTTTAAATACACTTTATTTTAAATAGAATTAGTTTAAATATAAAATTGTTTAAATAATTTGTTCCTTTTAAAAAAAATAATAAATAGTTAAAGTAAAAAATTTAAATTTAATCTATTTTTAATAGTTGTCTTATAGATTTAATTTTGGGCTATGATTCATGCACTTTAGGGTTTAAAATTGGTAGAATTAAATTAGATAAAAAACCAATCCCAATTCATATCAATTGTCCAAATTAAAATGAACGTCTCAAATTCATAAGGTCCTTATGTACAACGAGCCGAGATCATTCACATGTTTAATTGAAATCGCCTTTAGCTTATTTATGGATTATTACCTTTTCCTAAAGGTAATTTCCTAAATTTGCTCTATAACGTACTTAATTAAAATACACCGACATTCCTCATCAGATCAAAAATTTTGGCGCCGCTGCCGGGGATCTTGTGTACGATTCGTTCGTGGAGATTTGTTGATCGGTTATTTGAAGACCCATTACGTTCTGAGAAAGTTTTGTTATTTTTCTATTATTATAGTATATATCGTTTTTCGTGTTTTTTTGTTATTACTATATTGTATTACGTAGAACAATAAATTTACCACCTTCCAAATAAGACCTTAGTTGGGATTTCATCACCTAGCTATTGTATTCGAATCCAAAACGAAAAAAAAGGCAAAATAGATAAATACTAATAAAAAGTTTGAACTCGATTTATACAAACTATAAGGTGTGTATAAGGCGACGAGCTATAAAAGGCCGTCTAAGGAAAAGAGGTTTTTAAGTGCTTTGTGCCACCTCGTTTCCCCGCTTGCTTGTGCGTATATTGAGAGGGACGACCGATTATTGGTTTGACAACTCAAGTAGTATTAAATCTTATTTTTGTAGTTTACTTATTGAACCTCGAGACGATTAGGTTTTCACCTACGTTTCAAAGTCGACCGAGGGTAGATTACTTCCATAGTAATTATCCTTATTCCTTGTTTTTATCAATCTTTTTGATTGAGCAATACCAAATAAAAGACCAGAAATAATCTTCTTATAATCTAATTTCTTTTCTTCGATCCTCTAAATTCTCGTCACTTTGGTTTATGCAATTACGATCTACTCGACTTGTTATTAATTCTGATAGGCTTGAAAACATTCATCGTAGAAATAGAAATCGTCAACAACGAATAGTGGAACGCGAGCTTCCACCTATTATTGTAGAGATGGCCGATAACCGAACAATGGAGGAATTGCTCTGTGCACCCACCGAAGGGTACGGGGAGGCAATCGTTGTGCCGGCTATTTTGGCGGATCATTATGAGATTAAGACGGGTCTTTTATAACTCATTCGTGCCGATCAATTTCGTGGCAATGAGACCGATCGCACTCTCGCTATCACACCCCAACATGGCGGAATATGGGGCGCGACGTATGTATATCATCACAACATAGCGTGTCTATAGAGATAACTAAATGAAATGGAAATGTCATAAAATGCTGACACAAATGTCATAACAATATCTCCACAAAATGCAAGAGTCTAGGCAAGTAGGTAACAGTCCTACCTCTTACCCAAGATAAACATATACCACAAACAAAACATCATAAAGGTTTCCACAAAGTATCACTTATTCAAAACACATAGAAATAAACTAAGAAGGAACGGGGATCTCCTTCTAAATGCAATCCTAATGCCTCTAAATCTAGCCACTTCTATTCTCAAGCTTAACCACATTCTCACCTGAAAGAGACACTAAAACACGTCAACATAAAGTTGGTGAGAGTCATAGGTTTAGACTCCAACGCCAAAATCAAACCATAAGCTGTGAATAATAACCAAATTTAAGAACATATGGACAATGTGATACAAACATGCATTAACAACTAATATTCAAGATTTAACAAACCAAACCAAATCCAAGGCTCCCAGCCTTACCAAACACCATGGTCCCATAGGCGCCCATACACGTATGAACCAATCCCAAGGTCCCGCCTTGTCATCATCCCCTTGGTACCAAGTCAAAACATAAAACAATCATGAACCAACTAGCAGTTAATCACATAAGTATGCACAAGTCCATCACCAAACACAAAACATTCACAACATAATTTATAAAAAAACAAGACAGTGTCTCTTCCATCCCATCTGGAAGTCAAAATCATTAGTAGACATGGGACTATGAAACTCACCTGATTGAGCTTCTCCCAATAATCCGTGCACTAGCAAAAAGCTAACAAACAAAAACACAAAAATCAAAACATGACCCAATCTCTAAAATGGCTCATCAACCTATGATGGACATCTAGCCTTCTACCATATATGTTCCTCATTCATATGCTCTAAACACCCCATTACCCTTCCCTAACAAGTCCTTAACTTGGTTAAGTTTGATACCTATCCCGTTCATATATTACACAAAATATTCCCAACTTTTAGGTCTCCAAACTATAAGCCAAACGCCCACCTAACCATACCCATGACCTCTGTAAAGGAAACCCTATGTCCTTACATATGTTAGCTAACTCCTCCCCTTTTCCCCAACCTTAAAGCTACTGAGGCCCCGATATATATATATATATATATATATATATATATATATATATATATATATATATATATATATATATATATATATATATATATATATATATATATATATATATATATATATATATATATATATATATATATATATATATATATATATATATATATATATATATATATATATATATATATATACTTTTGTCTATCCGTATTTTACTGATTTTGAACATACAAAACGTTTGTTATGATTAGGGGGTCTTACCCTAACCCATTTTCTTAGCCACACCCCTGGTCTCTTATATAATATATAAACCAACTCCCATGCCCATTAGGCTCAAGTGTACTCCTAAGTACCCTAATCATCCTAAAACATTAAACTAAACCCGACAAATTTCAAAACTGTTTTGACCTCCGACTGTTGTAACCTGTTTTTGACCCACCTCCTGACCTCCAATTTAGTTCTCGTTTCTTGCATTTGAAAGCCAACTCAATTAGCTATTCAGGGATACTTGGATCGAACCATGAAAGTTCTTGAACTCCATATATGATCAAAAGAATGGACCAAAAATTCTGCCCAGTTTTTAATTACGAATTCAATTAAATTAACCTAATTAATTACCCATAACTCCACTAATTACAAGCCCTAATTCATCTAATCATTATAATATCATTAATATACAGATTTTAATTTAAACCTTAACCTAAATCCATCATAAGATGATTGAGAAAGAACTAAAACACTTTAATTAAAAAGGGTTATAAAGATTTACCTTTGATTTATGAAAACCAAGATTTTTATGAAAACCCTAATTCTTTTGTGATGTTTCGTCGACCAAAGAATCCAGGAACAAGAAATTATGCGTTTGATATTATGTGTGGTGTTCCTTATATAGTACAAAAATTCTAAACCAACCAAAAGCCCACTTACCATAATTTTTTTTTGTTTAAGTCGTATAAAAACCGACTATATACCCCTTTTTTTATTTTTTTTTCTTTTTATTTATTATTATTACTTTACTATTATTTCCTTAAATTTACTTAATTTATTTCAGCCCCTAAAGTTTCTAAAATCTCAAAACTGAGAAACTAGTCAATTTTACGCGTTTACCGTAAAAGACGTAAAATATATAGTTTAAAAAAAATCTTAAATTTTGAAATAAACTTTATAACTAAGTCCTAAATGACTTAAAACCATCCCAAAAATACTCACATGACTAAACACCTTACCCGAGACCTCTAAATGCTAAACTCCAAATCCTAAAAAAAAAATACAATTTACTATAATACTTATACGTATACGTAAACACCAAAATAACACCATTTCATTTCATAGTCACTAATTGTGAGCTCATGAACATGAAATACCCGTTCCTCGATTTACTTATGAGTACTTTATACCCATATACGATATCCACACCAACCTCGTTCACGCAAAATAAACATGTAAACACGCTAATCATATAGTCACACATAAATTAACCTAAAAATAGGAACAAGTGACGAACCTCAAAACCACGGTTGTCACATCACTCCCTCCTAATAGAAATCTCGTCCCGAGATTTACTCCTTAGGATGGTCATTATCAAACAGTTGAGGATACTTATTCCTCATAAACTCTTCCCGTTCCCACATGAACTCCGGTCCACGTTTTGAATTCCACCTAACCTTAACTAACGATATCTTACTTCTTTTCAATGTTTTAACATCACGGTCCATAATTTCTGCCGGCTCCACAATAAAACGAAGACTCGCATCTATACTAATATCGTCCACCGATACTTGCAAGTCAGTTCTTGCCAAGCATTTCCTCAAGTTTGATACATGAAACACATCATGTACACTACTCAACTCTTCCGGTAACCTCAACCTATATGCCACTAGCCCAATCCTTTCAAGGATTTCAAATGGACCCACAAATCTAGGCGCTAACTTCCCTTTCTTCCCAAACCACATCACCCCTTTCCATGGTGAAACCTTTAGCATAACCTTGTCCCCTACCTCAAATTCTAACGGCTTACGCCTCTTGTCCGTGTAGCTCTTCTGTCGATCCCTAGCCGTCTTTAATTTTTCCTTAAGCACAGTTATCGCATCCGTAGTCTCCTGTACCATCTCTGGTCCAATTAGTTGACTACTTCCAACTTCAGCCCATAGCAACGGTGATCTACACTTCGTACCATAAAGTGCTTCAAACGGTGCACACTCTATACTAGCATGGTAACTATTATTGTACGAAAGTTCTGCCAACGCCAAGTGATTCTCCCAACTTCCTCCAAAGTCTATCACACACGCCCTCAACATATCCTCTAGTGTTTGTATAGTCCTCTCACTCTAACCATCCGTCTGCGGATGATAAGCTGTACTCATATCCAGCCTTGTACCCAAGGCTTTCTGCAATAGTCCCCAAAACCTAGACGTAAACCTGCTATCCCTATCCGATATGATCGACACCGGCACTCCATGTTTTGCCACCACATGTTCCAAGTATTTCTTGGCAAACTTTTCCATCTTATCATCCTCCCTCATTGCCACAAAATGTGTAGACTTAGTCAGTCTGTCAACTATTACCCAAATCATGTCATTACCACTGTTAGACCTTGGCAGTTTTGTAATGAAGTCCATGGCAATATTTTCCCACTTCCGTTTAGGAACCTCTGGTTGTTGTAGTAATCCTGATGGTCTTTGATGTTCAGCCTTCACCTTGGCGCAAGTCAAACACTCACTAACGTACAAAGCTACATCTTTCTTCATTCCTGGCCACCAATACATATGCCTCATGTCCCGATACATCTTATCAGCTCCTGGGTGTATCTAATACCTCGACGTATGAGCTTCATCCAATATAAACTTCCTTGTATCGCCAAACAACGGAACCCAAATTCTATCCAAGTAATACTTGCAACCATCTCCTCTTTCTTCCATGTACTGATCCATAGTATGTAGATTTTCTTCAACCAGCCTCTCCTCCTTAACGGTCTCTACTTGTGCTGCTCGAATTCTATCTTTAAGAGTTGTCTGAATAGTTATGCTCATTGCCATTACTCTTTTAGGTTTTAGCCTCTCCTTCCTACTTAGAGAATCTGCCACCATATTGGCCTTTCTAGGGTGATACTTGATCTCACAATCATAATCACTAAATAACTCCAACCATCGCCTCTGCCTCATGTTCAAATCTTTCTGATCAAAGATGTGCTGCAAGATTTTGTGATCCGTATAGATCACACTTTTCTTCCCATACAAGTAATGTCTCCATATCTTGAGAAAAAAGAATACAACCCCTAGTTCCAAGTCGTGTGTGGTGTAATTCTTCTCATGGTTTTTCAATTGTCCTGATGCATAAGCTATAACTTTATCTCGCTGCATAAGAACACATCCTAACCCCTGATTGGACGCATCACAATAAACCACAAAATCTTCCACCCCTTTTGGTAAGGACAAGATCGGTGCATTACACAACCTATCCTTTAGTGTCTGAAACACCTCCTCTTGCTCTTCGCCCCATTCATACTTCTGATTCTTTTGGGTCAACAATGTCAAAGGCTTTGATATTCTAGAGAAATTCTCTATAAATCTTCTGTAATATCCTGCCAAACCTAAGAATGACCTTATTTCTGAAGGTGTAGTAGGTTCCTTCCAATCCTTCACGGCTTCAGTCTTCTTTGGGTCTACATGTATGCCATCATTGTCGATTACATGCCCTAGAAATTCTACTTCTTGTAGCCAAAATTCACACTTGGAGAACTTCCCATAAAGTTTCTCCTTCCTGAGCAGTTCCAACACCGACCTTAAATGCTTGTTGTGTTCCTCCTCCGTCTTAGAGTGGATAAGTATGTCATCAATGAAGACTATGACAAACTTATCCAGACATAGCTTGCACACTCGGTTCATTAGATTCATGAATACTATTGGCGCGTTTGTCAACCCAAATGGCATAACGGTGAATTCAAAGTGTCCATACCTCGTTCTGAACGCGGTCTTTTGTATGTCCTCCTCACAGACCCTTAGTTGGTGATAACCGGACCTAAGGTCAATTTTTGAAAAGTATCTTGCTCCTTGCAGCTGATCAAATAAATCATCAATCCTTGGGAGAGGATAACGGTTCTTAATGGTCAGCTTGTTCAGCTCCCGATAATCGATACACATCGGGAATGATCCATCCTTCTTCTTAACGAACAACACCGGTGCTCCCCATGGTCAAGAGCTAGGCCGAATAAAGCCCTTATCCTGCAGCTCCTTAAGTTGCTCAGCTAATTCCTGCATTTCGGAGGGTGTTAAACGATATGGCGACCTAGCCACGGGGGTTTCCCCGGTTATTAAGTCAATCTTAAACTCCACCTGTCTCATCGGTGGTAATCCCATCAAATCATCCGGGAATACATCGATGAATAATCTTACTACTCGAATCTTATTGATTTGAGGCTCATCATCCTTGGCATTCATAAGGGATCTAGTCATCTTCTCCCTTCTTTCTCCATACACACATAATACCTTATTATCACCTATGGGGATCTTAACAATCTTTTCGTGACACATTAGCTCAGCCCTATGCTTCGATAACCAATCCATACCAATAATCACATCGAAACTCCCATGTCCTAGAGGGATTAAATCTTTGGTGAACTTAAATTCTCCCAACTCTAATTTGCAGTTTAAAAATATCTCATCTACCTCTTCTTGCTTACCACTAGCTATCTCAATCACATACCCCGGTTTCGCTACACTAGGGTTCATATTTAACAAAGCCACGAATTAAGAAGACACAAAACTAAAATCTGCCCCAGAGTAAAAAAGAATAGTAGCGAAGTGATTCTTAACAGAAAATGTACCCGTTACTACATTCGGGTCCTGAACCGCTTCTACTGCATTTGCAAGGTAAACCCTGCCTCCATTCTGATTTCCCTTATTCTGATTTCCTTCGTTCCTGTTCCAGTTCCGATTCCCAGTGTTTCCATTGTTGCGGTTAGCATTGTTCTGATTGCCACCGCATTGGTTTCCTCGATTTCCTTCCATAGCTAGCTGCCCTGTGCCCTGATTAGTTGCTCCAACCAATCTAGGACACTCCCTCTTGAAATGCCCAGGTTGTCCACACTCAAAGCAATTTCCCCCTGTTACATTCACCCTCATGAATTGAAGTGGCGACGCATTCCGGTTAGGCGCCCTACAATCTTTAGCAAAGTGCCCTGGCTTCTGACAATTAAAACACACGGCACAAGGGGTGCCTCTCGCATGGAACCTAGAGCAGGTCCTGCAAGGTGTGTTGTTGTTAATATTACTGTTTGGATCTCCAAAATTTTGGGGTGTCCTCATGGCAAAATTTCTGCCATCCTTTGCCTTCTTATTACTTTTCCAATTGTTGTTAGGTGATTTCACATCTTCCGGTTCCTTTCTCTTATCCCCCGATTTTCCTAAAGTCCCACTTGACAGCCTCTTGAGTCAGAATTCTTGCTGTCAATATTGCCTGTTGTATCATAGTAGGCTGAGTAGCCTTGATCATTCCTCTGATCTGAGGAGGTAATCCAGCTACGTACCTCTTGATTTTCTTTTCTTCAGGGGTAACCAAATGAGGAACCAACTTTGCCAACTCATGGAAGCGATCAGTGTATTCTGCATGAGCCGCTCCAACCATAACATGTCCCCAAAACTCATTTTCCAGCTTCTCCATATCATTGCTTGGACAAAACTCCGTAGTCATAAGAGCCTTGAAGTCGGCCCAAGCCATAGCATTTGCAATAACTCTCCCTCTCGTTTGGACTTGAGTATTCCACCAAGTTAAAGCCTTCCCTACTAGTGAACCAGTTACATACATGACCCTTTGATTGGGTAAACAACCACTCATCTTGTAACACCCCATTTTGATAAATGGAATGTCACGCGTAACTATGGCGTGTCATCAAAGCATACAAGGATAAATGTCTAAAACATTACATGACCATAGGGATAACCAGAATCAAACATCGGTTCCCAAACATAAGCCCAAAACATAATAAAGCAAAAGAAATGAATGAAAGACTAAACAAGCATAAGTATATGAAAGCAAAAAGGAAAAGAAGTCTCTAGCAGCTTCCATCCTATGCACGTCCTCCAAATGCTCTAGTCTTTCCTAGGGTACCTGCCGTTTTGGGACATGGAAAGGAAAGTAACGGCTGAGCAAAACGCTCAGTGCACGGATATAGACATAGTATAAATGACTAAAACATAATAAAGACTTAATAGCAGCGGAAATGTGTAAGTCCTAGAAAACTTGGAACATGTTCATAAAACTGGTTTTATAGTTTGAAAAGCCTTATGTTTATCTTATGAAAACTGTTTAACATATTTTACCATTAGCCAATATAGGTCATGAAAATCCACCGTGCATGAATACTTGGAGGGGTGACCTCATCATGCAAATTAGAGGGGCTGCCTCTAATTTAAGATACTGGTTTGGGTAGGAGGGATAAGCTCCTTGTGTAGGATGCAAGGCACACACCATATTCACACTGAGTAATCTGCTTGGAAACATGTAACTAGGATGCACCCATACGCCCCACATGATAAATATAATAATATGGCCAAAAGCTGAAGGGACGCCACGAGCAATCACTTCGCCGTGGTGAAGTCATAACACCAGTGCCTCTAGTGTTATGGTTATGGTACCTCCATAACTAGGTGAAACTGGTCATGCATGTATATGGCTATAGGTATTCTAAATTAAACATAAGCAAATCAAACATATAAACTTATACTACGGGAAAACAGTTGGCTACATACGGGGAATCCTAATAAGGAAAGAATGTCCATACTGAAAGGACGGGAATCCGTACCTTATGTCAAGTGAACGAAGAAGACGAACTGAGGAGAGTCCTACTTCGGTATCACTAATGCTACATAAATACATACGTGTATAAGTATCTGATTACTAAATATGTAACTGGTTTTATATCCTGTCCTAGCTTATTTTATACGTTCATGTCATGTTTTACTGTTTTAAGCCTTAAACTGTGTTTATCTTATATTCTGTCTATTATGATTAAGTATTACTTGTATTTCATGTATTATTATACTTACTGTGTAATAATAAGTAACTTTCTAAAAATAGCAGGTTTCCTAAAATAGAAAGTTTCCAAAAATAGAAGGTTACCAAAAATAGAAAGTTTCCAAAAGTAGAAAGTTTCCAAAAATAGAAAGTTTCCAAAAATAGAATTACTGCTTAAAATAGATAAGTTTCTAAAAATAGAAAGTTTCCATAAATAGATTAGCTGCCTTAATTATATAAGTTTCTAAAAATAGAAAGTTTCCATAATTAGATATAAGCTGGTAAAATAAGCTAAGTATATAAGCTTAAGTGTTTTCTGATTATTTTTCTAAGTCATATTGATATAAGGTATAGTTTATTAATTTTTACATGTAATTTAAATAAAATATAGGTTAAAAGTATTTAATTAAATATATCATGTTTTTAATTAAATAAAGTTAAATACTTAGGTTAAAACATGTATTATTAATTGTTAATAATATAACCTAAGTCATGTCAATTAATTAATTATAGCCATGGTTTTTAATAATTAATTAATATAAAGTCTAGAAAAATATAAATACTTAGGTTAAAAATCCATGATCTAATAATTAAATTATAACCTAAGTCATGTTTTATTAAATTAATATGTCATGTTTTATTAATTTAATCTTAACACATAATATTAAAATCATAAACCTTAACATAAACCATGAACCGGATCGTGACTAGAAATCGTGAACCGGACCCGTAATAAACACCATACCCCGAACCACTTCGGGGTTCTCCCTTGTTTGCTGCTGCTGTGGGACCCACACCACCAAACCGAGACCTTGAGGTCTCGGTGGTGGTCCATAAGCCAAACCGAGACCCCCTTGGGGTTCGGTTTAGGCGCCGGCCACAACAAAACACCCGTAAATCCTCCGTTTTGATTTACCCCATAACCATTTACCTGTTTAGTTTATGTTTTTAATTAGCTTTTTAAAAACATCATGTTCTTATTTAATTTATTAAATCAAAATCTAAAAGAAAAAGGATTAAAAAGGTATACCGAATGCGTGGATCAAACGAGGATGAACACACACGAACACTTGCACAAAAATCAAGATCAAAATCAAACGAACACCCCCTTTGTGTCTTGTATATGCGGCGGCCAAGAGGAGAGCAAGAAGGAGAAGGAGAAAAACTTTTTAGGTTTTTGTTTAATTTACTGTAAAGTGAAAAATGACCACAACATTTACCTTAACCCCTTTCTTAGTAAAAATTAGATGGGCTTGGCCCATCTCTTGGTGTAGCCGCGGGTAGGGGGCCCCACATGGGGGTACCTGTACCATTTTCCGAGTCTAATTATTTAGTGTTCGTTCGTGTTTAGTTGTGTTCGTGTTTTATGTGTTCTCGTAAAATATTAACCGTGACTTAATATATTTATTCGTGTTCGTAATAAATATATATACGTAATTAATATTAGCTCGTGATTAAATTACGTTCATGATTTCATGATCGCATGTTCGTGATTAATTATTGTTAAATAATTATTGTGTGTTCATACGTAATAAATACTTATCGTGTTCTAACACGTACGTAATACTTAAAATTCTTATACGTGAACGTAAACATGCTATAAAAGAAAAGTTTTAATGTTGTATGTACGATGTAAAGGGTACTACTCATGGTAAAAATATGCGGGTTTTACAACTCTTCCCCCTAAAAAGAATAATTCGTCCCCAAATTATAGATAACGTAAACTGAAAGAGGAACATACCCGAATCAACTGAGAGCGTATGTGAGATAAATGAACATGCAGATGACCTGGCAGAAGGAACGCGGAACGTGACATGTATTGAAAGGACATGGAACGTGACATGACTGGAAGGACATATCTAATTGATAAGAGAAAAACGGATAGGAAGTCCGGATGAACTTGTCCGTTTCCAAGTGGCCTCCTCTTGGAACGGTTCCTTCTCAAGACCTTGACACAATGTTAAATCTTGGTCCTCCCGACCTTGACTTGAAAGCTCTACAAGTTCATTGTCATCTACGTAACATAGATCCTCTTAATTCGATCGAGGGAATAAGAATTGACGTGTAAGGCAACTGAAATGTTATCGTGCAAAACACTCTAACTTAACTGATAATTAGCAACGATGCGCGAGACATAAAGAAACGTAGTACGTGAAAAATTTTGAACGTAATACGTGAAAAATTTTGAACGTGATACTCGGAGATATGATGAGTGTAGTATGAGTAAACATATCGTGATCCATGATACATGTAACATATCTTGATCATGATATGAGGAACGCGGAATGAACATGACATGTGAAACATATCGTGAACATAGAATATAATGGAACTAACGCCAACCGCTACAAGGTGAGACATAGAATATGACGAGAAACGTCTATCTAAGGATAGGGAGTTATACTAGACTTGGGTCTGGTCTCTCAAGCTCTTGCAAAACATCCCAGAATGAGAAAAAAAAGAACATAAAATCGTAAGCCGAGATGCCATCATGAACGTGAATAGTGTCATGAACGCGAGCGTGAAAGCAAGTCGTGAAATTAGAACAAGGACCTGAAGTAAATAAGGAGCATAATTATGAATATTTGTCTGACCCGATAACAGAGGAATTGCCAAGTGATCGGATGAGCCTTGGCTTGAACATGTCCGATCAATTTGTTGGTTCTGAAATCCTTGCGGATGTAAGGATTCTGCAGACTTGATCAAACTGTTTGAAATAAACCAGATAGCATCATGCTTCTTCTGAGTTTGCGTTAGACTGGTAATCAAAATCCGTAGAGATCTTGTCCCATTTCAATTCACAATTTCAGATGATGAAAACATCCCAGTTTGTTGGTGTCCTATCTTAACCTGTTGGTATGTCAGGTACCTAGATATGAACGTAACTGTATCTTGCTTCGTAGAACTTGATACATAGGAGTTTGTGAAACTCTGAGTCTCTGAATCTAGACTTCTCCTAGCGTAGGATTTTCTAGAACACCTAATGTAGTGTAGGGTTCTCTCCTTTACGCATAAGCTGAGTCATGGTAAGATTAGCCGTAGAAAGCCATGTGATTCAGCGTGTCACTGTAATCAAACAGAATTGATATTGGATACAATTTCCAGGATAAAATTTCTCTTGTCATGGAATTTGCAACATAGTGTAGATGTGGTCTTCCTGTTCTTCTCTAGGCTTAGAGGAAATTAGGTTATCCTCAATGAAAACACTGATGAATTTGCTATGAGTTCATAGAAAATCCTTCTTATAATGCCGTTGGAGCATTGATGAGACTAATTCAAAATCATAAATCTAGCTTGACCGAGTCGTGTACGAATAGCAGTCATGGACATGTGCTGCTCTTTCACTCGTCACTGTTGGCAGCATGATCATGAGTTCGATCTTGGAAAAGTGATTAACACTATAAGGTCGATTGGACATGTTGTCAATACGTGGAGGAGAATAACGGTTATGAATGGTGATTTGTTTAAATCGACGGTAGTCGACACATAATCTCATGGTACCGTCCTTCTCCTTGAAGGTTCTTCTGGAATGTATGGGAAGATTTTAGAATAATCAACTGGCTATGCGTAAAAGGACTTAAGTAGTCGTGTCTTACTGACAGCTAGAAAATTTTAGCGACCATGGCTAACAACGCACATGCTTGTAAGCATAGATAATTTGTACAGATTTTCCTGATGGAAAATCAAGCTGAATGTATTCAGGAGCCTGAGCATTACTATACATAATCATGAATCGTAGCATGGTGTGTTGTTCATAGTCCATAATTAGGATAAAATTCATCTCGTGTCTGTCAGAGGAAATGCGTTAGCAGCTTTGACCATATCATTAAGCTAATGGAAAACCTTCGTATACGTGGGAATACGAAAGGTGTCCTTCATGGTCATGAATATATGAACTATGGTGAAAGAAATGAAAGTGACATCGGCAACGTGACAGTTCTCACTGATGCGCCGATAATGGTATTGAAATTCTTGTGGCCTGATTAATACATGGAAACAAAATGGATATACCTTTGGAGGGTACCCTGAATTTCTTAGAAATGTTTCATAGTTGGACGTGAGTCATATGTCTTGACACGTTTCTTGGAACTATAAGCATGACATATGTCTTGACTGGTGTCTTGACATGTGTCTTCAGAAAGTATACGTGAGACATGTGTCTTGACTGATGTCTTGACATGTGTCTCTAGAAAGTATACGTGAGACATGTGTCTTGACTGATGTCTTGACATGTGTCTCAAGACGTAAAACAATAGAACTACAATATTAGGTTATTATGCCAGACTTGGCGGATCAGTTGGACTACTGATCCTTTGTATGTCTGATCACGTCCGCGGCCGGAGCCTCGGTTGCGATTTATAGGATAATTATGTCATAGTAGTGGTTACTATCGTCATGTCTGTCAGTTCCATGACGGTCATTCTCATGACCGTGATTCATGTAACTATTCAGCTGAGTGGCCGGCTGGTACCAGTTTGCACTCATATGGCTGAAATGACAGCCGAATGACGTGTGACATGTAACTAAGAATTAGGGACAATGATTGATGGAAATGGTCTGATGGTGAAGCATCTTCTCGTCCAATTGCTTTGCTCTGACGCCTTTCTCTTCTTCTTGTAGGATCTCCATGTTGTGAACAGCATCCGCGTCTCGTAGCGTCTCCTAACGTCAGCAGCATCAACCTTTAGTAACATCTCCAAGTTATGAGCGGCATCATCAATCTTGTAGAATATCAACAATTGAAATTACGCCTGAGATGATTCAGAATCGACTAGCGAATACTCGTGTAGTATTGCAAGTGGCATACACATGGATCAAGGTACGTGTAATACACATGAAATACGGTATGTGGAGTACACGTGGAATGCACATGAAATGATCGGTATGTGGTCGATCATTTATCATGATTTAAGGAAAGTATATCGGTTAAACGGTTAGGAAACCATCATGATAACCTGGCAATGCCAGTATATACCTCATTCTGGTTGCATAGAGAAACGTTAAAGTGTGGTTACACAAAATTCAAGATGATTTGCCTGAAAGCATGATCAATGAAAACCAACCATGACTATCATGAAAACATAATTTACATGAATTTCATCAGTGTCTTGCATGGAAGCAAAGACAATAAAAGAGACGTAAGACATAATCACGTGAAGACCAAGTCATTATGAAGAAACATGGAACAACTCAATGTGAAGGAGTGTATAACATAATCAGCATGAAACCGAAGTTAACCATGACAGTATGACAGCATACTTGACATAAAAACATAATAACTTATAAGGGGATAATAAGTGTGAAAACACTTATCCTTTTACCACTTATTTCCACTAATAACAAGACCAAAACGTGTATTTTATGTCGTAAAAGTCGGAATTATGCGTGGTTTTTGTTTTTATTGTGTTTTAGGACCAAAAGATGAAAAAGGAAGAAAACACGGGCTTTCACGGGCTTTTATCGAAGAAAACGAGAAAAGACGAAGTCAAGAGATCAAGAGTGCCTAAAGAACGGATGTCCAAGACCTATTCTGAAGATTTATTAAAGAAAAAGTCTAAAGACGTAAGTTTAATGAAGTCGAAGAACTCAAGTCTAAATTAAAGAAGAAAATTATTAAGACAAGTTCAAATCCCGAGACGACGTCGAAAAAAGACAAAGAATTAAATCGAGTCGAGAAGAAAAGAAAGAAGGAAGCACACCACACATACACTTCCCACATAGCATATAAATACCCTCCTAATCACATTAGGAGGGTGGTGAGCTAGTTAGTTTTTCATCTTTTCTTTCTTGTTTTTAGAGAGAGAAAGTTCCAAACTTTCTCTTACTAAGTTTATCTTTTCTTTCTTTCTTTTAATCTTTCAAGTTTAACTTTTAATCTTTGTATTTGGATTTCATCAATCAAGTTCTTAGTTAAGCTTTTTGTTCTTTAATCTCTTTCCACCACTCTTGATTTACTTTGGTTTTTGATCCGAAAATCATGTTTCACGAAGTGATTTTGTTTGATGTTTAAGTGATAAAAGGTAAATCTTTCTATTACTTCATAAGCTTTCATACGGTTTAGGCTGTAAGCTCCTTTTGCTTTATTGGCTTATTCATGTTTTAGCTTATTGCTTTTCGGATTCTTAAAAGGTTTAATCTTTTCAAAAGTTTCTTTTATAAAGTCTATGATTTTATGTTTCGAAAGTTTTCAAATTAAGCTTATTGGGCTGTTTAAGGTTTGAGTAAGGTAGCTTATTATACGTGCTTATTGAGTTCTCAGCTTGCCACCAATTTTGGATTAAGTTTGTGTGTATCGCAATATTGGGGGTTTAAACTTTCCGACGAGAAGCTTGTTTCGATCGCAATAACCCTTAAGGGTTCTACTTTGCGATCACTTGTACCACCCCCCCTTATTCCGATCTGGGATTCCGATCGCTCTTTGCGATCGCATATTCCGACGGGATTTAAGGTTGCCTTAAGTCGAAACGCTGCCCAAATTTTGTCAACTACTTTCTGATAGGTTGGTCATCATTCCGATAGAATCATATTACGACAGGAACATTCCGATAGCTTGTATATTCCGATCTGGGACATTCCGATAAGACCATATTGCGACAGTATTGACTTTGTATTCCGATGAGTATTCAGATTAGCATTCCGATGGACTCTCACATGGATTATTCCGATGACTTGTTTTAGTTATATTCCGATGGTTTTAACTTTGGTGCATTCCGATGGAAAAGACTAGTTACATTCCGATAGACTAAGTTTTTAAGTTTTAAAGTTTTACAAAGTTTTACAAAGTTTTATGTTTTAAGTGTTTTTCCAAATAATTTTCTAGTTTAAAAATTAAACGCTTTAATTTTACTCAACGACATTTTCATACTTGCTTTTAGTTTAAATTAGATAACCAAACCAAACCATTCTCTTGTTTACCAAAAGACAATTGAGTCGCACTTTCTACCATTAATCAATTAGAAAAGATCGGACGATTATATTTTATACTTAGTCAAAAGCTTTGTATTAAATGGCGCCGCTGCCGGCTCTTTTCGTTAAGATTAACGGTTTTTAGTGAAAGACGCATTGAATTTTGGGGATCCGTTCTTTTAGGAACGTTATTTTCCTTGCTAAAAATTTTCAAAAATCCATAAAAATTATAAAAAATTTCAAAAATACAAAAACATTAAAAAAAAATCATAAAAAGCATTTCTTTTCCAAAGGTTTTGCACCAAAAAGATTATATAGATATTCTATCTGTATATTTTTTTCTGCAGGTGTATGCGTACTAGATCTTCAAATTATTCTGAGCCCGAGACTCGTGAAGATTTAGATATGGCTGGTGTTCATAACAACAATAATAACCCACCTCTACCCAATTTGAATAACAATAACAACAACCACAATGCTCCCCTACCCAATTTACGAACAATGGAGGAATCGTGTCAACCCACCATTAACGGACGTGGAGGACCGATTGCGCCGATGCAAATCACGGCCTAGGAGTTTTCGTTGAAGAATCACATGATCCAACAAGTGAAAACTAATCCATTTCGCGGATTGCCGGATGATGATGCCAACAAGCACCTCGACAAATTCATTACTATTACTCAAAGCATGAAGATGCCCGGTGTTTCTATGGATGTACTTCGCCTTCAACTATTTCCCCACACGCTTTCTCACCATGCCGAAAAATGGTTTGACCTTCTCCCAATGAATTCTATTCATACTTGGGACGATATGACTCAACGATTTTTGTCGCGCTACTTTCCACCGTCCATGGTCACGAGCCTTCGTAACTAAATTAGTGGATTCATGCAGGACAATGATGAATCGCTCTTTGATGCTTGGGAACGCTACAATGATTTGATCGACCGTTGTCCAAATCATAACATGATCCCCATCACTCTCATTGATACTTTCTACAATGGTCTCACTTTTCGTGATCGTGACACGATCAACGCCGTTTATGAACAAGAGACCGGAGGAGTGTAGAGAGTTGATTGAAAACATGACTACTCACCACAAGAATTGGGATTCATCCGCATCCTCAAGATCTAATCCGAGAGTCAATGTTTCATCTACTTCTTCCACCACCGACATGTCCGCCATGGAACGAGCCATTATCGAAATGAGCAAAAATATGCAAATTTTGGCTAATAACCACACTCAACAAGCTAAAGCCGTTTCTATTTCTTGTGACACATGTGGTGGTCCTCATTCTTACAATGATTGTCCTTCTACTCAAGGCAATTTTTGTGAAAACGTTAACACGGCATACGGTACCTATCCCACGGGAGGCTATCAAGCTCGTCCTCAAGGGGACCGTAACTTGCTAAGTTATCGTTCAAACAACTATCTTTCACCATCCGATATTACTCTTCAAAACCAAAACCAACAACAAAGCTATAACCGAAATAACCAAACCCAACCTCGTGCTAACAATCAATATCAATCCCAAAGAAACCCATATCCACCTCAAGGAAATTCTCAAGCTTACCAAGCTCCACCTCTCAATCAACCAACGGCGTCGAATCAAGACATCGAGACGTTCATGAGGACTAATAGAGAGATGGTGACGAATCTTCAGAGTCAATTCATCAACTTGAAGGGAGACATGGCGAAACAAGGGAGTGATATTCGAGCCGAGCTAAGGAATGACATGGCAAAACAAAGCAATGATATTCGCGCAGACATGAGAGACTCTTTCAGCACTCAAGCGGATAATATACGTGATATGATAGGTTCGCTTTTCCAATGTAATCAACCCTCTTCTTCGGGTACTCTTCCGAGTAACACCGTTGCTAATCCAAGAGGGGAGATGAAAGCAATAACCACTCGTAGTGGAAAAGGTTATACGGAACCCGAGCTTCCTACACCTCCACCCGTGATTGTGAACAAGGAAAAAGAACAACTTTCTTCACCTCCTTTGCCTTCTTACCCCATTCCACCACCACCCGCGGTTGTGAGTGATCCTATTCCCCTAAAGCCTTCCTCTTCATCCGATATACCTTATCCTTCAAGGTTGAGGAAAGAGAAGCAAAAGAGCAAGGATGATATTCAAGTTTCGAACTTTCTCAAAATGTTTAAACAATTGAATTTCAACATCTCCTTCGCTGAGGCTCTCGCTCACATGCCTAAATATGCGAAGATGTTTAAAGATCTTCTTAGTGACAAGGAAAAGCTTCTTGATATTTCTAATACCCAACTTAACGAGAATTGCTCTGCGTTTCTCTTAAGGAAATTGCCCACCAAACTTGGTGATCCGGGTCGCTTCTTGATTCCTTGCAACTTCCCGGGAGTAGAGAATTGCATGACCCTTGCCGATCTAGGTGCTAGTATAAACTTAATGCCTTTAAGTGTTTGGAAGCAATTATCTCTCCTCGAGCTAGTCCCCACCAAAATGACTTTAGAATTAGCTAACCGTACGGTTGCTTATCCAGTAGGGATAGCCGAAAACATCTTCGTTGGCGTTGACAAATTCACCTTCCCGGCGGATTTTGTTGTCGTTGACTACGAGATGGATCCCCGTGTTCCATTAATCGTTGGACGTCCCTTTTTGAGGACCGGTCGCACTCTCATTGATGTAGCCGCGGGCGAAATAATCATGAGAGTTGGTGACGATAAAATTGTGTTCAACATGGGTAAGATTTCTAAGCAACCTTATTCATATGAGAATGTTAATGCTATTGATGTTCTCGATAAGGCTTGTGAAGAATACTTTAATGATGCTTGCAAACGTAATCTTTCTTCTCTACCCAATGTTGAGGCCGTTGCCTGAATCGCTCCATCATTAACTCCATTTGGAGAAAGTGATTTCCTCTTGAAAGAATTTGAAGCAACTCTGGGAGATGTGGATTTGCAATATGACGATTCTCCCTCCAATTGGGATGAAGACATTCGTACCATTGAGAAACTCCTCAATGAGGACCATATTTCTCCACAGTCTCCTAAGGCTATCTCTACCAATGATCCGAAATTGACTACTGATACAGGGCTTTTGACACCTCGTATAAAAATTAAAGTTCTTTGTCGTGTGTCTAATCGAATTGATCCTGGTTAACTATGCGACTCAGTCGTTCTTTGGTGAAACAAATAGCTGTGTCTTTGTAGTAACTAAAAGTGCAAAACTTAAATGTAAAATGGCTAGTAAAGTAAATCTAACACTAATTTAAAATAAAAGGCAAGTATTTAAAAGTGTGACGGAAAATTAAAGGGCACTAAAAGTAAATAACGCAAACTTAAATCTATCTAAGGCAAACTCAAAACGCAACTAAAACTTTAAACTAAGGCAAGGCTAAAATAAATCTAAGGAAAATAAACTAAAAGTGCGACAAAGGAAAAAGGCGGGAAAAGTAAAGCTTGAAAATTAAAAACAGAAAATTAAAAACAGAAATTAAAAAGAACCTGAAAACAGCTCATCCGGAATAAACCTTCGTTCGAAATAATCACTCATCCGGGATGTCACCTTCGTTCGGAATGATTCTTCTTCACTCGGAATATTTACCAAAACCTTGATCCGGAATAAATCCTTTATCCGGAATATGTCACTTATCCGGAATAAAGTCTTGATTCGGAATATTGGTCCTTGATTCGGAATGTTGTGCTTGATCCGGAATGTTGAATATTCCGGATGAAGACCTTGATCCGGAATAATTACTTATTCCGAATAAAGCTCTTTGATCCGGAATATCTCCTTGATCCGAAATATTTGGTTGATTCGGAATGAAAGGCTGATCCGGAATATTATTCCGGATGAGAGACTTGATCCGGAATAATAAATTATTCCGAATAAAACACTACTGATCCGAAATGTTAAATATTCCGGATGAACGACTTTGATTCGGAATGCAAGAATATTCCGGATGAAGGCCTTGATTCGGAATATATAATATTCCGAATGAACGACTTTGATACAGAATATCCACAACACAATTCCTTCACTAGAATAACCTTGGCTTGATCCGGAATGTTTCCTGGGAATACACAGTAACAGAAAAAGCGAAGAATAAGGAGGACAAGAAAAACACGAATCCACACAAATCTAATCTAAATCAACCACAAGATTAAATCAAACTAATCAAATAACATCTACTAATCATAAACAAACAATCCAAATCAATAAAACTAACAAATATAACCAAAATAATCAAAACCCACTTTAATCAATAAAAACTCAAAACATAAACATGAACATAAACATAAAAATCAAAGATTAAAGAAAGGTAGATAGGAGATGAACAATAAAAATAAAGATTGACAAGAATTAAAAGGAAACTTACTTGAAATTAAAGGTATTTAAGGTGCAAGACAAGTATTTAAATTTGACATGAAATTAAATGACAAGGTAATTAAATGTGCAAGGTAATTAAAATGGAAGAAATAGTTTGTCAAGCTATCCAACAAATCTAATGAAATGAAATCCTAATCTATTTATAGGGGAGGATTAGGGAGTGCTTAGGAAGCTCCCTCCCTCTTTCATCTTTTCTTAATTGCATGCTTAAGTCCTTGTCCTCTTAATCTTCTTTAAATCTTGGACTTTAATGACTTTGTCTCGGTATTTCTTTAAACTCGTCTCGACATTTCTTCATAAATAAGACTTGAGTTCTTTGGTTTTTAGTAAACTTCCGTCTTTTGACTTTTTCTTCGATAAATCTTCAGAATTGGTCTTGGACTTCTGTTCTTTTTGAACTCTTGAATTCTTGACTTCGTCTTTCTTCTTTTCTTCGATAAAAGCCCGTGAATGCCCGTGTTTTCTCCCTTTTCCACAGTTTCGTCCTAAATCACAACAAAAACACAAACCACGCATAATTCCGACATAAATGACATAAAATACACGTTTTGGCTTGGTTATTATTGTAATTAAGTGGTAAAAAGGATGGGTGTTTACACACCTATCAAATCCCCTACACTTGACCATTGCAATGTCCTCATGCAATGCATTAGTTACAAAGCAAGTTTACATTTTTCATCACAATCAATCCACCTTGGCCTTTATTAAAGAGATAGAAAATTATAAACATTCAAAGTAAAGAAATCAAAAACATACCTTCGGGGTTTGGAAATGTCATGAATGATCATCATCCTCAAGTTTTCACTTTCTCCAAACCAAGCTTAAAAACGAGATCATTGTTATTATAAGTTAGCAAACTAACACGAACTCATGTGGGCCAATTATTCACTTAGACTCCCTTATTCCTAGGTGTATCTCTTATATTTTATTGTTGTCTTGAATGATCACGAGGATACATTGTTGACTTATTTTGATAGTTTATTTAGGCCGAAAATAAAGTGAACGATTTAATCAATAGTTAGCTAAAGGACAAAATCTTTTAAAACTGCTTCTCGGGACCTCATAAAGTTCATATCTTGGCATAACTCGCTTCGCGATTTGAGACCTTTCTCAGACCGATATTTGGCAGCGACTTCATACTTCGAATCTTGAGAGACGTTCATGAAATAATGGTCTTCTCTTCATATAGGAATTTCTTCACTTGAAGTTTTGAGAGATTCTTCATATTAGGACCACGACTTCTTCATTTTTCTCTAATCTTTATTTTGGACTTTGATATACAACGATCTGCCTCCTTTTTGGACTTGGATCTATTCATCCTCATACCTTGTTAGGGCCTTTTCGGATAGACTTCTCCATGACTTTTCGGGAGTTTTTGCTTTTCGTCGTGTGTCTCGATCCTTCATATTGATTTTCGATAAATGATTCCTCACATCACTTTTGGATCTTTAGCAACAAAATGTAGCCCTCATGCCTTGTTAGGGCCTTTTTGGACTCGCCAATCTTCGCATCCCGCTTCAATAAGTTATGCCTTGGCTATGAACTCTAATCATTACCGAGCAACTTTTAAACGATCTTGGGCTAGAAGCTAAGTAACTTTTCAAATCGTCCAACCTTATTTATTGCAGATAAATTTATTAGCAAGCGATGGGAGAATAGGCTTATAATTAACTCACATAAATTCACGAAAGAATACCAAACTTATAATTGACTATATCATCTCTCGTTCTCCACAGTTTAAAATCTCAAGGAATGAGACTCGTGGAAGCTTAGCCTATTAAATCAAAGTTTTGGGTTTTCGAGTCGTCTATAGGATCTTGCAAACTCTTATACTTTTTTAAGTTTAGAAATCGCATTTTAAAGTTCCCTTGATAAACGACTCTCTAGGATCAATTATAGGAACTTGCGAAAAGTTCTTGTTCTTAACCCGTGAGAGTTAAGACTTTCGTGTTTTATAGCTCCCTATATAAAATCCTATCAAAACTTGACTTAAACACGTTAAGGATACTAGCTAGAGTAGACTTAGATAAGTAAACTCGGGTTGAGTCAAAAGATTCACAACGTTTGAAAATTAAAACCACTTTATTAAAGATTTATTCTAACAAAGAAAGAAAATAACTATACAAAGGGAAAAACTAATAGGCTAAAATAGATCAAAAATTTTGAAAAATGTCGAAAAATTGATTTTCCGGTTAAAATGCCACTAAACTTCGATAGAAGTCCCCCCTACACTTAATATAAACATTGTCCTCAATGTTTAAGCATGTGGTAGTAAACTCCCCTACACTTAGGACATTATGCACTTTGTTTAAATCTCGCTAAGGAAAAGACAACTAACAAGATTCCTATTTTAATATTGAGAAATATAAAATAGTGAATCAAAAAGAGTTTAGGATAGAACTGGGAAAATGGGAACACAGAATCACAGGTCGTCAAAAATCATCAAGAGTGGATCATTGAGCGCTCGAATCCCTGAATATGAGAGGAGAAGAAATAGCAAACACCAACGGGTCTCCCCTACACTTAGGATAAAGAAAGCTAAAAGATAGAAACATGGGTTGCCTCCCAAGAAGCGCTTGATTTTTTATTACCGAGTCGTGAGCCTGACTCGACCTTGATTAGCATAGGAAGAAGCATGAAACATATCCACCGGGATCAAAGACATAGTTTTCGTCCATCAAGTAGCACTAGCTTAAGGCAAAAAAGGCAAGCCAAAGAAGAGTAGGCAAGGTTCCCTTAAGCAAAGATGGAGCATGGTGGAAGCAAGTATGGTGAGGTGCAAGCATATCTTCAGTAGTTCCAAAAAGTTTTCCTTTTATTTCATCAGATGGATACTGAGATGGCTGAAGAATATCGATACCGAGTTCGAACACATTTTCCTTTAGGGGAAAATAGCACTCAGGCTCAGCAGAATGTGAAGAAGATCCGCGAAGAAAATGCACAACCTCGTCCTCAGAAGGTGGACAAAGAGGTGTTAAATCATACGTGTTGCGGATGTTGGTGTCGTCCGGTCTCTTCTCCTTTGAAAGAATTTTCTTCAAATCCAAAGTAGGATCAAGATGATAATCATCAAAGTCTAAAGGAGGTGCATCACTCTCATGAGGGAAGTACGTATTGAGAAATGTAGAGAAGTCTTCCTCAAATGAGTAATCATCCAAAGTAGGATCAAGTGATGGCGGAGGATCTTCATCATGAGAAGAATCACTCGAAAGAATATCGACCTCATCAAAATCATCATATGTGGGCATGTCGGGATACTCGGAAGTAAGGTCATCATAGTCATCCGAATCTGAGCTAGAATCATCATCATAAGCATCAAAGATCGGTGGAGAATCATATATGGGAGAAGGTTCCAAATTGGATAGAGAATCATCCACATCATTTTGAAACAGTGGATTATCAATGCAAGACTCGAATAGAGGATTGTTGTAGATGACAAAATCATCGAGCATATTAATCATATTCGCAGATTCTCGTCCATAGGATTTGCTTGTAAGCTTCCCCATTTTGAAAACTTGTGCATCATCCCCGACTCTTAAGATTAATTCACCTTCGGCAACATGAACTAGAGCGCGTCCGATTCTCAAGAATGGTCGACCAAGTATTAAAGGAATACGAGGGTCCATTTCATAATCAACAACGACAAATTCGACCGGGAAAATAAATGTGCCAACTTTAATGAACATGTCTTCGGCAATACCAACGGGGTAAGCGAGAGTGCGATTTGCAAGTTCAAGAGTCATCTTCGTTGGAGTAAGGTCGGGTAATGATAGTGTTTTCCAAACACTTAATGGCATCAAATTAATACTGGCCCCGAGATTAGCTAGGGCAGTAAAGTCTTCGGTTTTGTTAAAGATGCAAGGCAACACAAAACGACCGGGATCTCCAAGTTTTTCCGGAAGTTCTTTAAGAATAACTGCAAAACAGTTTTCATTTAAGCGTGTGTTGGCGAGCTCAATAAACTTCTCCTTCTTGTTAAGCAATTCCTTGAATGCTTTGACAAATTTCGGCATGTGGACAAGTGCTTCAACAAGGCTAATGTTGAAAGTCATTTGAGAGATCATCTTCAAATAATTCGACACTTGAATGTCATCCTTTGTGTGCATTTTGGTCTTGCCTAAGCGAGATGGATAAGGAATATTGGGCTTGGGTGGTGAGGGTGTAGGTGTAGGTAAAGGTTGAGATGTTGAAGGGTTCTTCTTAGGGACATCGTCATGACGAGGCGGAGACGGTAACGGTGTACTAATACTAGGTGTAAGAGGAGTAGGGATAAATGGTGGTGGAGGAGGTGTAGATGATGGGGGCGGGATAGGTGGTCCTACTATGGTAACTCCACTACGGGTAGTAATAGCACTCACATTTGCTCGCGGATTGGTGATGGTGTTTGAAGGTAGAGAACTCGAGGTAGAGGGTTGAGTGGTGGGCAAGAAACTAGCCAGCATATTATTTATATCATTCGTTTGATTGCTGAAGGAGGATTGGATATTATCTCGAAGCTCGGATCTAATGTCATTTCTTTGCTTGGTGATATCTCCTTTCAAATTGATAATTTGGCTCTGCAGATTCTTGATTTGCTCACCTTGGGTTCTCATCAAGGCTTCAACATCTTGAGGAATGGGTGGGGCTTGTTGAGGGGGTGGGTGATAAGGATTAGAAGCTCTAGGTGGGATTTGGTTGCTTCTATTGTAGTTGTTGGCGGGGTTTTGGTTTTGAGGAGAAAAACCGGGGGAAAGGTAGTTGTTGGACCGGTAACTCAGCAAATTTCGATCCCCTTGAGGTCGAGCTTGGTAATTTTTTGGTGAATAATTACCATAAGCTGCATACACATTTTCCGGATTTCCTTGGGTAGAAGGAAAATCATTGTATGAGTGTGGACCGCCGCATGTTTCACAAGATGGTGCTACCGCTTTCACTTGTTGTTGGTTTGAAGCGAGAAGCAAGATATTTTTGTTCATTTCAGTCATCATGCGGGTGAATTCGGTCATGTCGGGGTTTGCTGAAGTAGAAGAAACATTGACTCTCGGGCTGTTCCTTGAAGAAGCGGAGGAATCCCAGTTTTTGTGGTGAGTAGTCATGTTCTCAATAAGCTCTCTACACTCCTTGGGTCTCCTTTTCATAAATGTGCCACTGGCGGCTGCATTAATCGTATCACGATCTCGAAAAGTCAAACCGTTGCAGAAAGTATCAATTAAGGTCACAGGGAGCATGTTGTGGTTTGGACATCGATCGATCAAAACATTATATCTTTCCCAAGCATCAAAAAGAGATTCATCGGGTTCTTGCATGAAACCGCTGATTTGATTGCGAAGGCTCGTGACCATGGATGGTGGAAAGTAGCGCGACAAAAAGCGTTGAGTCATGTCATCCCAAGTATGAATTGAATTCTTCGGGAGACGATCAAACCATTTCTCGGCGTGGTGTGATAAAGTATGTGGAAAGAGTTGAAGGCGAAGAACATCCATTGTGGCACCGGTGCACTTCATGCTTTGAGTGATTGTAATGAACTTGTCGAGGTGTTTGTTGGCATCATCATCAGGCATTCCTCTAAAAGGATTTGTTTGCACTTGCTGAATCATGTGGTCCTTCAACGAAAACTCCAGAGCCGTGATTTGCATCGGTGCAATCGGTCCTCCTCGTCCAAACATGGTAGGTTGACAAAGCTCTTCTATTGTCCGAAGATCGGGATGTGGAAGAACATTGTTGTTGTTATTATTGAGGTGCGGTGGATTATTGTTGTTGTTCACACCTGCCATACTTAAATCTTCTTGAGTCTCGGGCTCTTGATAATTAGAAGATCTAGTACGCATACACCTGCGAAATCAAAAGAAAACAATACCAAACACAAAGAGAATATATATACTAAATAAAAAGAAAATCTTTTTGGATTTTTGAAATTTTTTTAATATTTATGTGTTTTTTAACAATTTTTTAATGTTTATTGTTTTTTGAATTTTTTTTAAGCAAGAAAATAACGCTCACAAGTGAACGGATCCCAAAAAGCAACGCGTCTTTCACAGAAAACAGTTAATCTTTATGAAAAGAGCCGGCAGCGGCGCCATTTGATACAGGGCTTTTGACACCTCGTATAAAAATTAAAGTTCTTTGTCGTGTGTCTAATCGAATTGATCCTGGTTAACTATGCGACTCAGTCGTTCTTTGGTGAAACAAATAGTTTTGTCGTTGTAGTAATTAAAAGTGCAAAACTTAAATGTAAAATGGCTAGTAAAGTAAATCTAACACTAATTTAAAATAAAAGGCAAGTATTTAAAAGCGTGACGGAAAATTAAAGGGCACTAAAAGTAAATAACACAAACTTAAATCTATCTAAGGCAAACTTAAAACGCAACTAAAACTTTAAACTAAGGCAAGGCTAAAATAAATCTAAGGAAAATAAACTAAAAGTGCGACAAAGGAAAAAGGCGGGAAAAGTAAAGCTTGAAAATTAAAAACAGAAATTAAAAAGAACCTGAAAACAGCTCATCCGGAATAAACCTTCGTTCGGAATAATCACTCATCCGGAATGTCACCTTCGTTCGGAATGATTCTTCTTCACTCGGAATATTTACCAAAACCTTGATCCGGAATAAATCCTTTATCCGGAATATGTCACTTATCCGGAATAAAGTCTTGATTCGGAATATTGGTCCTTGATTTGGAATGTTGTGCTTGATCTGAAATGTTGAATATTCCGGATGAAGACCTTGATCCGAAATAATTACTTATTCCGAATAAAGCTCTTTGATCCGGAATATCTCCTTGATCCGGAATATTTGCTTGATTCGGAATGAAAGGCTGATCCGGAATATTATTCCGGATGAGAGACTTGATCCGGAATAATAAATTATTCCGAATAAAACACTACTGAACCGGAATGTTAAATATTCCGGATGAACGACTTTGATTCGGAATGCAAGAATATTCCGGATGAAGGCCTTGATTCGGAATATATAATATTCCGAATGAACGACTTCGATACAGAATATCCACAACACAATTCCTTCACTAGAATAACCTTGGCTTGATCCGGAATGTTTCCTGGGAATAAACGGTAACAGAAAAAGCAAAGAACAAGGAGGACAAGAAAAACACGAATCCACACAAATCTAATCTAAATCAACCACAAGATTAAATCGAACTAATCAAATAACATCTACTAATCATAAACAAACAATCCAAATCAATCAAACTAACAAATATAACCAAAATAATCAAAACCCACCTTAATAAATAAAAACTCAAAACCTAAACATGAACATAAACATAAAAATCAAAGATTAAAGAAAGGTAGATAGGAGATGAACAATAAAAATAAAGATTGACAAGAATTAAAAGGAAACTTACTTGAAATTAAAGGTATTTAAGGTGCAAGACAAGTATTTAAATTTGACATGAAATTAAATGTGCAAGGTAATTAAAATGGAAGAAATAGTTTGTCAAGCTATCCAACAAAACTAATGAAATGAAATCATAATCTATTTATTGGGGAGGATTAGGGAGTGCTTAGGAAGCTTCCTCCCTCTTTCATCTTTTCTTAATTGCATGCTTAAGTCCTTGTCCTCTTAATCTTCTTTAAATCTTGGACTTTAATGACTTTGTCTCGGGATTTCTTTAAACTCGTCTCGACATTTCTTCATAAATAAGACTTGAGTTCTTCGGCTTTTTAGTAAACTTCCGTCTTTTGACTTTTTCTTTGATAAATCTTCAGAATTGGTTTTGGACTTACGTTCTTTTTGCACTCTTGAATTCTTGACTTCGTCTTTTGTCTTTTTCTTCGATAAAAGCCCGTGAATGCCCGTGTTTTCTCCCTTTTCCACAATTTCGTCCTAAATCACAACAAAAACACAAACCACGCATAATTCCGACATAAATGACATAAAATACACGTTTTGGCTCGGTTATTATTGTAATTAAGTGGTAAAAAGGATGGGTGTTTACACACCTATCAACTACGCCGTCCATCGAAAATCCTTGACTGGCAACGAATTGAGTGGTACAAACTTCCTTGACTGGTTTCGAAATCTGAGGATTGTCCTCAGATCAGAAGGAAAGTTGCACCACTTGGAAGAGGCCTTACCTGAAGCACCTCCTGCTACTGCAACCGCTGCTGTTCGCAATGCCCATACTAAAAGGGTTGCTGAACAACAAGAAGTGGTTGGCTTAATGTTATGTAGTATGGTCCCTGAAATCCAAAAACATTTGGAAGACTTTACTGCATATGACATGATTGAGGAACTCAAGACAATGTTCCAACAACAAGCAGAACAAGAACTCTTTGAAACGGTCAAAGCGTTCCATAACTGCAAGCAGGAGGAGGGCCAATCTGTCAGCACTTATGTGTTGAGAATGAAAGGCTACCTTGATCAGATGGACCGACTTGGCTACCCTATGCCACAAGTCTTAGGAGTGAACTTGATACTGACTTCACTTTCCAAAGACTATGATCAGTTTGTTCAGAACTATCATATGCATGGCATGGGGAAGACTATACCTGAACTGCATGCCATGCTGAAGCTTGCAGAGAAGGGTATGCCCAAGAAAGCTCCCTCTGTTCTTGCTATCAAGAAAGGTCATATCCAAAAACCGAAGCCACAAGCTAAAGGAGGCAAGGGTAAGAAGTTCAAGGGAAAAGCCACTATGGTTCATGACCCTAAACGCAAGTTCCCCCCACCTGGCAAAAAGGAGCATCCTGCTAAGGATGTAGAGTGTCATCACTGTCATGAGATTGGACACTGGAGAAGGAATTGTCCTTACTACCTGGCAGAAGTGGACAAAAAGAAGAACAAAGCCGGCACGTCCGGCACATCAGGTATCTTCATGATAGAACTCTACTCATTCCCTAAAACTAATACCTGGATATATGACACTGGTTGTGGTACTCACATTTGTAATACTATTCAAGGGCTTAGAGGGATCAGAAAGTTAAATAAAGGCGCTTTGGACTTGCACGTGGGCAATGGCAACCGTGCAGCTGTCGAAGCCATAGGGAGCTATGATCTTATCCTCCCTAGTGGAATGATTCTTGTACTAGACAATTGTCATTTTTCACCCTCTATTACTAGAGGAATTATTTCTCTTTCGCGTTTATGGGATAATGGTTATTCACATAAATTTACTGATTATGGTACTATTCAAGTTTCCAAGGATAATGTATTTTATTTTAATGCTATTCCTCGTGATGAAATTTTTGAAATTGATATGCATAATCATGTATCAAATGAGGGTTCTATTTATACCTTTAGCAAAAAGAAGTCCAAGCACAACTTGGATTCTACTTTTCTATGGCATTGCCGACTTGGCCATATAAACAAGAAACGCATTGCGAAGCTGCAACATGATGGGCTTTTAAAGTCAACTGATGATGAATCATTTGATATATGTGTATCTTGTATATCTGGCAAGATGGCAAGAAAGCCTTTTACTCATGCAAGTGAAAGAGCTGATGATCTTCTTGGACTCATACATAGTGATGTATGTGGTCCATTTAGAACCACGTCTAGAGAAGGAGCTAACTATTACGTTACATTTACTGACGACTTTAGTAGATATGGTTATGTTTACTTGATTAAACATAAACATGAAGTTTTTGAAATGTTCAAAACCTTCCAAAACGAGGTAGAAAATCAACTCGGGAAGAAAATCAAAGCACTTCGATCTGATCGAGGAGGCGAGTATTTAAGCCTTGAGTTTTTAGATCATCTTAAGAGTCGTGGGATTGTCTCACAACTTACTCCTCCCTATACACCACAACATAATGGGGTGTCAGAGAGGAGAAATCGAACCTTGCTTGACATGGTTCGATCAATGATGAGTCCAACCACTTTGCCAATGTCCTTTTGGGGCTACGCTCTAGAGTGTGCTACACGCATACTCAATATGGTTCCAACTAAGAAGGTTGATAAGACTCCATATGAAATATGGCACGGGAAAGTCCCGAACTTGTCTTATTTGAAAGTCTGGGGTTGTGAGGCTCTCGTTAAACGAGAAACACCAAACAAACTTGAGCCCAGATCTATCAAGTGTATCTTTGTAGGATACCCAAAGGAAACAATGGGTTACTACTTCTACTACCCACCCGAGAACAAAATATTTGTTGCTCGGTATGCTGAGTTTCTTGAGAGTAGTCTCATATCACAAGAAGCAAGTGGGAGCACCATAGACTTTGATGAAATTCAAAGTCAAGATGCACAACCTTCTGAGAACACTAGTGAACATCACCAAGAGGTTGAACATGAAAATGTCGAATCTCAAAGTGATGTTATTCCCATTCGTAGATCCGCAAGGATATCTCACGCACCTGACCGATATGGTTTCTATATCGATGCTGAGGAACATGAGTTAGGGGATCATGATGAACCCGTTAACTATAAAGCTGCATTGTCGGATCCTAAATCTGATAAGTGGCTTGAAGCTATGAATGTGGAAATGCAATCCATGAGGGATAACGAAGTTTGGATCTTAGTTGACCTCCCTCCCAACTGTAAGACTGTTGCGAGTAAATGGCTCTTCAAGAAGAAGACCGATATGGATGGCATTGTACACACCTTTAAAGCTTGTCTTGTAGCAAAAGGTTTCACTCAAACCTACGGGGTTGACTATGAAGAAACCTTCTCGCCTGTTGCAGATATTAAAGCTATTAGGATTCTTATAGCCATAGCAGCATTCTATGACTACGAGATTTGGCAAATGGATGTCAAGACCGCCTTCTTGAATGGCCATTTGAACGAAGACGTTTATATGGTGCAACCTGAAGGGTTCGTGGTTCCTAAACATCCCAGACGGGTATGCAAGCTTCAAAGATCCATTTATGGGTTAAAGCAAGCATCTAGGACCTGGAACAAGAGATTTGATGAGGAGATCAAAAAGTTTGGTTGCACTCAAAATCCTGATGAGCCATGTGTATATAAAAGAGCTAGTGGTAGTATCGTCGTTTTCCTAGTCTTATATGTAGATGACATATTACTCATGGGAAACAATATTCCAATGCTACAAGATGTAAAATCCTGGCTTGGAAAATGTTTTGCCATGAAAGACTTGGGTGAAGCGGCGTTCATTCTAGGAATCAAGATCTATAGAGATAGATCAAGGCGATTAATCGGTTTAAGTCAAAGTGCATACATTGACAAAATCTTAAAGCGGTTTAGGATGGATGCCTCCAAACGTGGGAGTCTTCCAATGCAATCTAATGTAGAATTGAGTAAGACTCAAGGTCCCTCCACACCTAATGAGGTGAAGCGAATGAAAGGAGTACCTTATGCTTCGGCTGTAGGATCCATCATGTATGCTGTGAGGTGCACTAGACCTGATGTAGCGTTCTCTCAGAACCTTACAAGTAGATACCAACAGAATCCAGGTGAATGTCACTAGACTGCTGTAAAGAACATATTAAAGTATCTTCGAAATACTAAAGATATGTTTCTTGTTTATGGAGGTGATTCAACAACTGAGCTTGGTGTTACTTGCTACACTGATGCTAGTTGGGAGACAGATCGGGATGATCTTCGATCACAAACCAGATATGTCTTCGTGATGAACGGAGGCGCGGTTGATTGGAAGAGTTCTAAACAAAGCACTACTGCGATGTCTTCTATAGAAGTTGAATACATAGCTGCTTCTGAAGCTGCAATGGAAGCAATTTGGATACGTAAATTCATTTCTGGGCTTGGCGTTGTTCCCAGTAATGATAGACCTATGGAAATGTACTGTGATAATACAGGTGCAATTACTATAGCCGATGAACCTGGAGTTCAAAAGGGTGCCAAACATTTTCGGAGAAAATATCACTACATTCGAGAAGTAATTCAAGAAGGTGATATTCGTATTCTTAAAGTTCACACAGATAACAACTTAGCTGATCTGTTTACTAAACCAATGTCTTGTACCAAACATGTTGAACATGCTAGGGGTATTGGACTTAGACCAGCTGGTAGTTTCATGTAGATTTGTGTATGTTAGTATTTGAATAATTGGGATGTAAAACAGTTTTTATTATATAATGAATTGATATATGAGGTATATCGTTTTTATTTTATATCAACTGTGTCCTATATTTGCATGTTTAAATCCAAGAGTAATCTTATTATTCTAAATTATCCATTGTCGGTTGACAATATGGGAGTATTGTCGAATTAAGACAAATGTGAGTTGGTCATATTCATTTTGGAATGAATATTAATTGATGAAGCCGCCAATCTCATATGTGTTCATTGGATGAACATTGGATTGACCTAACCAACGAGAATTCACTACATGGATTGGCGTCAATAGTGAATCTCGCAAGTGGTTGAATCTCTCATCCTTAGACTTGAGATGCAAGTAGGTTTTGTATGTGTGGAATGTCAATCCTTGATATGGTTCAACGTTGTCCTGAACAAGGCTGCCATAAAGACCATTTTCAGGTGCGATGTAAAATATATGAACGACACGTGTAGTCAAAATAGAATTTGTTCCTCCACATGTATTGGAGTTAGATACTACTGGGCCCCTCGATGAATTGTACAAATGTATGTGTGGCCACACCCAAATGTAATTAAGATGATACTTGATTAATTTGGAAATCTAGTTCAATATCAATATCGAGAAACATAACAGTTAAACTTAAGAATGACTGTTGATCCATGTCTAAAGTTTAACAAAGTATCTGAAACAAAAGGATGACTGATATCTAAACCATTTAAAATGAGATGTTTGAGAAACTATCCTCATATGTTCCTGGGGGCATTGGCGTGTTGCTAGACGCTAACCATTGCTTGTATAATTACATGATTATTATGACGTGCGCAAGTGGGAGCTGTTGGTTTTTTGCTCGTGTCATAACAACTAATTATATGGCCATACACATATGGGCATATGGGGTCACACACATATACACTGAGGTACCATTTCAATATACCGTGTTTATCATATTTACGGTATATTAATAACTTAAGTTACTCGGGATCAATACTTGGCATATAATAACTTACGTTACCATTTGTTTATTATTGTACATATAAAATAAATGTGAAGCCCATTATGAGCCGAACTTTTTCTTATGTTTTCAAAAGGTCCGTTTTGTTTTTCATTACCATGAATACACATTGATTCCCTAATCAATGTCATAAATGACATAAATGAGTTTACTAATCAAATGGCTTTTTAAAACAGACTGTGACGCATAGAATGCTATGTATGATTAAAAAATGGTTTTCATTTTGTAATCAAAACTTGGTTTTGCCGTAGTAACAAATTTGATTCGAGTAGCACGGATTATTAAGACTAGCATCTACGGGTATACGGTGACGTGTAGTGTGTTTCTACATAGAGGTGATCTACTTTGATCACTTGATTTCTTGGGTAGATCGTGTGGTGATTATCTCCGGTTGATCTTACCGAATCACGCTACAAAGGTATATTTTATCTCCCTTTTTATTGATTAATCATATGACTCTATGGATCCGTCAATAGGTGCTTACTCCGCTGCGTTATGATTATATTTAACATGTTATTAATTATATTAAGCACCTATAGGAATCACAATAGCCTCTCCATAACCCTCGGTGGGTGCTTGAAGTAACTCCATCATAGTTCGATTCACCATGGTTGGTGCTTCTCTTACAATGGGTTCGTCAATAGGAGACTCCTCACTAGAATTGTTGGGAGTGGGAGTTTTGTTCTTTTGTTTACGTGCACGTCTTGCTTGATTTCGAGTTAGCATAAACGTCACGTACAACGAGGGGACGAGCAAAGAAGATTCTTTTTGGTGTTTTGTATTTTTCAATTTTTTTGTGGTTTTTGATTGTATTAACCTTTTTGGAGTTTGGTGAAATGTATTAAGTAGACAAAAATCTACAAATATCCTCCTTAATCAAATCTCTCGATTAAAGAAGCCTCAAGGAATGAAAACGATCACGTGGAGTGAACGCCTTCGATGACTTTAGAACGATGGTGGAACACCAAAACGTTCAAGAGGGTTTAATCAATAGAAACCAAGAAAATATATATGATACTTAGTAATACTTTGGGTGGCAAAACCCTCGATTAGCTCTCACAATCAAATACTCACAAGCAAGCGGGGAAACGGGGCGGCGCGAAGCACTTAAGAGCCTTTTTCCTTAGGATATATTTTATAATATCCGCCTTATACCCACCTTATAGTTTGTATTATCAAGATTAAGCTTCACGAAAGTATTTATCTATTTTTGCCTTTTTCTTTGGTTTGAGATTCGAATACAATGATTGGGTAATGACCTCCCAAGTCAAGGTTGTGATTTCTCACGTATTTGGAGTACTTGTGAATTTATTGTTCTACGTATACAATATAGTAATAATATTCACACAAAAACCGAAAAAAGATAATACGTATTAGTAGAGTGCTACTAATACAAATACTAATTATGGTTAGTATAAAAACAAAAATGCCAAATCAAAACACAACACGCCTCCCCGGCAGTGGCGCCAAAATGATGTTGAGTTTTTACCACCCTTTAGGAAAAGAGCAATAAATAGGGCAAGTGAGCACGACGATTTAGGAAAAAGCGTGTGTGAATGACCCTAAGTAAGTTCGTTCTCAAGGAGGCTAGTGTGTTATGTGTGTAATGATATGGATTAATTTGTGATTATATTTGAGAAAGAAAAATAGAAAAGGGATTAGAAGAGAATGACGGTTATCAAGACGGATTAAACTAATTCTAAAAAGGCGTACACGTAAAGTCGTAAAAACCACCAAAATTAATATTTTAACCTAAAAATTTCTAAAAATTACCAAAAATCCCTAATAATATTTTAAGAGTTTACAAAAAATCAAAACTTGCAAAAACCTTTTAATTAATTAGATAATGACTTTTTAATGCTAATTAAAGCCCTAAAAATCAAAATTAATTATTAAAAAGCCCTAAACAAGATTTTAAAGTTTGTAAACCTCAAAAATACTCTAATTAAGCTAAAAACTATTTTTCAAAATTTTAAAACCAATTAAAACTATTTTTAAACAATTAAAAACTCCTAAAATCAATTAAATCTTAAATTAATTATAGAAAATAATTAAAAGACCTAAAAAATAATTGGAAAGTTGCAAAAATCCTAGTTAAGTATTTAGAACCTAGGAAAAATATAAAAACCTAGAAAATCAGAATTTTAATTTTTAATAATAAAATAATATTAAAATAATATTAAAAATCCAAAAATTCTAAAAAATTCTAAAAACTTGCAAACTAGCTTAATTTAACCTAAATAACTCAGAAATGAAAGTGAAATTACCTAAATACCCCTATTGGGCCTAGAAAATGGGCCAAACCCAAAACAGACCCTTATTGGGCTTAATTAAGGCCCAATAAGAAAAAGTGTTCAAAATAAGCCCAAAAAGCACAGGTTGACTCAAAGATTGATTTTAAACAACTTTTTCCAAAGGCCCAAAAGCTGAAAATGTGAAATAAGCCAACTTATAATAAGCAGCTTATTCTTAATGGGCTTTTGAGCCCATTAAGCCATAAGCTGTTGCCATAAGCTAAAATTTTACACACAAGCTTCTTTTGACCTAACAAAGATTTATGCAAAAAGAATTTTCAAATAAGCCCACTTAATAAGCCAGAAACAGTTCACAAACTTATTCACAAAACGACAAAATAGTCGTTTTTATGATCTAGACCACCTCAGAAGCTGATTCAAGTTGCAAAATGTTTCTTATGACAAAAATATGCTTAATAATAAAAAACCTACTCAATAAGCACACTCAATAAGCTGGAAAATCAAATAAGCACTTATGTTAAAAGTCAAACAAGTTGGTTTTCTAGTAAAAAGTCAAAGTCAAAGTCCAATAAGCTCCAGTTTACTTAAATGGGTCAAATAATGAAGATCTATTACAAAAAATAAGTTGTTGCAAGTCAGAATAAGCTAGAATAGCTTATTGATAAGCTGATGACAAAATTGCACTAGCAGGGGCTAGTTTTGGATGTTGAGCAGTGGAAACTTTTTCCACTGCTTGACTATTTTGACTTTTTGTCTTTAGTGACTTTTTCTTGGATTCAGATTTCACAAAGGCACCCAAATGATCTTTGGATCAAAAGGAGTCAATCACAATCAAAATAACACAATCACTAACACCCACTTGATACAGTTTAATCAATCATTCATCAGACATTGCACAGACATGAACAATAAGCAGTTAAGCACTTATGAGCAGTTTTAGCACAAATCAGCCAGCCAAATTCAACCAAATGCACACACAAGCTATAATAAACTCCAATAAGCAAGTCTAACCAGGTTTCATGCACTGGTTCAAAGAATTAAGCAAGATTCAAGCAATGAAAGTTACTGATGAACACTAACACATGCAGTTTCTACTTTTGCTGATGTATTTGACACACAAGCCAATTTCAACACCTCAAATCTTTCAAACAGGTTATATTAACTTTGTTTAAACCACTTTTATCCCTAAGCATGCATACACACTAAGTGTTCCCAAAATCCTAGGTCAAAACAAGCAGAAACAAGGTCTATATAGCAGATTGTTTAATCCAAGTGTTCAAACCCAAAAACTTGCAGCAAAACACTCTCAAACAAAGGTATAGCAGATACAAAGCATAAACAACAACTTCCCTTAACACAATAACAAGTTACAAGCATAAAACAGTAGACCCAAACACCCCTTTAACTTTTTCAAATCAAAATTTTCAAAAGCACAATGAGATTTCAGGCCAACCAAGCATCAATTAACACTAAAACAAGTATAATAAACAGATTCAAGCAAGAACAAGCCACAAAATTCACAAGAACACAAGTTTCATACAAATATCACCAAAAATCACAATTTAAGCAGATTTTGAGATTAAGTATGCAAACCTCATGGATGTACATCCACACCCACGAATTTTGAGCTTATGTGCTAGCAAGAACAAGCACAAGCTTCCACAATAAGCCTGCTAAGATTGAACAAGGGTTAAGCACAATATCATAAAAATCAGAAACTTTGAAAAACTTGATTAATGCAAACTTGTTACCCCACACTTGATTATCCCCAAGTTATAAGCCTCACCACACCTTAACCAACTCAGTTAGGATGTTATGATCAACCCTATAGCCCAAGAATTCCAAGATTGGAACAAGACTTAGCAAAATATCAAGAAAATGAGGAAATATGCAAACTTTTGCACACTCCTCTTTTGCAAACAGGTTTTGAACTTCAAGAACTAACAAGCATATAACAAATGAAAGCAGTAAATAAGATTGGCCAATGACTTTTCTTCAAGATTTCAAACCCAATTTCATTAACTTAGAAATAGGATTTACAGAAACTTGAACCAAGGAAAAATCAAAAAGCAAACTGAAATGTGAAGGCCTAAGTGGCTTTATATAGAGCCTTACAAGTTCTACTATGCTAAGAAACGTGTAAACCCTAACTACTGAAGTCCCAATTTTGCCCTTGAGAACTTTTGGCATCTTCTTGAATCATGTGACTTGTTTTGGCTGTTTGTTAAAGCTGGCATGTGTGAGTGTATCCAAGGGCTCCCATTAAGCTTAGAAAGTAAGCATCAATCTCACACGTTGGATGGCTGGTGGTTTTTGGCAGTATCCCCCTTTTGTGTAGTAGGGGAATCTCATGTGGGGCAAGGGAGTGATGAGGTGTCCATGTTTAAGGTTGGGATGTGATTAGGGGGTCATTAATCACTAATCTGGAGCAGATAGGGTTTTAATTGTAACACAATTAGGAAAACCCAATTATGTTCTTGAGATAAATAGTGCTATGTTTAATCCAGATTAGGGTGATTAATTTTAAAATAATGTGTTAAGGCGCCAATGTTTGTTTAATTAATAAAACAGGGGTGAGTGGGATCTGATGTGGAGGCAAGGAAGAGTATGATTGGTGGAGGTGGTGAGTGGGGTGAGGTGGCACAAGCTGGTTGGTTAAGGTAAGTATTATGTCTGGCCAACATTAGTCCCTTGTTTCCCTTCTTCTTGTCTTTTCAGTAGAAAAGTCTATCAACGCCACAATTAGCCTTATCAACTTTTGAACTTTTGCATTTTTGGCCCAAACACTTTTATAAAATGAATTCAGGGGTATTTCTTGCCATATTTGAATTCTTCATGGGCTGGTTTGGTATTTTCTTCAATGATAATGGTCTAGACTTGTATGGTTGACATTTTGGAGGACTGAAATTGCCAAGTCTTGATGATTGAGGGACCATTTTTGCCAAATGTTGAAAGTTGAGGGTCCTTTGTGTAATTTTGGATTTTTCAAAGGACCAAACTTGTCATTTCTTGTACTTTGAAGGACTGCATGATGTATTTGACTTTGTGAATGATATTGGTTGACAATTTAGCTTTGTTGAGGGGCTAAACTTGCCAAATCTTCAAAGTGGAGGGCCCTTTTTGTAATTTTGACAAACTTTAGGGACCAAACTTGTAATTATGAGGATACAAGGGTATAAAGTGTCAATTCTTCATAATTGGAGGACCCTTCTTCATAATTCTTCAAATCATCAAGGGTTGATCTTGGGAAAGTCTTCATTAGGGCTTGGTTCATTGTGCGGCTTTGTTTCCTGTGTTCGTTTTTGCATGATTCTTGTGATCTTTTGTCATTTTCTCAATATCCGTACCTAAAATACACAAGCAACAAACACAAGCATATATTTGGGTATTTTGATGATATTTAATGCATTTTAAACCCAATTTGGACGATGACACTATGTATAAAAGCAGTCTCATCAATGAGCCTTAAAGTGGGATGGTGAATGTCAATTCCCTTGTTTATATCCAAGGAGCCTTCGGGTGTGGATTATAGATAAGGAGCAGTTTTACATCTTAAAGAGCCTTAAACTGATATGATGTAATTGTTGCTAACTCCATTAATAATGTCAAAATTGACTTTGGAGGATTTATTGTTGCTTTAAGTAGACCTATTAGCCAAATTTCGGATCCCGGGGATTTATCCCTAAAATCGTGTTAAATTATCCTTGATGTGGGCTTTCTTTAGTGACAACGGTTTTTGAAGTCGAGGTTAGGTTTTGAGTGTTGAGTGTACACCGTTTTTGCCTTCATTTTTGGATTAATAAATATCAAATATGTAAAATGAGCCTTTGGGTGAATGTGTGACAAATCTAACATTTTCAGGTAGTAAAATATTTTCTCGTATAATATTTTGAAACTTATTTTTATGTTGGTTGACGAACTCACAATTTACGGATTTAAATTTGGGCTTACGTGCATAATTTGGCGTCTTTTACGACTAAACCGGAAACCTTAGGATTACGTATTTACGTTTTTGAACTCCGTTTTTGATGAGACAATTTTTATTGGATTCGTTTTGTGACGGTGATTCATAATTTATAAAAATGTTTTTCGTAAAACGACCCGAGGGCACGCAAATCGAGAAAACTAGAATCGAGAAATACCCGTAAAACTAGTGAGATGGGACAAAACACTTTGTCCCACCCCATTAGCTTATATGGGACGGCAACTTGACACCACCACACTAATGTGGCATCAAGTTAAGTAGCTTACAACAAGTGTAAGCAAATGCTTACACATTAAGCTAACCTTTACCACTTTACCACAAAAACTAGCAAGTTGTTTCATTTCCCTCATTTCCTACATGCAACTCAACACCAAAAACTCTCTCAACCCTCCCTTGTGCCGTCCACTATTAACCAACAAACACCATCTTTGATATTTTCTAGCCATAAACCACATGTTTACTAGTCCTATTAAGGTGTTTCTCTTGAAGCCTTGATCATTTGGTGGCCATATTAACATCTTTGGAGGGTGATTTGCTTGTGTCCTAGGGGCTGATTTTCCAACCTATGTTCTTGATATTTGATGGTCTTGGAGATACTTGTTGTGTTCATCAAGTTCTTGTCTTCCTAAAATAAGAAATCCACTTGGATTGGTAAAGAAGATCATCCTCTACATTTTTCTCTTATTATTTTATAAAGAACAAATGTATTTTCTTTCATTTTGTATATGTATATGATATATATATGATGATAAAAATGTTGTGTGGTGATCAAGTGTTGATAAATATGCTTAAAAATGATGATAACCATAAGAAATGAAGCTAAAATCTTGACTATTTAGTTGGCTGTATAAAAACAGTAGATAACTAAAAGATGAACTGATAAAATTGCATGGTTTGATCTATTTACAGTAAGTATATGATGTTATACACATGTGAGAGTTGGCCATGCAATGGAATCAAAATAATGAGTGAGATATGATCAAAACAAGTTAGGTGGTGTAATCTGAATGAGCAGTTTTGTAGGGACTGTTAAGGCAACTTAAACTCAAAATGGGCAGTAGCTATAACTAAGTTATATGTAGCACATATTATGAAGAACTTGTCATCCAAAAATGAGCTTCTAATTCATTATAGAACTCTAGATATGGTAAAAATGGTAAACATGAAGTTAAAAATCAGATTTTGGAAATAATGTTTATTAATATTATATAAGCACTCACATTATAATGTATAAAATGTAAAAATAATAAACCCACTAACTTATAAAACTTATTTATATAAATGTATAAAAGGTTAATTAAATGGGTAAATTATATAAATGGTGGTAAAATAATATTTATAAGTAATAAAAACTATAAACTTGATTTTTTACGACTTTTTCGGCTATCGCCGTAAAATTAACGTTTTTCGCCAAATAAAACTTAGACGACCAAAGCCGTCTAATGTAAAGTTTATAAAAGTCATATACTGATGTATAGGTAACTAAGACAAGTAAAAACCGATAAAACCCGAACTATAAGAATTACGGACATTTACGAGCTAACTAAACATATTAGACTAATAATTAGACTTAATAAGATAAATACTTGTAAAAAGAGCTTATTGGGCTTAACCCATTTGGGCCCAACATGAAAAGTATATATACTGATCATATAGGTATAAAATGGGTAAAAACAAGTAAAAGAACTTATAAAAGGCTTAATGGACTCAAAACGTGAAAATAGGTAAAACTAGCAAACTAGTAAGACGTTACCAAAACATAAACGCTAAAATGAGTAAACAAGGATGTATAAACCCACTTGATCATCATCATATGTACAAAATCATCATATGTATATTGTTATTTTGATAAAAGTCATTGGACCGAGTCTAAGACCGATTATTATTTATATAGGTTTCCGTGACCGAAGCACGCCCGTAGCCGATAATCCGCCTTTCATTAACAACGTGAGTTCATAGCCTCGCACTCTTTTAAATGTTTTATAAAATGATTTGTAAACCCGCGAGGGAGATAACATGCTAGATTTTTATAAAAATAGAACACAAGTAGTCCCGATTGTATGCTAAATGATATGGACCCGAATGATGCTATGACCCTATATTCGAGACTAAAAGGATTATTAGTAGTTAGGTTATGTCACTTAAAGTCCCATTAGCATGAATTGTGAACTACCGGGATTTGATACACGCTTATGCATTTGATAGTACTATTTGGGGACGATCACCCCCAGTTCGCGCCTTGACGGTCGATCCCCGTCGTACCACATTGATTGGTAAGCGAATTTATGTATGAGAAGATTCCATAGCGTGATTTTTGTGACGACACGCTAACTTAGATGGGCAAATTGTTTGTCGGGTTCGCGGCTCGCTGTTTTCATAGTAAGGTAACAATGTCATGCGGCTAATAATAATCCTACCTAATCTAAATAAAAATGTATCCTATAAACGATAACGACGCTATTAACGATGAATATATTACCTATCATGGTAATATAGAGACTGCGGTCTCATGGACGGTTTAAGATGTATGCTTGATTTATATATTGCCTGACTAGCAATATGTGGACTTACTTCCGATATTACACTTGTGTTCTGATTTTAAATGATTGTAAATGATTGTTTTATATAACGGTTTTCATTAAACTCTATGAATTCACTCGGCATTCGCTGATATGATTTTTGCATGTTTTTATCTCAGGTGCTTGAAGGTAATCCGGATGGAGATCGACTCTGATGGCCCATACTTAATATTAAAAATGTTCATTCGATCTGTGTTTTGTAAACTTAATGACCTGTATAATTTGGGACCTGTTGTACACTTTTGAAACTTTTTATCGAATGAATGTTTGTTAAACCTTATACAACCATTTTTATGTGTTGTCTATGATTGGAGTTATTGTGCTATCCCGTAACACTCTGAGAGACCCTTCCGCTGTACTGATACGAAAAATGAGAGTGTTACAGAATGACAATATTTAAAATCTAGAGATACAGTTAGGAATAAAAGGATATTAAGTTTAACATAAATTGCTTTTATGAGTGGTCTTAACATTGGGGCTTATGATTGATAATGATCTTGTTTTTAAACTTGGCATGGAGAAGTGAAAAGTCGAGAACGATGAATCTATTTGAGTTTTATGATCCTAAAAGTTATTTTTCAAATAATGAAAGCATTACATTATGTCTTTGCAAAATAAAGTATCAAAAGTCAAACAAAAGTATAGATAGTGTTTTGTTTTATCATTGCGTGAGGACACGACAGATGCTTAGCAAGAGGGAGTTTGATATGAGTGTAATTACTCATATCAATTATATCAATATATGAACAATAAATGCATAAAACCAATGAAAATGGCCTTGTATATGTTTGTTTGTTGTTTCATGTGTGTAGGTACCTAAGTTCACGAAAACCGGCAATAACGACACGGGATTTGAAGAAATATCAAGAAAGCCAAAAAATCAAGCTCGATTTCGAGGATTTAATCATAATGAAGTAAATTGGGCCTAGTGGGTCCCATAATTGATATGTGGGCCTAAAAGCCCAATATTTGACTATATGTTTTAATATTTGGATCAAAGACTTAAACAAGCCCAAAACCGATAATAGACGAATGGGAAGTAGTATACACTTGGGCCCAAGCCCAATAGCAAAATAAATGTGACGGTATTGAGTTTTGGGTTTTCAAAGCCCATTAGGGTTAATAATATGGGACGGTTACAAGATTTATAAAGAGAATAACTTTTCACTTTCCTCAAACAACTCACACACCCACTTTCCTCTTCGGTACAAACTAGAAAGAAAAAAATAACACAGAGCAACCTACCACCCAAACCCTAATATCAAGATTTGGGGCTTTTCTACCCAAAAACATGTGAGCATCACGCGCCTTTAATTAATTCACTACTTTTTCGGAGATTGAAGATGGTGTAACCAGGTCTACGTGGCAGCTTGCTTCGTCATACCTTGGCTTGTGATTGGTGGAAACACCTTCCACCAATCATCTATCCAATTAAATCATGCCAAATCAGCTTCAAAGAAGCACAACAAACACAAGGATTGCCACCTTGGCAATCCGTGTGAGGAGAGAGTAACTTGCTGCCGTTTGATCATGAGAGAAGATGAGAATGAAGATTGGATGGCCAAGATCTAATTCTGCTTCAACAAACCTCCTCAACAATGCCTTGGGGTTTGGCAATAAAAACCCCCAAATAATGTGTAATTTTGCATCCCATTTTTATTTTAGTGTTATAATGTTAAGATAGATGTAGGATTAATTGTACTCTTATTTTTATAGTTTTGTAATACTTTTCTGAATTAATAAAAGTTTCCTTTGAGCTTCATCACTTTATCTCGAGTTATTTACTGTTAAAGTTTTTATAAAATCAATTTACTGTCTATTTGAATTAAATAATATAAAGTAAGATTGGGAATAACTTTTCCCCACTAGAAAAGTTAAGTATACAGTGTAATTGTGGTTCGAGATTCAATTAATGGTATTTGGTTTGAGATGGTATTATGGTGATGGATCGTAATGTTGATTCTGGAGTCGGTTTAGGTTAAAAGGGGGCTCAGCGTGTACTTTCTTCTACAAAGGATCATCAATATAAGGTAAGTTCATTTTATTTTAATTTTATGAATTTTATTTAGTATAAATTAAGGTTAGCGTTTCTTAAGTTGTGAATCTGTTTTTATTAATTGTGTTAAATATTATGACTGTTTTCGCTTCATGATATGTATGGATATGCTAGTCTGCTGATTTAGTACACTTTGGAGTCCTAATTTGATAAGTCTGCATAATATTTGATGACGACTGTTTGGATTTGCTAGGATTTGATATATTTATACATTCTGTTAAAAAAGCTGCTTAGGTAAATTGTTTTAAATATTATTGTGAGTTTGCTTTTACTTTTATAATAAATTATTTATGTTGTGTTGGGGTAGTGTAACTCTTTTGCTGATATGGAATTCTTAGTCTGTCGTATGGATTTAGTCTGCTGAGTTAAACTTAGTCTGTGATAATTTTAGTTGAATATAACTGTTAAAAAATGGTATTTGCTGAATATTTAGCTGAGATATTGTGTTGGTTAATTTTAACACTGTTTTTGGTCTGAATTTATTTAGATTTGTTGGTGATTCTATTTGTGCGATATGATTTAATAATTTACTGTCTAGTTTTCATATTATCTGTTGATTTTGGTTTGAACTGATAGCTGATATTGATGTATCATTGTGGTGTTTTGTTTATCTGAGTAAAATTTGTTGATAGCCTTTGATTAGGCTGTTTATTTTGCTATGTTTCATATCAGTTACCCAAACGATTTGTTTGGGTACTAGTTTATTGATCTGTCAAATTTTTCATATTATAAAAATAAATATCTCAAAAAAATGTCATTCATGGGGCTCGACCTCAAGACCTCTAGGTTAATTGTCAACGCATCTCCCATTTGAGCCATAGCTCTTTTTGTTATTAGTTTACACTCTTAATTTTATATACCATTTTAGACTGTCATATTTTTATTCAATAAATGTTTATATAAAGTTTTATTAACATAAGTAATTGATTTCTTTTTATAAAACAATTTTTTAAAATCTTTGTCTATTAAAATCTTATTAGTGAAAATTTAAATATAATAATAAAGTTAAAATAAATAAATAAATATATTTTATTTCTTTTTAGTAATTTGAATAGTTTTAAAATTGATTTTAATTAAACTGTTACTTTTTAGAAATATTAAATTCGTTTTGATAAATTTTGTTTTTATAAATTTTGTTTTAGATAAAATTACTTTTAAATAGATTTTGTTTAATTAAAAAGTAAAAGTAATTTTTTACATAGCTTAATTAGTTTACAATTTTAAATAGTTTTATAATTGTTTTTAATTAAATTAGTTTTAAATACACTTTGTTTTAAATAGAATTAGTTTAAATAAAAAATTGTTTAAATAATTTGTTCCTTTAAAAAATAATAAATAGTTAAAGTAAAAATTTAAATTTAATCTATTTTTAATAGTTGTCTTATAGATTTAATCTTGGGTTACGATTCATGCACATTAGGATTTAAAATTGGTAGAATTAAATAAGATAAGAAAACCAATCCTAATTCATATCAATTCTCCAAATTAAAACAAACGTCTCAAATTCATAAAGTCTTTGTGTACAACGAACCAGGATCATTCACGTGTTTAATTGATCGTCTTTAGCTTATTTATGGATTATTACCTTTTCCTAAAGGTAATTTCCTAAATTTGCTTTATAACGTACTTAATTAAAATACCCCGACATTCCTCATCACATCAATCACCCAAATCTCTTCATGTAAAAGAATTGACCAATCAAGTGTTAGTTCTTCAGTCACAGGTGGCTAAGCTCCAAGCAAAAAAATCATTTGCTGAAGCTGAGGTGAATCTATTAAATGCTAGGCCAACCTCACCAACCGCTAAGGATATAAAAAATATTGTGGTAGCTGCTGTAGAGCCCTTGGTTAGGGATTTGGTCACTACTACTGACTTGAAGAAATCCATGGAGTCACTTGTCGACTCCATCAATCATGCCACCATGGAATTCCCTACCAAGTTTGTCCTAGTACATGTCTAGGTAAATGAGCTTTGTGATTCAATGTAAAAAATTAAGGACAGAGTGGCCAGACTGGAACAACAAAAACGGATGTGTTTAAATACATCCAACAAAGACTTGCTGCTTTTGATGATGTTCCAGCCATGCTAGCCAAGGTATCCACTTTACTGAACGCTCTTGCTGCCTCTCTCCCTAATGGTGCATCAATAGAAGTTGTTGTGCATTCTTCTGTTGAGGGGGATAAAACCACTACCATTCAAGCTTTATTTCAAAGTCATGCAATAAAGAAAGCACAAAAGCAACCAGTACCAGTGCTAGTATCACCATTTGTTGAAGAAAGCCCTGCTAAGTCTAAGGGAGAGTCTTCAGCAAAAGATAAGCATATAGATAGGTTAACCACCAGTGATGAGTCATCTAAGGAAGGCTTTACACTTATACAACCCAAGGAGAAAGGTGATCACACTCTTCATGAGAGACTGATCAAGTTTGGCGTGGTCACCCAAGATGATATCAACAAAGTGATCAGATTTAATGAAGTAGAAAAACTAAGGAATCCGAGGCCAATTCTGTATCATGAAATTGGGGAGCCACTTGTAGAAAACATCTATAAGAGGAAGATGTTCTATGAGAAGTTCTACTTGACCAGGATGAACAGACGAAACCCTTCAGCTATCACAAATGTGGACATGCTTAGCATCAAGGGGTCTATTGATCTGAAACAAAATCTGGCCAAGAAAAAGACAAAAATATGGGATGAAGTGCGAACTAGAATTTCTCATTCTAAAAGAGATCATGACAAGATGGGTGAGTTCCTCAACATTAATGTTGAAATTTCACTGGAGGAACAAGACTTCATCCTGGAGCTGAACAGATTGGCAAATCAAATTAAACCTGGAGTTGGTGACATCTTTGTCACCACAAAGAAATACAAAGGATTTGTTCAGTTTCAGGATCATCTCCCTGGCCATGAATTGAAAAACATGAACTAGGGATGATCTTGTTTAATCATCCTGAATGACAAGACTTTGTGGGCATTAGTGACTTGGATTATATGAACAATGAACTTCTATGGAATGTTTAGAGTCTTCTTCCTTCACCATAGAGGTCCATGTTTGACTAAAGCTGCAAGGTCCTTCAACTTGTGTTTACTAGGAGTGGTGGATGTAAGAAACATGAATCTACTGGTGCAAACTCCAGTGATTGAAGAACTTAGAGCTGAAAAGCAATTGGATAATCATTTGTACTATTATCTTGTATTTTTCAACCTTTATGAATGAATGATTATCAGATGTTTATAAGTACTTTTATTGTTCAGTGCAAGTAAGAAGAAGTTGTTATGTTCACTTACTACTGACTTTAACTTAGGCTATTTGTATATCTAAATAGGGGGAGATTGTTGGGTCAATATTTACTGACGCTGAAGCAAATCTCGGATTTGAATATAAAACCCCCTGAGTGTTTCATGTTCAGCATAATGATGGCTCTGCTGAAGCATGACCAGAGGAACAAAGATTTCTACTAAAGAATGTTCTACTGAAGGATGTTCAGCTTTCCTCTTCCATAGAACCTAGAAGAAAAGAAGTTTTGCTTCAGTGACCAGGCGGTCTAGTTGCTGAAGAACAAGTCCTGAAGAAGAGATTTCGATTTAGTTTGGTCTGACAATACCAAACTGAATGATGTCGATCTCCTCTAGGATACTGAAGATACTTCAGTATTCTGAAGGTTTACATTAGGTGGGAAACGATTTGCTTTAAGTCAAAGCAGATCTCTTTGGTAAAAGGTTTCTTGTAAAGTTAGTTATAAGTACAACCTTGTTGATCCCAAACTTAGATCGATTTAGCTTTATGTATACGAGATTAGATCAAGTAATACACTTAGAGAAACCTTTGTATATGCTTATGATAATCTAAGTGTTATGCGGAATTAACACTTAAACAAGAACACACAATGATATAAACAAACTTTCACTTTGATTAATGATATCAAACTTGCTTACAATGAAAGTAGTTTACGAATGAATAACTTATATAAAACATTAACCTAAAGGTCTTCTTTTATAGACATAAGAAGCCTTGTACAATAATCTACGTATCAGCTATTCTAGGTAAAGATAAATATAGAAAATACATTGTTGTTCCTATCTTTACTAGAAGTAATCTAGAATACAATAAACGCGTAGAGTATATCTTCCCCTCAGTGCTTGTCTTCAATGTATCAACGCTTGATTTTATCTTGTCAACGCTTGAGCTGTCAGCGCTTGTTTTGCTCTTGTCAACGCTTGTTTTACTCTTGTCAGCGCTCAAGTGATCTGGTCTTAATTTATTCCCAACAATCCTCCCCTAAACTTGATATCCACTCTTATGATCAAGTTTCTGAATAAGCATTAAGGACTAGGAGGAATCTTACAAACCTTCTCATATTGGTAATGAATAAATCTAATCAAGTCTTTTGCCACGTCACTTGAATAATCTCTTTACAGCTGAGTGTTCTTCATCTTCTCCAAGATAGCCTTGGATATGAAATACTGACCATCCACAAGTAGATATTCAGCAAACTTTGTAGAACTCAAATGGTAAACACCAGCAGCTGAATATAACCTCCATTGAAGACCACTGAGGTCATCTTCAAGATCCTTCCAAACAGCAGGATCCTCATCTCTTGGTCCACACATTCTTTTGAATATGGACCATAGTTTTATTCCATTAGCTGAAGTTGGTGCTTCAGCCTCATACTTGGTCTCTAGCAACCTCCATAGGTCTACCAAGTCTTCTCTATCACAACTTGCAAACAAAGATATGAGAGTAGTGAAAGTGTGTACCTCCTTTCCATATCTGCCAATCTTCCAGAATCCACATTCATCTTCTTCATAGCTCACAATTGGATTCCTGGAATCTAGAGGTAACACTTGGACCATGTCTGAAGCTTCTAATGGTGAGAGCTTGAGACTCTTTCTTATGACAGCTTCACTTGGATATACTGGATCCATATCTTTGGGAAACTCAAGAGAAATTCCCTTTTTCACTAGTCTGGGAACAAACATAGCTTTCTTGAGCTCCATTTCTTCTGCAAGTTCTTCCTTTCTTTCATCAGAAAGAAGTCTGAGAGTGTTTGCTTCCTGCACTCTCACCCAAATGGGATAAGCCTTGCATTCCAACTCATCAAATGTCAATGCCCTCAATTTCTGATATGTCCATCCTACTCCATGACATCTGAGCAACATGCAGTATAGCTCCCTTCTATCCCTTTTCAACTCTGAGAGAATATTGCTTGCCTTGTGTTTCAAAATTACCTGGCAATCCTTTTGAACTCTGAGGAGAATCTCCAAACCCCAAATCTGATCTGAAGTAGTCAAGTGTGGATTCTCCATACATCTTTCTTCCCAAGCATTATACATTTGAACCACCTCTGGCATGTCAAAGTCAACCTGCAATTTCAATTCTCTCAATTTCTCCTCAGCCAACTCATCTCCATACTCAAGCCTTTCTGGTTCTATAATCATAACACTTGAGTCTAAGCTAGCTCCATCACTTCCTTCTTCTGAAGTAAAAACAAATGATGACTCTTTCACCTCCTTTCTATCTTGTTCCATGATTTGTGCAGCTAATCTTCTATCAAACTCAACTTGAGCTGCATCCTTTGGAACACTCTCTTCTACCATAATACCCTTACCCTTATCTAATGGTGCAATAGTTGGTAAGGGAGATGGTGATACCTGTGAAGAAACCTCCTTGATGATGGATGATGACTGGGATACATCACCCTCATGTGCAGGTCTGTCAACGCCCAATTTTGTTCTATCAGCGCCCAAAATATTTCTGTCAGCGTCCAAATTCTCCTTGTCAACGCCCAAATTTCCTGCCTCAGTGCCTTTTGCAATCTCTTCCAACATGGCTGTAAATGATATATTCAAGTTGGTAGGAGAAACTAAGGACGTATCAAAACCTGTTTGTTTCTTAAATGTTGTAAGGGCCTCAGCAACATCCAAAGATTGACCATCATGGCTGCCCTTATCACTAAGATTTATTGGATCTTCCTCCCCTTTGGAAGATTCCTCCATACCTCTCCTTGCACTTACAGTCTCCAAAACAACAATCCTCTCCCTCAATTGCTTGAGTTCAAGGCCTTGTGAGCTGACAACTTGTACTAAGTCTGCATTTTGCTTTTGCAAGCTCATGCAAACTGCCGTCAATTCCATAAGAGTCATTGGTTCCAGTCTGCCCTCTTCTAAAATGGGTATTTGACCTCCCAAGTCAGATTCATTAGGCATGGATGAGGACTTAATGATGGTGGGACTGCCTTGGCCAGCTGCTAAGCCAGAACCAATAGTCCCAGCCTCATCCATGTCACCAGCCACACTTGTGGTGGTGGTTCCCTCTGCTACATGGCTAGAACCACCAGAGGAGAACACTCTAGTAGTCCTTTGGCGTTTCATCAACCTATATTCAGGGGGTGTAGAAGATGGTGTGGAAGATTGGGTGGATATGGGTTGGTTAAGGGGTGTTTGGGTTTGTGAAGGTTGTGTGTCAACGTTGGAAATAGGCACATCAACGCCAACATTTAATGTGTCAGCGTTGAAGGATCTTGGTCAATTTGGATATGTTCAGGTGAAGGTAATGGTTCAGGTATTGGGTCAATTTGTGGTTGGGGGTCTGGTTGGGGTTGAGCTGCTGTAATAACAACAAGCATAACTTGGGTTAAGGGTAGGTCACGATGGGGTGGTGAGTCCATCTTCATAAAAATAGCTTTCTTTTGCACAGGGATCTCATAAAAATCATTATGATCCCTTGTGTAGTATCCTTGAACATCAAAAACCATTTGTAAAAAGCGGGGATAAGCTAAAGTCATTTTGTTCCCCTTGTTTTTACACATGCCCTCAAAAATCATTTTAGAATAATTAAATTTTTGCCCAGTTGCAATACACACAATAGCACTAGCAATAGATCTATTGATCTCATTGTGTGCAGTGCATTTGGGACTCAAACATTGAAGGAGGACATGTATGAGATACTTCCAGGATGGGGGAAACTCCTGTTTATGATACTTGTTTAGAGTACCTTCATCAGGAAAAGGATATCCCAAAGCCCTAAGCCCTTGTTCTATTTCATTAATGGGAAGGGTGGCTATACCATCAGCATCATCAAGATGCAAGGCTTGGCGTACAAAGCCTCAGTAACCACCCAAGGTCTCCCATGAACAATAGAAGTCAATGTAGTCACTCTATTAACTGTTGAGGAACTAACAGTGTTCCAAAACTGTTTAATATGTGTGACTGGAATGAGTGGTGCATGAGAAAGAGCATACCTTATGGGGGATGCGTTCAAATACGCCACCATTTGTGTGTATTGGGGAAACAGAGTATCATCAGCTTCAAGATACGCGATGATGTTGTGTTGAGTTTTGAACCCCAATTCCAATTCTGATGGTTTAAACTTTGGTGCCATTGTTGAAAGCTGTTAAAATTGATTGATGAAGATGAAGTTGATAAGAGAAAATTGTGTTAGACAAGAAGTATAGATACCTTGTTTAAAAATATTAGCCAAATTTATATGAGAATAAAATGCATGTGATTGGCCCAAAAATAGGCAAGTATTTTCAAAATGTAATCATGAAAATATTGAAAAATTATAAGTTTATCTCATGCATTAAATGAAAAGTAACAACTCCTAAAATTACGGCCTAAAAATATGTCAAAAAGTAACAACTGGGTAGGACCCATTGAGTGTCAACGGTCAAAAATAACCTATCAACGCCCAACGGCTATAATCTTGTCAACGTTTGCCTATAGCCATGTCAGCGTCTAAATTGGTCACAACAACACTTGAAAATATACTTGTCAACGCCCAAAAATAAAAATGTTTAAAAATGAAAAATGACCTTAACAAAGTAATTTATCCTAGAGAAGATAACCAAAAAGCTGATAATTATTGTAGGGCGGCAAGCACTGTCCAGTTATGCACACTTGCTTATGCAAGATAGACATAACAGTCCTCTAGTGTCCCTTGTAACCAAAACTCTTAACAACCAAGTTACCTTACAAAATTCCTTGTTACTCCCAGGTAAATCCCATAACAAAATTATTCCCAAGTCTCCCAACAGACCACAACCAATTCTAGGCAAAAAAATGTCTTGGCAGCATGCATAGTATATCAACTTTGCATGCTACAGTGCCTCATGATTTAGTAAAACTAACTCATACTCACCTGTGGACACAATCTAGAATTGTGATAAGAGTATCATATAGATACCCAAACATCCTAAAGGTTCCTAAAACCTCCCCTTAAACTATGATACATAAGTTGCTAAAAACATCCATGAACATAAAAATTTATGTCAAGATAGGAATTTAAAATTCCAACCATCATCCATAAATAAAAACTTGTCCAAATGCTTCTCCATTGATCCATAAGAAACTCTGTATCCAATGGTATACTGCTAACACCATCTGAACATTTAGATTGAAAACCACAAAACTAACATTGTTGCTGACAACGCCCCGATAACACATGACAACGTTGAGGGAAGCTTTGTCAGCGTTAGACAATTATATTGCTGACAACGTTACGAAAACACTTATCAGCGTTCAAGCAACCTTTGTCAGTGTTAGAAAAATATAGTGGAAAATCTAAATCATCAATAAGACCAATAACAATGCATCATCCTGTACATACTTTTACAAAAAGAATCCAAAACACATATTATGTGAGATTGACCATTCCAATACTTGTTACCAAGTATTGAAACCTCCCAGCATCAAAAGGTTTAGTTAGTAAATCTGACACATTTTCCTCAGTGTCAACCCTATCTGGTTGTATTAAACCTCTTTCAAAGCAATCTCTTATAAAATGGTGTCTAATTTCTATGTGTTTAGTTTTAGAATGATGTACAGGATTCTTAATGATGCATAAAGTGCTGTTATTGTCAACAAATATCTTGGTATGCATGAAATTATACCCATAGTCCAACAGCTGGTTATGAATCCACAACACTTGTCTACAACAAGCAGCTGCAGCAACATACTCAGCTTCAGTTGTAGAATTAGCCACCACTGTTTATTTCTTGCACTGCCAAGATATCAACCTGCTCCCAAGAAACTGACATCCATCAGTTGTGGATTTCCTATCAAATTTATCACCTCCATAGTCACTATCTGAATATGCAATCAACTCCAATGGGGAATCCTTTGGGTACCACAAACCAAGACCAGGATAGCATCTTAGGTACCTAAAGATCCTCTTCATAGCATAAAGGTGACATTCTTTGGGAGACACTTGATGGCGTGCACAAGCACACACAGCAAACATGATGTCAGGTCTGGAGGCTGTAAGATACATCAAGGATCCAATCATGGATCTATAGTGCCTGACATCAACATCTTTCCCATCTCCAATCATTCCCCAAGGGTGTTCTCTATCCATAGGAGTAGTAGCCCTCTTTTCATGTGGAGAAAAGCCAAACTTTTTCAAGATCTCAGCCACATATTTATCCTGGGAGATGAAGATACCATCTTCTTTCTGCTGAACTTGTAAACCAAGAAAGAAGTTCATCTCCCCCATAGCACTCATCTTGAATTTTGATGTCATAATCTTGGAGAAATCCTCACTCATCTTTGGATCCGTAGACCCAAAAATGATATCATCAACATAGACCTGGACAAGCAACACATCCTTGCCTTTCTTCTTTGTAAACAGTGTCTGATCTATGGTGCCCCTCTTGAATCCATTGTCCACCAAATAGGTAGACAAAGTACCATACCATGCTCTAGGGGCTTGATGAAGGCCATACATAGCCTTTTTGACTCTATACACTTTATCTGGATTCTCTGAATCCTCAAAACCAGGAGGCTGCATCACATATACTTCCTCAACAATAGTTCCATAGAGGAAGACACTCTTGACATCCATTTGATAGACAGTGAAGCCCATGCAAGATGCATAGGCTAAAAAGATCCTTATAGCTTCAATCCTTGCAATTGGTGCAAAGACTTCCTCATAGTCTATCCCCTCCTCTTGTGTATATCCCTGAGCCACTAACCTTGCCTTGTTTCTGACCACAATGCCTCTTTCATCTCTCTTGTTCCTTAGAACCCATCTTGTCCCTATGGGTCTGACATATCTGGGACAATCAACCAGCTCCCAAACATCCTGAATTGCAAATTGGTGAAGCTCATCCTGCATTGCTTCTACCCAACTTGGTTCTTTGAGAGCATCAAATATTTTCTTGGGTTCCTGTTGTGACCGAAAACAGGCAAACAAACATGCTTGCACAAGAGGGGTATCAACCTTCTTGTGTATATTGGCAATAAACCCACCAAGAACTTTATGAGATCTTCTAGTCTGAACTGGAGTCATAATATCACCAATGATTTGAGAAGTGGGGTGATTCTTCATAGTGGAAGTGAGAACTCCTCCTTCAAAAAGTCTGGTGTCCTCAACCTCATTCTCCATGTTGCCAATATCTTCTTCATCAGACTCTCTTTCATCAACATGAGGGTGAACCTCTTCATATAGATTAGAAGGTTCACCTTGTTCAAAAATGGAAGAGAAAAAATTTGCAGAAGTGTTGTCAACGCTTGAACCTTGTTTGTCAGCGCTTGGGCTAACAACGCTTGAACTGTTGTTGTCAATGTCTGAACCATCAACGTCTGAATTGGTCTTGTCAGCGCTAGATTTGCCTTTGTCAGCGCCTGATAAACCATGCATGTTTGTATCTGGTGGGACTTGAAGACCACCAGTATCTTTACCAGCAGCAGCAGCAGCAAAAGCATCTGTCCAAATGGGAATTGTAACATATTCTTGTATAGGAGATGTCTTTTCTGCTTGTGATCCAACCTTTTCATGAACCTGAGTACCTGAAACATCAAAAACTTGTTCCTCCATAACATTTGAAGTCACCTTCACAATGTCTGGATTAGTGACATGCATATAATTTAAAGTTCTAGATAAAGGTTCCAAGTCAAACAACCAATTAGGACCACTTTCATGATCACTAGGTTTATTCTATAAAAACCTAACATTTACTCTTTCAAGTATACGTTTTTCTTCTTTAAGATAAACCCTATATCCCTTGCTCTGCACTGAATACCCCATGAAGTAGCCCTCATCACCTTTTGCACTAAATTTCCCTAAGGCATAACTAGTATCAAAAACTACTACATGACAACCAAAAGGTCTGAGAAATCCAATATTAGGTTTTCTTCCCCAAAGTAACTCATAAGGTGTTTTGTTCTGAATTTTGTTAACAAATGCTCTATTTTGAACATAACAAGCTGTATTAACAGCCTCAGCCCAAAAGGCTATAGGAAAATGAGCATCAGCCAACATTGTTCTGGCTGCTTCAATTAGGGTTCTATTTTTCCTCTCAGCAACCCCATTTTGCTGTGAGGTTTTAGCAATACTAAATTGCCTAGTAATTCCTTTCCTGGCACAGAAATCATCTAGCTTCTTATTCCTAAATTCACCACCATTATCACTCCTAAGCATTTTAACTTCATTGCCAAACCTCTTCTCAATCTGAGTGATAAAATCAATTAGGGTATCAGCTGTGTCACTCTTTATAGCTAGAAAGAATGTCCAAGTAAACCTAGAAAAATCATCTGTGATGACAAAGCAATATGACTTACCATTCAAACTTTCTATATTGGTTGGACCAAGAGGTCCATGTGAAGCATATGATAGGTCTAGAACTAGTATGCACCTGTTTGGACTTGAATGAGACCTTGTGTTGCTTGCCTTTAAGACATGCAACACAAGAGTGGTCATTGTGGAAGGCCTTCTTAGGCAAACCATCAACCAAGCCAAGTCTCACAAGCCTGTTTATGTTCTTAAAATTTATGTGCCCTAGTCTCCTGTGCCACAAATTACTCTCATCTACTGAGGCTTTAGCATAAAAACAAGACATATTATTGTTCATTCTAATCCAATTTAGATTCACATTGTATATATCCTTATGCCTAGGTGTTCTATACTCAATATATTTCTCATCAGGGATCTTATAATCTTTGCTTAACACCAAACACTAAGTATCAGTAAACAAAACTTTATTTTTGTTATCACAAACTTGTGATACACTAAAAAGATTGTAATCAAGTTCTTTTACCAAAAATACGTTTTCAAAACGCAAGTTCTTGGTGAGAAGGGTTCCTTTGCCTTTGATAGTACCATATCCGCCTCCAAAGTAAACCTTATCACCATCCTTAATGGGAGTGAAGTTGGTCAAATAGTCTTCCTTCCTCGTCATGTGCCTTGAGCATCCACTATCCCAATATCCATAATCATTGACCTGTCTTTGAATGCCCTGCACATAAAGTAAACAAATTAGTTTTCTTTGGGAACCCAAGTCTTAAAAGACTTGGATTCATCTGGTTGTTCAATAAGAACAGACTTAGTTCTCATAACAACCCCATTCTCATCCTTCTTAGGATGAAATACCTAGTTAACCCCAATAGGTTTTGTAATGACCTTTGAAATGTAATTAAATATGTTGCAGGTCATTGAAATCCCATTATCGTTAGAGTTTTGATCTTTCTTGGGTCTCCATGTTAAGCTTGAAGAAGCTTTGGACCCCTTACCTTGTGGTTGCAAATATTTAGGTCTGAGCACGTTTCTGTCAGCGTTGGAATTTGTCATGTCAACGCTGATATTACCCTTGTCAGCGTTGAATCTAGGGTTTGCTACAGAAACCTATTGCCTATTAGACCAGGTGTTTGTCTTTTGAAATGGCCTTTGTCCATGAGTGTTAGACCCTCTAGTAAAGAATAGGGCAGGTCGAATCACTTGTGGACTTTGCTGCACACAAGGTTTGGGTCTGACAACGTTTGACTTCCTAACAACGTTGACTTTGTTCCTGTCAGCGCTGAATTTGTTCTTGTCAGCACTGGCTTTGGGAGCGTTGACACACTTATATGCCAAGTGTGCAAAGCTACCACAAGTATAACAAGCTTTCTTAGACACGACCCTAGGTCTAGAAGAGAAGAAGCCTGTTCCATTATTGCTAACTTGGCTCTTGGGTGACCTAGTATTCCTATACATCTCTGCATACTTAATGCTAGGTTTTCTATCAGTGTTGGGGCCAAGATCAACAGCTTTACCAGTGATTGGGTTTGTAACCTTAATTGGAGTTGACTCATTGGGACTTTCACATAGCAAGCCACCCTTAACAAATAAAGTAGGGTTAGCTTTCTTCCATTCATTCAGGTCAGTCAACTTTTGTTGGTACTCTTCAACTGGAGTGACAACTCTTGGTGGAGGAATGAATTCCTCCTCTTGGAATTCTGGCAAACCAGTCCAAGATAGGTCATTTTGTTGGACACCATATAAGTCACCAGCTGGTAGTGGAACCAAAGAGTAATCATTCATCCCAATCCCAGTTATCTCCTTAGGATCCCTTTGTTTACCCATACAGTCTCCTAGGGTTTGAGTGGCTCTATCAAATCTTTGAATTTTAAGGCTAACATTATCTTTATTCTTAATGGCCTCATCTAACTTAGCCTGTAACTCACCATTAACCCTTTCCATGATGTTTCTAATATCCATACTAGCATTTAACTCATGTTTTAAGATATTTATTTTATCTTTTAAGTCAAATTCTATTTTCTTGTATTCAGAAACGGTTTTCTCAGTTTGAGTGAGAGCTACTTGGTAATTAGACAGTTTGCACTTTTCAGTACTCACATCACTTAATAATCTTAACACCTCTTTGTTAAGTTTCTCAGTGTTTAACCTACAACCTTTACTACAAAAAGCATCATTGTATACCTCATTATCAGATGAATAGGAGGAGTGTGCCATGAGAGCATATTCAACATGCTCTTCTTCTTCAACCTCAGCAACCAAAGCTTTATCCTCTTCAACATTCTTAGCCAGATAGCTCCAATCCCATCCCATACCATCAATTCCTTGAACTGCAACCATGGCTTTGGAATCCTAAGCTTTAACAACCTGACTTAAGGATTTACCAGCATCAGATCTTCTAGGAGATCTGCATTCCCTCATGAAGTGCCCCATACGATGACAGTTGTAGCATTCAACTTTGGATTTATCAAATCCAGCTGTGTCTTTTGCATTGAAGTTCATTTTCATCTTAAACCTTCTGTTCCACCTATTTGCTCTTATACTAGCAAGAGCCATGTTCCACTTAATGTCTATCTCTTCCAAGTGCTCATCACTTATTTGCTCAAGGTCCTCATATGTAATCACTGAACCATTGGGCAAAGAAGCAATATAAGCACATACAGTATCCAAATCTAAACCAGCAGGTTTAACTCTTGGTGAGTCACTTTTGAATGTGTCAGCGTCTGAAAAGGAGACGTTGACAGGACATGCTCCAGCACTGACACAAGATGATCCAGTAACTGGATGTATGAAAGAGTCCTTCTGATTGAATTGACCTTCACTATGAGAGAAAAAGGCCATGTTACTGTTGGTAGACTTGCTTCCATGCTCTAAAAGTGTTTCATCTTCCAACAACCTCAGTTTGTTGTAGATGTCATCAAACGTGGAACTCTTGTAAGTATTCTTGGCAAGAATAGATCTTTCCTCAATCTTCCATGCCTCACCAAGACTTTTAAGAAAGGTAGCATTAATGTCAACATCACCAAGTTGTGTCCCCATGAAGGACAACTTGCTTGTGATGTCAAGCAATCTGCTTCTCACACTACTTAGTTTCTCATTGGGTTGAGCCTTGAAGACAGCATAATCATGCATGAGTTGCTTTTTCTTCTCTTCCTTAGTGTCTGCATTGCCACCATATGCAACTTCAAGAGCTTCCCAAAGGTTTTTAGCAGATTCATAGCCTCTATATTTATGCTGGTTCTCTTGTCCCAAAGAGACTTTCAGAATATTTAGGGCTTTCATGTCGACCCTTTTCTTTGCTATGTCATCAGCAGACACAGCTCTACCATCTCCAGGTTTTTCTTTCTTATCTTCTTCAGAACATCCAGCAACAGCTGATCTTTGAGTAATAGCATCAGCAATCTTTTGGGCTTTGTCTAATGTGTTTCCATATTCAATGATCTCCTAGAGTGTGTAGTCATAGATCCCCAGATATTGCTCAAAGTTGAATTTCCACAAATCAAAGTTGGTTGCATCAAGCATGGGAATCTTGATGTTTGGTAAAGATGAGGAGGAGGAGGTTATTGCTTCAGACATGATGTTGTTAGGGTTTTTGAGAAAATTAGGGTTTTGGTGATTTTTAGGGTTCTTGTGTTCTTTAAGATCAAAAGTTCCTCAACAAGCTCTGATACCACTTGTTGATCCCAAACTTAGATCGATTTAGCTTTATGTATACGAGATTAGATCAAGTAATACACTTAGAGAAACCTTTGTATATGCTTATGATAATCTAAGTGTTATGCGGAATTAACACTTAAACAAGAACACACAATGATATAAACATTCACTTTGATTAATGATATCAAACTTGCTTACAATGAAAGTAGTTTACGAATGAAAAACTTATATAAAACATTAACCTAAAGGTCTTCTTTTATAGACATAAGAAGCCTTGTACAATAATCTGCGTATCAGCTATTCTAGGTAATGGTAAATATAGAAAATACATTGTTGTTCCTATCTTTACTAGAAGTAATCTAGAATACAACAAACGCGTAGAGTATATCTTCCCCTAAGTGCTTGTCTTCAATGTATCAACACTTGATTTTATCTTGTCAACGCTTGAGCTGTCAGCGCTTGTTTTGCTCTTGTCAACGCTTGTTTTACTCTTGTCAGCGCTCAAGTGATCTGGTCTTAATTTATTCCCAACAAAGCTTTATCCTTTTCCTAGAATAGTTTATTTAGTCTTTGTACTGGTTATCTAGCTGGGCATTCAACCACCCGCTGGATAAACCAATGCATGGATACTTGTGATATGTAAACCTTAAAATGCATCGCCTATAAAAGAAATGCATTTGGGAGAGAATCGAATATTCTTTCCTAACTTCAACCAGACCATAAGGCGAAAAGCTTATGAACGTATGTTGAGACTTAAACTCATAAATTTAATTTGTAGTTTAAGTAGAGGAGATCACCTAACATTTTCATTCAACCACTTTGCTATTCCACAAGCAAAGTGGGTTACAAATTCTTTATTAAGTTCTAATAAAATGTCTATACGTTCAAATGTATTTGGTATTGTTGTTTTAAGATTTCTGTTTGTGATTGATTTGTAAAACAACTCACTTGAATCCACGGTACAAGGTATTAATTAAGGTTGATAAGTAATACCATGTTAAAAGGGACCAACATTAAGGGTTCAATTTTTAATGGTTCATTTCCCTTGTCTTTTTCCAAATTAACTTGTAGATTATTGGCTTGACTTTCAACTAGATCACCATTTACCAAAGGTAATGTTCAACGATTCCTCGACACACATGGTTTGTTTATTTAACACAATGTAAGCTTTGCTATTTTGACAATATCCAAGAAATACTCCTTCGTACAACTTTGGGTCAAACTTAGTGAGATAATCCTTAGTGTTAAGAATAAAACATTTGCTTCCAAACACTCTAAAATATCCAATGGTCGGTTTTCTTCCTTTTAATATTTCCTAAGGTGTTTTATCTAGAAGTGGTTTAATTAAAACCCGATTTAAAATATAAGGTGAAGTATCAACCGCATGACACCAAAACTTTTGAGGCATGTTTGACTCATTTAACATTGTTCTAATCATTTCTTAAAGCGTTCTATTTTTGTGTTCTACTACCTCGTTTGATTGAGGTGTTCTTGGAGCCGAGAAATTAAGAGTGATACCCTTGGTGTCAAAAAATGATCCAAATTGAACTTCATTGTCAAACTCCCGACCATGATCCGTTTGAGTTGACACAATTCGACGATTTATTTGATTTTCAATTTTCTTACTTAGAATCTCAAAATGGTCAAAGGCTTCGTTTTTTGTTTTCAAAAACTTTGAGCAAGTAAATCTTGAGTAGTCATCCACGATAACCAAAGTGTAAAAATTACCTCCGAAACTTTGTACCACGGATGGACCAAACAAGTCCATATGTAAGAGTTATAGACACCTAGTCATGGTGACAACATTTTTAGCCTTATGGCTTGCGTGTGTTTGTTTTCCGATTTTACATGCGTCACTGATAAAGATCTAATTATACATGTTTACGTGTGCGTTATCTGTATATATTTAGGTTAATTATGTGAACTATCGGTACTTAATAGACTGTATTTCATGTATAGGTTACAAGTACGTGTCGTGGAAGGAAATAAAATAAAACACGAAGATATGAAGCTTAAACAAAGAAATAAATTCAAGCTTCTGATCTCCCGACACCTGTCACTGGTTTGGCCATATCTTGAGCATACGAACTCCGTTTTAGTTTATTCAAGCGGCACGGAAAGAGGAAAGAATTATCTACAACTTTGCCATCTGGTCCAAGATGGAAATGAACAAATGTACGGAGCACAATTGAAAAAGTGCGGCACACTTTTCCTTAGCATTTATAAAACTTTGGCTCCACGTTTAGAAAATGTGCGGCGCACATTTGAAAAAGTGCGGTGCACTTTTGGTCGCAGAAAGCCTATAAAAGCACCCTTTGGCCCTCTCGTTCCATACCAACTCACCACCACTTCTCCCATCTTTCCCTAATCATTTTAGCATGTTTTTTGGGTGTAGTAACATCATCCAAAGGGTTCATAGCATAAGGAAATGATCATTAGATAATTAGTATAAAGTTTTCATTTGGGAAAACTAATCATCGAATCAAAAACTTGTAATCATCATCTTGGATCATAAACCTTGGTATAATCTATTATCCGTTTTTATATGATTATTTCTGTAATTATTATGCATATGATGTTTATTGTTGTTGTGATCATGGAGTAGTAACTTGTGTATTTGGTTGAGGCATGTTTAGAACTTTGAATATATTGTATTAGCTTCGCAGGGGCAAAGTGCGGCGCACAATTAGTTTTGTGCGGCGCACTTTCTCTCTGGCCCGTGATTATGAGCATGGTTGATTTGTTCTTGTACTCGATACTATTATGTTTGATCATTGTTATGTATTTGATTCATTCATGATTATAACTAGTACTTATATGATTGAATAGATTCCATGTCATCTAGTAAATGAATCTTGGTATTCACCTTTGTCGCGATTGGTGGAATAAAATACATAACAACTCTTGCATAATTTTGTTTAATGCTTTGTCATATGCTCGAGAAGGTTTGGCTCAGCGAGTACTTGAATTATTGAAACCAACATAAATCGATCTTAATGCTTTTGGTATGACATGATCTATAGAAGGATTTTGGTTATATTGAATATATGTTGCATGTGCGACTAGTAATCCACATGTTGTCTTACATTGTTTATGTGCTTATAATTCATCTTTGCTATCAATCTTTTCTATGTTTTAGCCTTAACCAAACGTATAAATCATTGTTAGGAGCTTAAATATTTAGAACTTGTGATAATCTAGAGATAATTGTTTTTACTTGTTAACAATAATCTCGTGGATCGACCTGGTCTATACCTTAGACTATACTATACACGAAAAGGTATACTTGCCCGTGTTGTGTTTTTAGTCCATTTTTTGGTATCTCTAGTAAATTTAAGACTTGCGAACACATATCAAGTTTTTGGCGCCACTGTCGGGGATTGTTTTCTTTACTTGTTTAAACTTTATGAGATACTTCTTTTAAAATTAAACCATCGCCGTAGAGATTTCTTGCAATCTCAAAATTTTCTGTCTTAAAGTTTGCAGAAAGTACGCCGCACATTTGCTTTTGTGCGCCACACTTTCTGGAGGATTTCTAAGTACGCAACACATTTCATTTGTGCGCCGGTTTTTCTGGAGAACTTGTAAGTACGCCGCACATGTAGCAATGTGCGCCGCACTTTCTGAAAAGTTTTCATAACGATTTTTTAGTCAATTTCAAAAACCAACAAAACTGCCTTTTAGACTTTGTGAATTTGTAAATATATAGTTTATCATCAAAAAACAAAAAAAAAATATAAAATCAAAAAACCAAAAATATTAGTTTTGCTTTCTTTTTAATTTATCTTCTTACCCTTTTATAATCTCAAATAAAACAAAAAAAATATATAATAATAATAAATAAATAAAGTAAAATAAAATAAAAATAATAATAATAAAAATATATATATATAAAAAGAAGTAAAACATAAAAAATATCTTTTTGAAAAATTTTGAACGTTTGTATAAATCCTCGATCTTGAGGTAAAGAACTTGTAAATCTATTATTAAAATTAAATAAAACAACGTGGAGTTATGAATTTCAAAGGATCGCAAAAGAATGCCTTCAAATTGAATCACTCAAATTTCCGACCCAAAATCCATCTGATAATAAATTTGTCGTTATAGACATATATGAATAGGATGTCGAAACCCAACCCAATCCACCCGAACATATAATTATTATCAATCCCGATGATCAACCCTTGTAGAAGAGTGCTAGTACCATAACATCGACTCCTAATTCCGCCATTGTTCGAACTGATGTTTTACCCACTTAAAAATGGTTCAAGAGAACAAATTCGATGCTCATTTGTGAGCCGATCTGCATGACCACATTCATGAATTTCACGCTATCTGCGACATGTTCAAATATGGTGAAACTCAAAGTGAAGTTATCAAACTTTTGACGTTTCCACTATCCTTAGCTGATGATGCTAAAATCTGGTTCGATACGCTTAATGAAGATTATATAACATCGTGGGAGCAAATGAGAAAAGATTTTATAATCAGCTTTTTTCCACCTTTGTTAATTGAACATCTTTTACTCGAAATCATAAATTTCTCTCAAACTACCTATGAAAGTCTAACCCAAGCCTGGTTACGACTTAAGAACATGCTTCAAAAATACCATGGGAATGGTCTAACCAAAAGAGCTATTATTCAAATATTCTATCATGGTTTAGACGAATCCACTCAAGAAATACTTGATGGAATAGCTGGAGGAATTTGCCTCTACAAAACTCCAAACCAAGCTTTTCAATTTCTCGAGGACAAAGTTCTTTTTGAACTTAATTGGCCTAAAAAGTCTCGAAACAAAAATAATCGGAAATCTACTTCTTTCGCCGATGAAATTAGTATTGATACCTCTCGATTAATGAAAAAGTTGGAAGCTCTTGAAGCTAAAATGGACTCTCATTTCCAAATATTTAAAGAAGAACTGCATGAGATGCGTGAAAAGTATAACGATATCAAAGGTAATTTAGCTTCTAAAAATACCATGAACGATGACACGCCGATGTGTGAACGTCATGAATCAAATCAGCTCGATGGTTGTGAAAACAGAAATTCTCATGATTTGAATTCTCACCAATCTTAACATCAATTCGAAATCGATCTCGAAAGAATAATCACTAAACTTTTGGATAGTCAAAGAGTTGCAAATAATTTTATGAAAGAGATCGTTAACATTATGAGTTTTAAGATGAAGCAAAATGAAAAGAATTTCCAAAGTATTTTAGAAAACATGGAAACAAAACTTAACGAGTTGTCGAAGCTTCAAACTCATGTCTCTTTTGATCAAAGCGTTAGGTTTAACCCACCTCCTCCTCCATCCGCTCAAGTTGAGCATGTGAATGTCATATTCACGAGGAGTAAAAAGTACGAAGACCCTCCGAAAACTCCAATAGATACGCCACCTCCTATCATCGTTAAAAGTAAAATAAAAAAAGTAAATTGTCTAAAACAACGAAGAAGGATTTTTATGTGGTCAAATCGAAAGAATACCCATTTTGAAGTATATACCGAAAATACCGTATCCTCAACGTTTAAAAGTGGACCATTCCCACTTGAACCGTATTGTAAAGGTAGATTAAATCAAGGTAAATAAAAAAATAGTATCAATAGTAGTAGAAATAATAATAGAACTATAATAAATAAAAATATAAAAATAAAAATTATAAAATTATAAAATTATAAAAAAAGAAAAAAAGGGTTTTCTTATTTATCTTTTTACTTACATTTCATTTATGTGTTTGTATTCGTTTGTAAATGGCTATATATGATGTTAATTAATAAAAAACTAAAAAAAATTGTGTTTTATGTCGTAATAAAACCGCCGCACATGTGTTGTTGTGCGGAGCACTTTCTTGAAAAATCTTCAAAAATATTTTTCATCAAGTTTTGTACGTTAAAAAATGTGTTTGGTTAATACATGTTTGTCTATAAATAAAAAATAATAATTAAAAAATTTAAAAACATTTTATTTTCCCCTTTATTTTTTATTTTGTATGAGTTTGTGTGTGTTTATTATTTGTAAAATGTGAATAAATAAAAATTTTTATGAAAAATATAAAAAAAATATAAAATGAAAAAAAAACCTTTGTAGTTTTTAAGTATGACGTGCATGGGCCCATGTATTTCGTACTTGTCTATTGTATAGAAAAAGAAATTTTCACGAACTTTGTGGGTGTGTTCCCTAGAAACCCTCACGAGATTAAAACTCGTCCACTCGGTACACCGAGGGGTTTAAAGGCTTGTTGCATACGCTAAATGCAATCGTGGTGCCTAGGAAAGTGTGTTTTAGAATTTTACGTTTTTTTGTAGTTTTTTCTATTTTGTAGATTTAATAAATAGGTGAAGCTTGGATTGGATTGGTGTTGATAGCTTATTATTTGGGGATATGACATGCATATTTGGATTGTTGTAGAAAAATACTACATATTGTTGAATTCACATGCTTGTGATGGCGCTCCTCTTTGCGGAATATATTCATAATTCAACCGAAGAACTAATGAGCCCCGGGAAGTCTCGTTTCTCTTATATTTATTTTTCCACTTATCCTACTTTTAAGTTATTTTCTAAATTACGCATATTGCTAAACTTAAGTGTGGGAGGGAAAATGAATTGAAAAATATGACTCATTATTTAATTAAGACTTTTGTTCGCCCTCGGTAATCTAAAAATCAAAATTATTTTTCTTTTTTTGCCATTTAGGTTAAATATTAGAATAATAATTTAGAAAAAATGGTTGGTTGCTAGTTACCCGGAATGATTGGTTGATTTTTGCTAATAGTCGGTTCGCGGTTGGTTATGAGTATGATACCATTTCGACAAGTATGGAGATTGATCACCTTCTATTCTGTATTTTTTTTGTGGTGCACGCTTATATCAAGTGTGAGAGAATTGTTAGTTGTGAAGGGCGTGATGAAAAAAGAATGAAAAAAAGAGAAAAAGACGAAGAAAAAATGGAAAAAGTCATAATCGAAAATTAACAAAAGTAGAAAAAAAATGAGAAAAAAAAGAATGTGAAAAAATAGCCAATGAGCTATGTATATTTATTAAGATGAAGAAAGAAGAAGTTTATTTGAGATATCGATTAGCCAATGTACTAAGACGTGTATGTATGTTGCTTGATACGTGATTAAAAAAATGTAATAATACATGGTTTATGGTGCGTTTGGTAGCTTGCAACATGGGTAACTTTAAAAATGTAAAAAAATATATACATTTTTTCCTTATATTGCTTGAGGACAAGCAAACCCTTAAGTGTGGGGGAGTGTTTTCTGTTTTAGCAAAAATCTTATAAAAACCCAAAAATATTTGAAATTTCAAAATTTTTTAAAAATTTCTTTTTTTTTGGAACTTAGGTATTTTATTTCTAACTTTATTTTTCTTAGAATTGCTTGAGGGCAAGCAATAGTTTAATTGTTTCTTGAGGGCAAGCAATAGTTTAAGTGTGGCGGAATTTGATAACGCTCTAATTATACATGTTTACGTGTGCGTTATCTTTATATATTTTGGTTAATTATGTGAACTATCGGTACTTAATAGACTATATTTGATGTATAGGTTACAAGGACGTGTCGTGGAAGGAAATAAAAGAAAACACGAAGATATGAAGCTTAAACGAATAAATAAAGTCAAGCTTCTGATCTCCTGACACCTGTCACTGTTTTGGCCATATCTTGAGCATACGAACTCTATTTTAGTTGATTCAAGCGGCCACGGAAAGAGGAAAGAATTATCTAAAACTTTGCCATTTAGTCCAAGCTGGAAATGACCAAATGTGCAGCGCACAATTGAAAAAGTGAAACGCACTTTTCTTTAGCATTAATAAAACTTTTGCTCCACGTTTAGAAAATGTGCGGCGCACATTTGACAAAGCGCGGCGCACTTTTGGTCGCAGAAAGCCTATAAAAGCACCCTTTGGCCCTCTCATTCCATACCAAATCACCACCACTTCTCCCATCTTTCCCTAATCATTTTAGCACGTTTTTTGGGCGTAGTAACATCATCCAAAGGGTTCGTAGCATAAGAAATTGATCATTGGATCATTAGTATAAATTTTTCATTTGGGAAAACTAATCATCGAATCAAAAACTTGTAATCATCATCTTGGATCATAAACGTTGGTATAATCTATTATCCCTTTTTCTATGATTATTTCTGGAATTATTATGCATATGATGTTTATTATTGTTGTGATCATGAAGTAGTAACTTGTGTATTTGGTTGAGGCATGTTTAGAACTATGAATAGATTGAATTAGCTTCGAAGAGGCGAAGTGTGGCGCACAATTAGTTTTGTGCGACGCACGTTCTCCCTGGTCCGTGATTATAAGCATGGTTGATTTGTTCTTTTACTCGATACTATTATGTTTGATCATTGTTATGTATTTGGTTCATTCATGATTATAACTAGTACTTATATGATTGAATGGATTCCATGTCATCTAGTAAATAAATCTTGGTATTCACCTTCGTCACGATTGGTGGAATAAAAAACATAACAACTCTCACATAAATTTGTTTAATGCTTTGTCATATGCTCGAGAGGGTTTGGCTTAGCGAGTACTTGAATTACTGAAACCAACATAAACCGATCTTAATGCTTTTGGTATGACATGATCTATAGAAGGATTTTTTGGTATATTGAATAGATGTTGCATGTGCGACTAGTAACCACATGTTGTCTTACATTGTTTATGTGCTTATAATTCATCGTTGCTATCTATCTTTTTTATATTTTATCCTTACCCAAACGCACCTTTAAATCATTGTTAGGAGCTTAAATCTTTAGAACTTGTGACACTCTAGAGATAATTGTTTTTACTTGTTAACAACAATCTTGTGGATCGACCTGCACTTTACCTTAGACTATACTATATACGAAAGGGTATACTTTCCCATGTTGTGTTTTTAGTCCATTGTTTGGTAATCTCTAGTAATATAAATTTAAGACATGCAAACACACATCAGTCACAAAAGTGTTGTTCATATTTTACTTTTGGTAGATTTCTAACAAGATCTTTGTTGGCCAAAGATTATAAAAGGCCATTTGGTTATATCACCGTGACGCCTATGCCAAAGGGTGGAGGTGTCATGTATGGTGGTCAAACAAATGGCGTCCTTTGATGAATCAAACTTTATCAAGTATATGTTATTTTTCCTAATTCCTTTTGCTATTGTTATTCCATCTTTAAGTATTTTACTACCATTTTCTTCGAAGAGGACTTTGCATTTGTTACTACAAAGTTGATGTGTAGGTGCTAAAGAGATTTCTATTTCTCGTCATGTGTTTTGAACATCCTAAGTTTTCGACGTGAGCAACATTATCTATGGTGATACGGTCATTAGAAATCATACCTTTGCCGATGATTTTGCTTTTAACGTTTCCACCAAAAATAACATTACCTCCGTCCGTTGATGTGTAGGTGCTAAAGATATTTCTATTTCCCGTCATGTGTCTTGAACATCCAATGTCCTTTATAATTCATTTGGTTCAAGTCTAACCTTCAAGAATACCTACACAAATTTGAAACTCAAGCGTTTGGACCCCATCGTCTCATGGGTCCGTTTAGGTTAAACATACTTCTCATGGAAATCCTTATTAGAGTGTTGACAAATACATCCCAAGGTACCAAATTTCCCATTTAAACTTGGTTGTGTTAGTCATAGTTGAACGGTACTTGACTATATCTTCCTAGCACACTTTGGTTTCTTTTTGGAAACGGGTGTTTGGGGTAAGAAGGTGTAGGTCGAGTTTGTATGCTTCTAGCTCTAGCATTTCTTTCTATGTTTTTGAAACTTGTGTCATTTTGTGGTGGTGCGGATGAGCTAGAAGGTACATCTTGTTTCCAAAACCCTAGCCCGGTTTTGTCTTTGCTATTTCTTTGAAAACTTAGCATTTCATCAGTGCAATTAACGTTCTTTTTGAAATTATCAAATTTTAAGCTTTGTTTGGTTAACGCCTCATGAATAATTTTAGTTTCTTAATTTCAAGATTGATCTTTTAACACGTTTCACATTTATCTTTAGGTAATTTACCTTCTTCTAGTCTTTGTAATTTAGCCTTTAACTAATAAACTTCATTTTCCAAACTTCCATTTTTAGTTTTTAAAAGTTTATTTTTGTTTATGATTTTAATGCTTAACTCACACATTTTGTTATATTCAATTTCTGACGTTTCATCATCTAATGAGGAAGAATAATATGAAGAGTCAGAATGTGCCTCATTTGTTTCGCGTTCCATAAGAGCAAGCTCTTCCTTTTTTGATATGTCTCCTTCATCATCACTAGCACTCCATACTCCACTTATGAAAACTATTTGCGTATTTGGCTTTGCCTTTGGACAATTACCAATAAACTGATTTGGATCACCACATTGGAAGCATTTTCTTTCATCCTTGGCCTTTTTGATGTCAAAGGGCCTTCGAGATTTTTTCTTATTGTCGAATGGTTGCCTCACAAGTCTTCCTGTTCTTTTGAAGAATTTCTTGAAGTCACGTCACCATCACTAGATTCAACTCGAGCTTTCAACGCTATCAGACACTTCGTCGTCGCTATCAGACACTTCACCATCACTAGATTCAACTCGAGCTTTCAACGCTAGTGACCTTTGCTTTTATTTCTTTCCTTTGATGATTTAAGATTCTTTTTCCATCACCATTTTGTATACCTTAAGGCTCCCGATGAGTTCATCGAGTGACAAGCTTGAAAGATCTTTAGATCGTCAATCGCTGTGACTTTGGCTCGCCATTTGGATGGAGAGCCCTTAGAAATTTTTTGACAAAGTTCTTGGTAGAGAAAGACTCGTTAAGTGCTTTAAGTGATGTTATGATAGTGTTAAATCGAGAAAATATCACATTAATTGACTCTTCGTAAAGGATAGTATATTGTTCATATTGTTGAACAAGTAAATCAATTTTATTATCCTTGACTAGCGAGTGTTCTTGATGTGTGACTATAAGCGAGTGCCAAATTTCTTTGAAGGTTTGACACATGAAGATTCTTTCATACTCCTTATTAGGTAAAACATTGTAAAGCATCATTTTGGCTTCATTATTTTTTGCCAAACTTTTCTTTTGATCGTCAGTTTGCTTTTCGCGTGGAACCGATTCAAATCGGTTAGTGGTGACATTTTTAACCGTTGATGCATAATCACCTTCAATGATTATATACCAAATATCGATATCCTTAGACTTCACATAAGTTTCAACAGTTTTTCCAATAAATAACACTATTGGTTTCAAAGAGTGATGGTCCTTTCATAGATTGCCCTTCTTTGTAATTTTCAAAATCCGTGGATCGATTCAAGTTTTAAAATAAAATATACTTTAATGATCTTTAGTGTGTAGCTCTTGATGCCAATTGTAGAAAACTAGAAAAGGGGTTGAATAGTTTTTAGCGATTAGTTTTAATTAGTTTGAAATTTTTTCGTGATCATGAATGCATATAGATGAAGTGTGAATTTACAAACTAATAGACTTGAAGTAATAAAGAAACAACCACAATGCACAATGATTTATAGTGGTTCGCCTAGCAAGATCTCACTTATCTTGCCCCTACTTCCACTCCTCGAGTATCCACTCGAGAGTTCTACTTCACTAGTAAGTGAATCTTCTGTACACTGGTGGAGAAACCTTCACACTTAAACTTACAATCTTCGATGACAACTAAGCTAGAATGTCGTGTCCTTTACAAAGGCACAACAATACCTTATATACTATACACTTGTGGTTTACAATACCAACCACACTATTATAAAAGTAGGTAAATCACACTATTATACAAGTAGCTAGACGTGTACCACCCCACTTTGATAAGTGGACCATTACATGATAATTATGGCGTGTCATCAAAGCATGCAAGGTAATATGTCTTAAAACATAAATGACCATAAGGAAAGCTGGAAACAAACATCAGCTCCTAAAACATAAGCTCACACATGCATAATGTAAAGATTGTAGAAAAAGGACTAAACATTGTCCAACAAAGCATAAGTATATAAATGCATAAAGGAAATGAAGTTAAAGGGAGCCTCCATCCTATGCACGTACTTTTGAATGCCTAAGTCTGTCCTTTAGTAACTGTCGTATGGGAACATGGAAAGAAAATACGACTACGCAATACGCTCAGTGAACGGATATTATGACATGATATTAATAACTAACACATAAGTAAAGTATGAAATACAATGGAATATGTGTAAGTCCTGGAAAACCTGGAACATGTTTATAAACTGGTTTATATCTGATAAGTCTTATGTTTATTCATGAAAATGTAATTTAAATGCCTAAGAGCTCATATAGGTCATGAACGGTATCAACGTACATGAATACATAGAGGGGTGACCTCGTCATGCAATTAGAGGGGTGACCTCTAATTATATAAGTATGGGTGGAGGGACCAGCTCTAATGTGACGGATGTAGAGCACACACCACAGTCACCTTGTATATCTGCAAAACATGTACTAGGATTCACCCATACGCCCCATATGATAATAATAATAATGGCCAAATAACTGAAAGGGACGCCGCGAGAAATCACTCTCGTCGCGGAAGAGTCATAACACCGATGCCTCAAAGGTCATGGTTATGGTACCTCCATAACTAGGTGGACATGTTCATGCATGTATATAGATCAGGAAAATTAAAACGATAGCATGTTAATTATTGAAAAGTTTTATAACATGTAAACTACTCGGGAAAACAGATGGCAGCAAACGGAGAATCCTAATCATGCATAGAAAGAGAATGCCCTTACTGAAGGACGGAATATTTGTACCTTATGTCCAGTAACGATGAAAGATGAAAGGCGGAAAATAACTACTCCAACTTCATGAATGTTACATAATAAAGGACGGGAATGATTTGTGTGTTCATGTATAACTGACTGGTTCTTAGTTTACTTTACTTGTTATTGATTTGTTTTACTTGTTCTTGACTTGTTTTACGTGTTCTTGGCTTGTTTTACTGTTTCATGTTTTATCATGTATTTCTTAGTGTTTCATGTGTTCTTTATTAACGTAATTCTTGTTTCATGTGTTATTATACTTGATGTTTCATGATGAGTAACTTTCTAAAAATAGCAGGTTTCTATATATAGTAACTTTCCAAAAATAGTAGGTTTCCATATATAGCAACTTTCCAAAAATAGTAATAAGCTTGTTTAATAAGCATGTGATATAGGCCAAAGCTTAATAAATATATTTTATAAGTCATGATTAATTAAATATCATATAGGAAAGTTTATTTAAACAAATTATATAACAGGTCATAATCTTACAGTTAATCATTAATTAATAATATAACATGATTTTCTAATGTAATTATTAATTAATAATATAGCATGGTTTACATATTAATAAAACGTTACTATAACTTGGTAATTGTATAATTAAACAAAGATTTATAATTAGTTTAATTATGTTGGAAATATGTTTTTACGTATTTAGGAAGGATCGTTCACTCAACCCAGATACATCCAGTATGGGCTCGTGATCCAATATGTAACAGTATAATCCACAAAGCCCACATGTAGGATGGGCTATATATACCCCCTCCTAGCATGTCAGGAGGGGTTGGTACACACATTACACACACTTCTAATCTAATCTTTCATTATTCTCTCCAACATCTCTCTACTTTCTCTCTCTAGTTCTTCATCTATCCCTCTCTCTAGTAATCATCTCCATAGTTAGATAATCCAAGGATTACGATAAACTGTCAATTGGTATCAAGAGCCATGGGATGATTGTTTTGTTTTTGTGTTTGTGTTCTTGATTTTCGTGCCTACTTTGATCTAAAACATTCGATCCAATTTTTTTTTTGTGTTTTTATGGTTTAATCTTGATGAAAATCATCTACATAGTTGTGGTAGTGATTTGGTATTGTTACTTTGGTTAAAAACACAAAATTTTTGGGTGTTTTGATCATTTTTTGGCTTAAAATCTCGAATTGCTTGAATTTTGTCCGAGAAAAGTAGAACTTGTACTTACATATTCTGACAGATTCCATCGGAAAAGGGTTTATACTTTCCGATAGATATTCCGACAGATTCCATCGGAAAAGGGTTTACACATTCCGCTACTTATTCTGATAAGTATTCCGATAGGTTTTGTGGTCAAATATTCCGACAGTCTTTCCGATAAGCATTCCGACAGACTTTCCGATAAGTATTCCGATAAGTTTTGTGATCAAATATTCTGACAGTGATATTCTGATAGTCATATTCCGACAGGTATTCCGATCTATATTGCGACATGTATTCCGATCCATATTCCGACAGGTTGTTCCGACAGGTTATTCCGATAGGTATTCTGACAGTTAATTCCGATAGGTATTCCGACAGGTTATTCCGATAGGTATTTCGACAGGATATTCCGATAGGTATTCCGATAGAGTGACATGTATTTCAAGATTTTTTTCAAAAATGTGTTTTTTCGTGAGTTTTTGTTCGTCTTAGAATTTTTGGTTTATCGAGAACATATTTTAGGGGATTTCCACATTGTTTCTCAACTTCTACACACAACAACAAACACAATTACTTTCTTTCATTGTTCGATCGATAAGTAATCCTTACCTTCATTTATCATCGAATTTCAATGGATTCGTTGAATTCGACATCTCGAGAGGGAGAATTGCATAAGATGAAAGAAGAAGCAAGACAAAAATGTCAGGTCTCAGTTAGACAATTTGAATGTCATCTCTACGAGCTTACCAAGCTAGACTAGGGACCATCCTTTGTGGCAGTCTTTGGTCAAGATGCTCATTTCTTCATGGAGGCTATGATGATAAAGTTGGATATTCTTCAACAGCAACATGACAAAGAAGACTTTAATCACATTAAATCCGTATCTGCACTTCAACTTCTTTTGCAACAATTTTCGACCTTTCTTCAATTCGATGTTGCCAAGAAAGCAAATTCAGTGTTTTGTCAGTCATTCCTTGAAGACATGCATACCGAGATTCAAGACTTCCGTGATACTTTGTCCAAATGCGTAACCTCTCTTACACAATTGTTTCAAGAACGATCACGACTTCAAATTGCTTATCATAATTGGAAGCAAGAAAATTCAATGCAGATGCCGAAGAAAACTAATGGTCTTACGGATGACTCAAAAGAGACCGCTTTGGTTAATGATGATAGTAGTGTCATAAATTCGCGTCAAAGCATGCATGACGAAGAGCCAATAGTTGAGGTGCAATTGAATACTGTATCTAACAATGACTTAAAGCATGTTGAGAATTCCGAACCTACCTATGCCAAACATGGGATGGAAAAGGGTGATACCACTTCTGATTCATCCGATGTGAGTCATAATGGGGGAGAAAGTGATCAAAATGCTAAAAATCATGATATATGCCTTATGACTGCTTCTTTAACCAATTCTGCTTCTAGGATTGAAGAGCTTGAAACGATCATAGCTCAACAATCAAAGGGCTTGAGGATACCAAAATAGAATTTTTGAAGAAAACAGATAAATTTGAAAAGTGTTTTGAAAAACTTATAAATTCAAACGTTGTTCTTGAACGAAAATTAAATCAAAAAATTCAAGATTCTAAAGCCGAAAATATAATTTTTGGAAACAAATTACTTTGCTAGAATCTAAATTGGCATCCTAAGAACTCTTACAAAAGGAAAATGAGACCTTAAAAAAGCATTATAATGAGTTAAATCATTCTATCGTAGAGATGAGGTCTAAAACCTAGAGTCAATGACCTTTTTAACCAATGAAAATGCTGATTTAAAGGCTCAGGTTCAGAAAAAGGTTTTTGCTATAGCTACTCTGAAAAACAAGCTAAGGAAAATTAAGGGATACTAGTGTGGACACTAAGCTTAAAAAACCATCAATTTTGGGGAAGCCGCCTAAAAATCAATCTGTTCGACAACCGAGTACATTTAGATCCGAGCGACCAAAATCCTCGAGACCGCGGTTTGCCTCCCAAGTTGATATGGTTCATAGTTCTAGACCAGTCACTCTACTATCTAGGCCTACTGTGATCAAATCAGCCTATGCAAAACCTACAACAACACTGCTACTAGTGATTCTAGGAATAGTTCTAAGAATATGCCACAACATAGGTCGAATAGTATGCCTAATAATCAATATGTAGATGCATCTAAGAAAATGACACAAGCAAGAACTAGGATTTATAGATCTCATTCGGATCTCAAACACGGTGTTTGTTCCGTATGCATGAAAAGTGTCTTCACGAAAAATCATGCGACTTGTGTAACTAAAGTCTTGAAGGAGCTGAACTCAAGTGCTAAAAGAGGGATTCCTAAAGAAAATAGGTCTTCTACCGCTAAGTCTTCCACTGTGCATAAGAAAACCATGTCTCCTAGATCCAATCTTAGGTGGCAACCCACGCGTAGGATTATCAAATCAGTTAATCTTCAATGGGTTCCTAAAAGAAGGATGTTTCCCTCTAGCACTACCAAAGTTGGCTGTGAACCCCTGCATGGTTCTAAAATAGATATCGCTAACCCATGTGAAAGTATGCAAATTGTTGATTCCACTATAGGTACTAAAGTCAAGCATCAACAACAATAAACTAGTCAAATCTCTGTATACCATTCAACAAAGGACTCTCTTAGGTTTGGTTGCTAAAGAAGCTGATATCTACGAATCAAGTGTCTTAGGGTATTTACGATTAAGCTAACAACTTGGTTCATTGTTAAATGTCAGACAATGACCCGTTCTTCAAATAAAGGAAAGTTTGTCGCCGATGATAAACTTATCCTCACAACGAGAAATTAATTTTTCTCGGGCATGAGCTTATATTAAAAACATTCGACGTTTTTAAGCTCATGCACAATGACTTACAGTTCAATATTAGACTGTAACTCGGACTTCAATTTTAGGAAAGCTTATCTTTTACGATAACTTATCCCCGTAACGGGAAATTAATTTTTCTCGGTCATGAGCTTGTATTAAAACATTCCAAGTTTTAAGCTCAGAAAGGAAAGTGTATCGAGAACTTTTCCTCATAACGAGAAATTCACCTTTCTCGATCATGAGCTTTCCGTTAAAACATTCAAAAATTTTCAAGCTCAAGAAAACGAATTCTAAGTAAATGTCAGCTTAGGACTCGTTCTTCAGTTAAAAGGAAAGTTTATCGCTGATGGTAACTTATCCTTAACAACGAGAAGTTTACAAATTTTCGGACTTGAGCTCGTTTCGTAAGATATTCAAAATCTAAAGCTCAAGTAATTGGTTTCCAAAACCGTTGAACACAAATTTTCAAGAATTTTTCAAATGGTTTTTCTAAATCATTCAAAATTGTGTGTTCAACAATGTTTTGATAAAAAGAGCATGTCTTCTGGAATCGATAATATTTACGATCCTAGAAATGTCGTTCAATAATGACACGGGGTTGTAAATAAAGTTCAAGCAGAAATTTAAATGATTTAAAACATGCTCAAAATGGTTTGCGATTATTTCAGATAGTAACCCGCTTTTCATATTCAAGTCAAGCATTTCACCAGAAAGCTTTGACTCAACAACGGGAATTAATTTTCTCGGGCATGGTTTACTTTATTACCATGTAAGGGATTGTGTTTATGTAAGAACACAATCTAACACAAATATATGTACGCATCAGTGCATTTATTTGTTAAAACAACAGAAATCTTGTTTTTATGAAGTTATCATCTCTACAACCATAGCAATCTACAATTGATATCTACATACTCGACGATGCGACTACACAAAAAGCGACTACAGCTCTTTCGATAGAACACGGGTCAACAATTGAGGGGGAGCAATTGTCAAGCGTTCAGAATCTTAGATGCCAAAAGTACCGAGTTCACAAATTGGTGTTAAGACAACGATATCAATCGTACAAATGGTGTCAAGAGATAAATTCAGACGTGACGAGGCGACCATCATTCGTGAATAAGAACCATGTGATTCTATCATATGATGTTCTCCATCATTCAGGTCCAACCTCGTAAATTGCTAATCTTGTGAATACATTATCCTATATGACGTTGCACATGATAAATACCTTACACTTGTGTTTAAAGGGTATTTAATTTACGTTTCAAGTACACCCTCATTAATTTGAGGGGGAGCTTGTGAAAATCATGAAGATAATTGGATTTGCATTTTTCTTCCCACATTTTCTTAAAATCTCATTAAATCAATTGATATTAAAAACATCGATTGGGTTAATATTTTTAATATGGGGGAGAAAATGTGATTTAATATTGAGATCAATAATGGTTTACTTAATGTGCTAGCTCATCTCGACATGTGTGAAATGTTTTCGAATATCGTGGCATATGTTAAGGGGGACAAAAATGGATTTGCTATATCTAAAATGGAATTTATGGTGATTTATACTTACCCACAACCCATTTATTTCACGACGATGAAGATTGTGGTGACAAAAGGATGGTAGGATAGCTTAAGTCTAATGATTCAATCTAAACCGGAGGAATCTTCCCAAGGACATTCCATAACTAGAAATAGTTGTCCTTAAGAAATATGGAGAAAAATTGTGAATGTAGCTGAATGCCGACCAAGTACTTAAGTTAGCACTGGAACAATCACAACAAGGTGCTAGTTATGACGTATTGGTAAGCATTGAAGGGGTTGAAGAATGAAAAATAATTGTAAAGATAAAGGGTGTAAAGAAAGTAGCCCTCCTTACAACTTAGGTAGAAACCGGGTCAATTCATATGCTATTGAGATCATTTTTAATGATGCTCAATATTGAAGATAGACATCATGGACCCAGTGATGCAATGCACAACCCATCCCAGCTACCTCAGATATCTCTCAAAAGATATTTGTTTTAATCACACGGAGACAACGCATTATCAATTGATTTATTCACTCTAAATAAATTGGTATTGAAATGGTGGCACTCCTCTCCAGCCTCCAATCACTAAAATCCAAAATGCACGATCGAGTCTAGAGACATTTGAGATCATCAAATATCTCATTAGGACACACTTTCATAATTCTTTGCTTCTTCACACACTATGAAAAGTAAGAAAGATATTAAGAGTCCTACGCAAAATCTTCATGATCTTGCCTGAACATCCGAGTAATACGCAAGTATTTACAATGAAGATAGAAATCCTTGTTGAGCGAATATCAAAAAGCTCATGGTAGGTGATTTGTGCGATTCTTTACGAATCAAACTTGTGATAACTAGAAATCAACATTTGTTTAATTCTTAATTGAATTTAAACATGTTCCAAGCCTTTACGCAATCTCTCAGCGATCTTGCCAGAGCACTCAGAGTGATACCTTAGTGTTCATAGTGATGAGTGGAAATCCTTCTAGTGTTAACCTCAAACAACACTTGGTAGGTAACTTGCAAGTTTCTATACGAATCAAGCTCGTGACAACTAGAAAGAAACGATGGTGCGGTTCTTAATTGAATTTCACTTGTTCCAGGAACATGAACTGACGGCTTCAAATCATGTGGATAATATTATCCAAATGATTCACTCTTTATGTTCGCAGTCAGCTTTGGATGGTCGAATAAAGAGAACGAGTTTACCCGTGAAATCTTGTCAAGGAGGTTCTTAATTGAAACTACCTGCCACAAGTACGATATTTAATATCGTCCAACGGTATTCACCGACCGGAGGTAAAATGCTTCCTAATTAGAATGAAATGTTCAAGGCCATTTCATCCGTGTATATGTTTCGTTGCTAACTGTCTTATGCAGCGTAACAAGAAGGTGGCATTATGGTGTACAATCCAGAAGAAGTCGTCAACACATGCTTATACTGTATGCACTTAATACTTCAACAAATTCAAGAAAGCATAAAAGTCAAGTCTTCCGCTGTATCAAACTCTGAAGCGTTCAAGAATTTATAAAGGTACAAGTATGTGGAACATGAAGTCACGATGAGGCAAATTTCACAAGTGATGAATGCACAAGGTCAAGGCAAGGAAACATGCTCAAGACTAAAGTCAAAGATCTCATCTGCATTTCACAAGAACAAGATCGAAGACTAAAGCATAGTATGCTAGGTTTAAGATTTTGTAAAATGGTGTGACTTCCCTTAGAGGAAGATTGTTGGAAGTGCGTTTTCCTAGCGACAGTCTCGCTCACATCATTGTTAGCATAGATCAGAGCTATAGACTATTTAGGAAATTTCAACTTGGAGTGACCTCCCTTAGGGAGAGATTGTTGGAAATATGTTTTTACGTATTTATGAAGGATCTTTCACTCCAACCAGATACATGAAGTATGGGCTCGTGATCCAATATGTAACAATATAACCCGCAAATCCCACATATAGGGTGGGCTATATACCCCTCCTAGCATGTTAGGAGGGGTTGGTACAGACATTACACATACTTCTAATCTTATCTTTCATTATTTTCTCCAACCTCGCTCTACTTTCTCTCTCTAGTTCTTCATCAATCCCTCTCTCTAGTAATCATCTCCATAGTCAGATAATCCAAGGATTACGATAAATTATCAAATTATACCATGGATAGAATGTAATTAAATAATTAAGCTAAGACTTTATTTAAATAAATTAAATTGATGCTATGTTTAACATCATGAATAATTAAATAAATTAATTATTATAAGTTCAACCTTAATTTAGTTAAATGTATCATGTAAATTTCATGAGTAATTAATAAAAAAATTATCTCTTAAGTCCCAATTTAATTTAGCAAAACTAATAACCAAACACACCCTTGGTGTGTGTTTCGGTTTACCCGAGCTAAAACATATCCTACCAAGACTCCACGTCTCGGTCGTACAAACAACCAAACACCACAGCCCCGTGGCTGTGGCTTGCCGCCATCGACCAAATAGCCACCGGCTGTTGCTGAGTGCCGCTGCCAGCTCAAACCCACCCACCGAGAGCTATATTGATATCAGTTATCACTAGTAAGCCAAACACCCGTTGTGGGGTTGTTTGGTGTTCCGAATGATCAAACAAAACAGCCACCGACCCCTTATGGGGTTCGGTTGGCCGAGAAAAAGTCCCACCGAGACCCTTGTGGTCTCGGTTCCCGTGACAACCAAACCAAAACCCGATTGATTCCATCTTTTAATCATGTTTATTCATGTGTTCATGTTAAAAAATTAAATGACTTCATGATTTAAAGAAATTAATAATGATATAAGAAAAAGAATAAAGATTTAGGGATACCGAATGTAACACACCATTTTGATAAACAAAACATCATAGGATAATTATGTCGTGTCATCAAAGCATGCAAGGTAATATGTACAAACATACATTACCAAAAGGGAAAACTGGAATCAAACATCGGTTCCCAAACATAAGCCCAAAACATAAATAAAGTAAATGAGGTAGGAAGGACAAAACAAGTGTCCAATGAAGCATAAGTATATGAGGCAAAAGGAGTAGAAGTCTAAGGCAACTTCCATCCTATGTACGTCCTACCAATTCGCAAGTCTGTCATTGGGTACCTGCCGTTTTGGGACATGGAAAGTAAATATACGGTTGAGCAATACGCTCAGTGAACGGATATATGACAATGAAATGAATAGCATAAACATAAGTAAAGTGAACTAAAAATATGAAAAGATGGTGCATCGGAATAATGTATGTCCTTGAAATCTGGTTTAACCTTATAAGGCTGGTTTTACATTTCTAAAAAGACTTATGTTTAGTTTATACTGAATCTATATTTTAATTATGCCCGGAGCCCATATAGGTCATGTTATATCAACGTGCATGAATACATAGAGGGGTGACCTCGTCATGCAAATAGAGGGGATGCCTCTAATTAATATATAAAATGAGTAGAGGGATCAGCTCTTGTAACGGATGTAAGGCACAAACCGAAGTTACCATGAAATCATACTACTTGTCTTAGTATGCACCCATTCGCCCCACATGATAATAGTAACATAGGCCAAAATACTGTAAAGGGACGTTGCGAGTAATCACTCTCACCGCTGAAGAGTCATAGCGCCGGTGCCTCTAGTGTTATGGTTATGGAACCCCCATAACTAGGTGAAACTGGCATGCATGTATATAGCTCAGACAATCTAAAATAATCATACATATACTGATGTGTTAAAGACACTTAAACTATTGGGGAAAACAGATGGCTGCAAACAGGGAAATCGTAAGTATAGGAAAGAATGTCCTTACTGAAGGATGGAATATCCGTACCTTATGTCCAGTAAATGAAGACAAAAACGAACGTAGAAGATCACTCTGACTTCACAATAGCTACATAATGAAGGTACATGAATAAGAGTCAGTCTTATTTATACATACTTGTTAATTAGTTTACTTGATGTGTTCATACTTATTATACTTGTTCTTGTCTTGTTTTATTATTTCATGTTTAAATCATTTAGTTCTTAGTGTTTCATGTGTTTTTGATTCATGTGTTTCATGTTTTAAGTGTTATAATACTTGTTATAACAGAATGAGTACCTTTCTAAAAATAGCAGGTTTCTATATACAGCAAATTTCCAAAAATAGCAAGTTTCCTTAAATAGTATGTTTCTAAAAATAGAAAGTTTCCATTATTAGTAAGTTTCTAAAAATAGAAAGTTTCCCTATTTAGCATGTTTCTATGAATAACACGATACCTTATTTAATGTGTTTCCGTAAATATCAGGTTGTCATAATTAGTATAATTCTATAATTAACATGTTTCCATAATTAATCATATACTTATTTTATATCATGTAGAATTATATTATAAAGTTTAATAATTAATAAATACTTAGCTTAACATATTATTATTAATTAATAATGTCATGTCATGTTTATCCTAAGTTAATATTAATTAATAATATCACATATTTCATGTTATTAAACTTTACCATAAAAGATATTAATTAATTAACCTAAGTTTTAGTTAATTAAATCTATGTTCATGAATAATTAAGTTATTGATTATTATATCATAAGTTCACTTAAATAAATGTACATACATGTTATATCTTAACTTTATTTAAATAAACATAACCTAAGTTTATTTTAATTAAACCAAAATTAAATAATACTATTAATTAACTAAAACATAGCATAACTTATTTTCACATGTCGGTTTAATTTACGTGTTCTTGAAAAAGTTAAGTTCCCGAGCCCCAAACCGAGACCCGACAACCGAGCACCACAGCCCGAAGGCTGCGGCCTCGCTGTCGTCAGTTCAACAGCAACCACTGGCAGCGTCGGTTAGCCATTGTTGTCACCAAACTACCCACCGAGAGCCAAGGGATCTCGGTTCCCACTGCTGGACCCAACGCTGCCCCTGTTGGGCGTGCATGGGTTGCGACGAAGCACAGCAAACAACCACCGCACCCTTGTGGGTTGCGGCTGGTTTATATAAACCCACACCGAGAGTCATGAGACTCTTAGTTTCTGTGAACCCGAAGCAAACCCCGATCAAATCTTGATTAATTACTTATTTTAACATGTTTAACTTTGTATATTCATGGATCTAAATTGATGATCATAAGTAAAAGAAAAGAAAATAAAATCAAGGTTGAGGGATACGAAAACGTGTATTCGTTTAGGAATGATGCACACAACTATTACCCGAATAATCAAAGATCAAAAGTTGGCTTTTCTCCTTGTCTTACTTGTGGTATCTGGCGGCCAAAAGAAGGGAGAAGAATAGGGTTTTTTTTATTTTTAAAAATTGTGAAAAGTGAAATTCCTAGAAGATTTTTGGTACATGTATTCTTGGTTATGGGCCGGGTCAAAGCCCACCCTTCTTTCTCCTTCCTTTCCGTCCAAACCCCCAACATATATATGTTTTTCGTTTTTGATTTTTAATAAATCTTGTGTGTTATTATTTGTATCACGAGTTCGTGTTTATTCCTTGCCATGTATTATTTATTATACTTAATAACTGTAAATAATAAATAATATTATACGTAATACTTGGATTGAACATTAATTATTCTTTGTTCATATCGTGTATTAATTAAACGTAAGTTTTAATTAACCCGTGATTTCATGTAATTAATGCATTCATGGATTTAAAGCGGATTTTTCAACTCTTTCCCTCTAAAAGAATAATTCCTCCTCGAATTAGAGATACGATAAGCTGAAAAGGACATACGTAACATGAATGTAAAGGACATGGGACGTGACGTGACCAAAAGATCATATCTGAGTCATGGACGAAAAAGAGGATAAGAAATCCTGATGGAATCCTCCATTCCAATGTGGCTTCCCTCTCGGAACGGTCTTCTAAAAGATCTTGACAAAATAAAATTCTTTGTCTTCATGACTCTGTCTTGACGATACAGAAAAGTTTTCTGGTTATCAACGTAAGATAGATCCTCATGAATCTGATCGAGTGGATAAGAATTAACGTGCAAAAGTAAATGAAACGTTATGATGTAAAATAACCCGGAATGACTAACATAATTAACATGTTAGCAAAGATGTGCGGGACATACTGAAACGTAGTACGTGAACAATTGTAAACGTCATACGTAAACAATTGTGAACGTGATACGTGGAGATATGAGGAGTGTAATATGGGAAACATATGGTGGACGATGATACGTGCAACCTATCGTGAACGTGATATGAGATACGTGGAATGATCATGATATGTGAAACATATCGTGAACGTGACATAGCTGAGGAGGTGACGATGAACGATGCGAAATGAAACGTGAAATATGACGTGAAACGTCTGTCTGAGGATGACAAGTCATACTAAGCTTGAGTCTGGTCTCCCAAGCTTTCTTCAATTCTTTCCAGAACGAAAAGTGAAATGCAAGTCGTGAGATAGGATACGATCATGAACGTGAACGATGTCATGAACGTGGAAGTGAAAGCCAATCATAAAATGAAAAATGGATATAAATGTGAACAAAGTCGTGAACGCTAACGTGAGACGTAACTCGCGAACTGAAATAGTCATACGGACGTGAACGTAAATAATAAAACGCGAACGTGAACTTTATCTGACATGATAGCTGAAAGAGTGTCGTGTAATCGTACGATCATCGGCTAGAAGATATCTGATAATCTGCTACTGTGTACTCCTTTTGGATTAAAGAAAACATGTAGGCTAATTTAAATGATCGAACGACGATCCAAAAAATTTCTAAAGGTTGAAATGACAGCAAGCGTGTTGGCGTTTTATCTTAACCTGCTGATAATTCGGGCATTTATATATGAACGTAACTGCATCTTGTTTCATAGAAACTAGAAACATAGAAGTTTGGAACACCATGAGTCTTTGTAGACTAAACTTCTCTTAGTGTAGGATCCTCTGGGACCCATAATTTAGTGTAGGATTCACGCTTTTACGCGTAAGCTGAGTCATGGTAAGATTAACCATGTGAATCAATGTGATTCAGCGTGTCACTGTAATCAATCAGAATTTATACTGGAAACATTTCAGGGTGAAATTTCTTCTGTCGTAGAGTTTGTAACAAGATGTCATCAAGAAATAAAATGGATTTGTTTATGAGTTCGTGGAAACTCAATTCATCAAATCTATCAATGTTGTTGGAGCATTCGTGAGACCAACATAAAAATCATGAATTTAGCATGACCAAATCATGTACGAATGGCAGTCATGGAAATGTCTTGCTCTTTCACTTGCCACTGTTGGCAGCATGATCGTCAACCGATCTTGGAAAAGTGCTTAGCACTCAATAGTCGATCAGACACATTGTCAATACGTGGAGGAGGATAACGGTTATAAAGGGTGATTTGTTTAAATCGACGGTAGTCGACACATAATCTCATGTTACCGTCCTTCTCCTTGAAGGTTCTTCTGGAATTAAATGGGAAGATTTTGGAATAATCGGCTGGTTATGAATAAAAGGAACTTCAGTAGTCATGTCTTAATTGATAGCTAGAAAATCTTCGCAGCCATGGGCTAACAAAACACGTGCTTGTAAAGCATAGATAATTTGTATAGATTTTCCTGATGGAAAACCATGTTGAATGTATTCAGGAGTTTGAACATTACTGTACATAATCTGATATAAATGGCGACCAGTCGTAGCATGGTGTGCTATTCATAGTAAAAAAATCAGAATCATATTAACTCGCATCTGTCCGAGGTAAGTGCGTTAGCAGATTGGATCTTATCATTAGGCTGAAGGAAAAACCTTCCTATACATGGGTGATATGAATGGCGTCCTTTATGGTCATGGATATATGAAATATGAAATAAAGAAATGAAAGTGTCATGAAGCAAACGGAACAGGTCTCACTGAATGTGTTTTGCCTGTCTCCCGCAGAACGAATCCTGCGTTTCCAAACGCGAATAATACGCCGGTTTTGGTACTGAAATTCTTGTGGCCTGATTAAGACATCGCACAACAAAATAGATATACCCCTTTGAGGGTACCCTGAATTTCTTAGGGTTGTTTCAAAAGATAGACGTGAGTCATGTGTCTTGACTCATGTCTTGAAAGAATATGCTTATGACATGTGTCTTGACTGATGTCTTGGCATGTGTCTTCACAAATATATGTGAGACATGTGTCTTGAATGATGTCTTGACATGTGTCTCGAGGTGTGAAACGAATAAAATTGAAACTCTTAGGTTATCCTGTCAGAATTGGCGGATCGGTTGGACTGCTGACCCTTTGTATATCTGATCACGTCCGTGACCGTTGTTCTGTTGTGATTGCTAGAATAGTTGTTGTCACTGTAACGGTTACTATCGTTTTGTTTGTAGGTTCCATGATGGGTCATTTTCATGACGGTGATTCATGTAACTATTCAGCTTAGTGGCCAACTGGTACCGGTTCTCACTCATATGACTGAAAAGACAACTAATTGACGTATGCCATATAACTAAAAGGTAGGGACATGGATTGTGATGGAAATTGTCTGGTGGTGAATCATCTTCTTGTTAGATCGCTTTGATCTAACTCCTTTGTCTTCGTCTTGTAGGATCTCCAGGTTGTGAACAACATCAGCATCTCGTAGCGTCTCCAAAAAACTAGCAGCATCAACATTTAGTAACATCCCCCAGTTATGAGCGGCATCGGCATCTTGTAGAATATCAACTAGTGGAATACGCCTGAGATTGTTCAGAATCGACTAGCGAATACTCGTGGAGTATTGTAAGTGAAATACACATGGATTAAAGTACGTGTAATACACATGGGATACGGTACATGGAGTACACACGGAATGCACATGAAATGATCGGTATAGGGTCGATCATCTGACACGATTTTAAAGAAAAATAATTTGTTAAACGGTTAGAAAACCGAACTGGAATGAGCATCATGATAGCCTAGCAATTCCAGCATAGACATCATTTGGTTGCATGGAGAAAATGCTAAAGGTGTGGTTAAACGAAATTTAACGATGATTTGCATGTAAGCATGATTAATGAAAACCAACCATGACTATCATGCAAGCAGGATTAAATGAAATCCACCAATGTCTTGCACGAAAGCATAGTCAACATGATGAAAGCATAATCAACATAAGAGACGTAAGACATAATCAGCATGAAGACAAAATCATCATGAAGAAACATGGAACAAAATTAACATGAAGGAGTATAAAACATAATCAGCATGACAACGAAGTTAACCACTGATATTCGCTTTTTGCTTTGGGTTCTAATTTCTCGGAATCCTCTCGAATTGATCTTGGTCTTAAGTGGAATGATTGTTCTTGGTTACTAAATAAAAGGGTTTGGTTTTCTAGTCTAATAAAAAGTGGAAATGAAAATTTAAATCAAAGGCAATTACTTTAATTATAATTAACAAAGACTTGTATTAAACTTAAGATTAAAATTAAGATTAAAATTGAAATTGAAATTAAAGTTCAAATTATAGTTAAAATATAAATTGTGAAATAAACATAAAGAAACAGTAAAACAGACAAACAGTAACACTAAAAGGAAAATTGATTCGGAACTTTAACCTTGGTTCGGAAGTTTACACTCATCCGGAACTTACTGATTCGGAAGTTTTGGACTTCTGAATGAAGCCCCTTGATTCAGAACTTACTGGTTCGGAAGTCTTTGGTTCGGAAGTCTAAAAATTGATTCGGAACTTTAGCTTCGTTCGGAAGTTTTGGCTTGATCCGGAACTTACTGATTCGGAACTTTTTGTAAGTTCCGATTCGGAACTTTGGGTAAATAAATCGGTTCGGAACTTTCTGCTTCGTTCGGAACTTTTGGAACTGATTCGGAACTTAATGCTTCATCCGGAACTTTTGTTTGGTTCGGAAGTTTTAAACTGGTTCGGAACTTTTTAAAGGTAAACTCATTCGAAACTTTTAACTGACTCGGAACTTTTGAAAACAAGACTCATTCGGAACTTACTGTTCACTCATTCGGAACTTCTGGAAAACCCTGTTAGAAATACGTTTTAACGTATATTAGAAGTATCGGTCACTCCACAATATGATTTATGTTGTAATAGCTCGTAGTTAGTAATTAGTTATTAATTGCTTATTAACTTAAGTAAGAACCGGTCCATGGGCTTGTCATGGACCGGCCCAAGCCCAATGTTAGGCTTGGAATATAAATACCCCTTTCCACTAAGGAAAGGGGTTGGTTGTTGTTTCATTTTGCATTTCATATTAATAAAATCATACACATTTTCTCTCACTTTCTCTCTCTAGTTTCTCTCACTAGAAAACATCAACCCACTTCATAGATTCATAGGTTATCAATATTCTACATTTGGTATCAAGAGCTATGGGGTGATTTAAGGTAAGGATTGTGTTGCTTTTTTAGTTTTTGAATCAATTAGTGATCTTTAGAAAAAATCAATCTTGAATCTTGTTGTTTTTGGTGTTTTTGTTATTGGGATTGATTGATAAGGATTGGGTTTAGCTTATTTTGGTAAAAATCATAAAACTTTTTGTGGTTTTGGATCAAAAATCGGGGTTAAAAGCTGCTTTTTAAGTCTCGGAAACATTTTTCCAGAACTTTCCGAATAGGGATTCCGAATAGGGAAATTTTTCAGTATAGAAGGTTTATTCCGAATAGGGATTCCGAATAGGAGAAATATTCAGAATAGAAGAAGTTTCCGCATAGACTTTCCGAATAGAAGAAATCTTTCCGAATAGCAGAAATCTTTCCGAATAGCAAAAAACTTTCCGAATAGCCTATAATTTTCCGAATAGCCAGATTTTTCCGAATAGCAAAAATTTTTCCGCATAGGAGAAATATTCCGAATATCTTTCCGAATTGCCCATCATTCCGAATAGGAGGTTTTTTCCGAATAAGCCAAATTGCCAAATATTCCGAATTGAAGAAAATATTCCGCATAAGGGTTTTCCGCATAAGGGTTATTCAGCATAGAGTTTATTCCGAATAGGGTATTTTCAGCATAGGATTATTCCGAATAGGTGTTATTCCGAATAGGGTTTATTCTAATTTTGGGTTATTCCGTATAAGCAAGTTCAAGGGGTATTTGAGTTTTTTCGACGATCTTTAGTGGATTTAATCTTGAGTTCAACCAACACAACACAAATTCTCAACCTTTCTTCACTGCTCGATCAACCGATAATCTTTGAGTCTGTTAAGTGTTCACAATGAATCCAAGTTCATTAATGCCTCAGATGACATCTCTTACGGATATCTCGATCATAACGGGGACTGATAGTCGTCCACCGATGCTTATTAAAGAAGTGTTTGAAGCATGGCAGGGCCGTATGATGCAATACTTGAAGGGCAAACCAACATACGGAAGGCTTATGGTCAAATCGATTTTGAATGGTCGACTCGACTATGGTACCATTGTCGCAAATAACGTGTCTCGACCAAGAGAATATGAAGAACTCACACCGGCACAACAACTCATTGCTGATGCTGATGAAAAGGCTCTACAGACACTTCTCCAAGCTCTTCCGCATGATATTTATCGTATGGTTAGTCAATATACGGTTGCCAAAGATTTGTGGGAACGTCTAAAGGTGTTGTTACAAGGCACGTCTCTCACAAAACAGGAAAGGGAGTGTCAGCTGTATGATCTGTTTGATAGATTCACGTACAGCCCAGGGGAAACACTACACGATTATTACTTCAGATTCACTACTCTAATGAATGATCTGAATGTATACAATCTAGTGATTGCTCCATTCCAGGTTAACACCAAGTTCTTGAATACTTTACCTCAAGCTGAATGGGGTGAGTATATTACCGATGTGAAGTTAACCCGGGATTTGCATAAGTGCAACTTAGATCAAATCTATGCTTTCAGCAGCATGAGAAGCATGTGATTTTGCACCGTTCTCCTCGCGGTATGTACCCAGATTCCTTAGCTTTGATGGCGAATCAACCAAGCTTGTCACACAACAACACACCTTATATCTTGGGACATCAAGCCTATCATCCATCACCTTACATGACACCAACCTTCCCACAATACTCGATTCTACCGCAACCACCCACCTCACATCAGCAACAATATCGGTTCAATGCACCTTCACCACAGTATGCTTCACAACTTCATCCAGCAAATGTTGCACCTTATGCTCAGCCTTCATATTCTTCTTATCAAGAGAATGCAGCATATCCAACAAGCTACCCTGATCAAATGAGTATTCCATCTACTGATTATGCAGCTCATCCAGATCAAGCACTATATTGTGATGATGAGGAAGTCCCCGTTCCTGTATTCCAACAAGGAGCTGACCCAGTTGAAGTGCTAACTACTATGTCTGCTTATCTCACACGAACTTTAAGCAAACGAGGATACAGAGGATCAGCTCCTACCAACAATCAGTTGAGGAATTCATCCAATTCTCGCCAACAAGCTACTATTGAGAATGGCAGGGTCATGGTTCAGCCAATTCAACCATATCAGGGGAGATCTTCCACTTCAACCAATGCTCGCACGATTAATCCTGCTCCTGCTCCAATGGTCAACAATCCTCCACGGGCTAATACAGGCAAGTTGAGAATGATTACATGCTACAACTGCAAGGAAGAGGGTCATATGTCCAGGGATTGTAAGAAACCCAAGAGGAGAAGGGATGGACAGTGGTTTGCAGAAAAGATCTATCTGGTAAATGCTCAGGCGCAAGGAAGGGAACTTGATGAAGAGGAGCTTGCATTTCTTGCTGACCCAGGGATTGCTGAACAAGACGTTGTCACTACGCAGAATGCAGCTTACCAAGCCGATGATCTTGATGCGTATGACTCCGACTGTGATGACTTTCAATCTGCAAAGGCTGCTCTCATGGCAACTATCTCCAGCTTAGGGCCAGAAAAGAGATCTGAGTTACTTATTAATACCACCGATAATACCACTGATGCTAGTATTCAACCACATCAAGTTGTGCAAGAGAGTGCTGATTCGAATGAATCTTCGGTGGTGAGTCCTTCAAACGAGGAGACAAACAATGATAGCAATATCAATGTGAGTCCCCAGACTTTGAGTGAATCACAACCGGGACCCAGTTCGCATACGCCTACTCCTGCTCAACAAGATTTGGTCATGGTTCCTGCTACATTACTTAGCCAAATGAATGCTGCACTCTTAGAAACCTTAGCTAAGAATAAGAATTTGTCTGATGAGCTTGCCTTAAGCAATGAGAAAGTTCAAACCTTGGAATTAGTGCCCTCGTCTAGTGTTCTAACTAATCTCGAATATGATCACTTTAGAAACAAACAAATGGGTCACTTGCAAGAAATAGAAAACTTAAGAGCAAATCTGTCTAATGAACTTCAAGAAAAAGAGTTAGTGGTCACTAATTTTCAAAAACTTCAAACGGATTACGAATCACTAGAGTCTAAGAAGAATGAAATGGAGATTAATGCCACTAATAAGATTAGAAGTCTAGATTACTTGCTGTTAAGACAATACGCTGCTTCACAACTAGTTCACTTATTTGATGCTTCATTTAGAGAATTTAACTTATCACGTCAAAAAGGCCTTCCCCCTAATCCACGGTATGCAAAACAAGCTTTAAGACATAGTCCTAGACTTTATAATGCAACTCAATTAGGATTGGCCTTAGAACCGATTGTTTTTCCTGGTGATCGAACAAGTAAGGAACTAGTTGATGAGGATCGGTCATACAATTCTGCAAAATATCCCGAGTGTGATTATTTTAAATTGAATAAGGAGCTTGCAAAAACGGATTTTAGAATTCGCTTCCATATGGACAAAGATCTCATAACAGCACCAACCTACATATTAGATGAATAAAACCCTAGTACGTTTCCTACACTTGTCAATATGGAAGGTCGTAAGGAAATTCCAAAGGATCTTCCACCTGTTAGCACTGTATGGTTAAACTTGCAAGAGATTAATCAATACTTTACTAATTTTGACAAGGTCATTTTGGAACGTACGACTTCAAATGGCCTAAACGCCGGAGAATGGGCTTTCGAACATATGAACGAGGTGTTTAAAACTGAGATCAATCCGTTTGTCGAAAGTCTAAAAGGAATTTTTGCATCTCTTAAGGAAAATCTTGTTTTTGAAATTGGTGAAGTTCAAAAAGTGTTTTATGAAATGGACACAGCTTACGAACTACAACTAGTTGAAAAAGAAAAGATTTTAACCGAATATGACCGATTCTTGTCTGCAGTAATCTCGTGTGATGTGCTTACTGATATGAGCTTAAACTCATATCCTTTTATCAACAAATAACCCTAAAACATGAAGCAAAATACCCATTTATCTTGTAAAAAGCAGTGTTATGTGGTATGTTTGTGTTTGTGTGATCTTATGTAGGTAAAAGGATACAATTTCAAGCAAACAAGGAAAAACCAAGCTCAAATGGATGAAAAAGACAAAAGAGGATCAAAAGTGACAAGACTTTGAAGTTCAAGGACCTATCTTGACAAGTTGTGAAAGTTGGAGGACTTAAAGTGCAAATTATGAAAAGTCAAGATTAAAGTCAAATCTGGTCAAACTATCAAGTCAACTCAGTCAAAGGGTCATTTTATACAAGTTTTGGAAGTTAAAGGACCAAAAATGTCAAAGGAATGAAGATATTAGCTTGAAATGGGAATCTGCCAAGTACAAGGGCTTATTTTGCCAAGTTTGGAAAGTTTTGCAAAGTTGAATCCAAGTAAAAAGCTATAAACCAATCAGAAACAAAGAAAGAGTTCACACGGATCAAGTAATAAATATCCACTCACAGCCGTCACAATTAATACCATATCTCTACAGTGTGATCCATGTGCAATGTTTTAAACCAATCAAAGGCCGCCACGTGTCTATCTTCTTCAACAAAAATATTTACCAGGAACGGGATTTTGATAGAAGCCGTTTCAAGAGAAGATCAAAACACCAAAGTTGCTTAATTTTGGAAGACGAATCCAATGGTGTTATCCAATTAACAAATAATCCATTCAATCAAAAACACCCAAAATGTGTTCATCACCTTCAAAGTGGATTTGTAGAATTTCTCCACGTGTCAAGCTATGATTGGCCTGAACACGTCACAAACTCCAACAGAATCTCCTATCTTGCCTATAAATAGCTAGGATGTATCTCATTTCAGTTTGTAGCTTAATTTTGTAAACACATAGTTCTTAATTTTCCCTTTCCCTTTTTCCCTCCTTTTCACCTAACTACTCAAGAGTCTGACAAACTCTTGAGTCAGTTAGTTAGTTAGAAGCTTGTAACTACTTTTGTAACTGAATTTCATCAATAAAATTTCAAATTCAAGTTTCCCGCCAAATTCTGTTCTTCAATTCCTGCTACTTTCCTGCTGTTGTGTGATTCCATTGTTGCTGTTAGATGTTTGTTATGATCAACCAAAGATCATAACTGACATTATTGAAGTCTTGTTGCTGTTTGATCAGAATTCAAGCATTTCCATTGTTCTTGAAGATTTCATGGCAGTTTGATGAATGTAGCTGTTTGATTGTTGATTTTAGTTGAAAAACTAGTGATAGGTGGTGGTATCACTAGTGCAAGAGAGCTCAGCGCTCCTCTTCTTCCCAAAGGACTTCTACAATAGGTTTCTTAGCTTCTGATTTTTGTTCCTCTAAATCAGTCCTTGCATGCTAAATTTCCTAGTATAAACTTGATGGCTGCCTGTTTTACTTGTTAAATAGTTGATGTTTAATTGATCCTAGTGATTTGTAGCTTGATCTTGTATAATTGTGTTCAGTTTTGTAGTTTCTGCATAATTTCAGTAACTTTTTAGTCCAATAGCTACTTTCAGTTCTAGTCTTGGTTATTGCTTGTTCTTAGCTTGAATACATTTCATTTTGTTCACTAAAACAAGTCTGCTATAGCTCTTTAATCAGTTTACACCATTACTCCATTAGACTTTGTAAAAGTTTGATCAAATCATATAAAGGTGTGTTTGGGACTAGTTTTCAAGTGATCTTCAAGTGTTAGAAATTGGTGTTAAGAAGTTTGTTTCTAGTCATTAAGTGGTAATAAGTAGTTTTCAGTCATTTGTAAGTCATAAAAATAGTCAAACAGGCAATTGGCCTTTAAAAAGTTTGGGTCATACTTGTTTTCAGCTTTGGTTTAGAAACTTGTCAATTTCATTTGCCTAGTTCTCTTTAATTCCTTGATGAAATTTGTTCAAATTTGTTTCCAGACTTAGTTTACATCATAAAGATTCAGTCTCTAAAAGGAAAATCTACAGTTTCAAGTAATAAGCTAGAAAACAGCTTTTTAGCTCAAGCTTGAGCAAATGTCATTCTCTGATGTGAAGTACATACTGTTTTACTAGATCTCTTAATCCTCTTCAGAAAACTTGTAATTTTCTTTCACAATCCTGTTTAGAAAGTGTTGAATATGAGTTTTTGAGATTTTAAGTTTTTTTCCAAAAAGTGGTCAACGTTTGGTCAACATAAGCTAAAAAGAGCTTATTTCAAATTTCTTCTTCATTACTGGATGAAAATGGCTCTAATTTGATTTCCCGTTCTTGTAATCAAGTGCTTAGTCAGAATTGTCACAAAAATCAGGTTGTGACTGATTGAAATAAGCTGTAGCTTATTTTGTGCTTATTAATAAGCACTCAATTGCTTATTTTGGATTTTTAGCTTATTTCCTTGAACACACGTAGCTATAATTGGATTTTAAAAGTTTTGCAAGTGATTTCAGCTTAATTGGTTGAGTAATAAGCTCAAACGAGCTTAATCTTTCTTGTTGCCCGTTTTTAGTTAAAACTTTGTAAAAATTGCACTTTAGTCCTTGTTTTTCAATTAGTGTTAATTTTTGGCTAATCTTCCTAGTTTTTAGGGTTTGCTTAAAGTTAGTCCCTGGATTTTGTTAGTTTGTTAAATTTCAGTTTGTTAGTTTGTTAGTTTGTTAAAATTTGGTTAGTTTGTTTAAGTTTTTACAAGTTTGGTCCTTTTAGTTAACTGTTTTGCATTTATAGTCCTTATAACTTTTAGAATTTACATTTCAAGCATTTTCATTTCATAGAAATTACATTTTCAGTCCTTATAGTTTTAAATTTTGCATTTTTATATTTTACTTGAATAAAATTTGGAATTTGCAATTTGTTTTACGTATAAGTAGGTTTATATTTTTCATTTTTAGATAGTTTTGTTTGAATTAGCAATAGATTACCAAGCAAGCTTGAACAACCAAAAACAATTATAAATTTAATATTGATTGGACTTTCTATTAGTTAAGAACTGAGAAAACGAACTTGCATTATACACATTTCAAATGGCGCCGCTGCCGGTTCTTTGACTACACGAGAGACTATCGATTGACGGTTTTCATTGGCTTTTGGGATCCGTTCATTTGGTGAGCGTTATTTTTACGTATCATAAATCAAAAACAAATAAAAAATCAAAAATATAAAAATATATAAAAACTAGAAAATTAACAAAACAATTCTTTTCCTAAAGAATTGACCAAAAAAATTAAAAAAAATCCAAAAAGCAATCTTTTTCCTAAGAGATTGCACCCAAAAATATATATTATTGGATTCTCTCGGTTTTTATGTACATATAGTATTTTCCAATAAAAACTCATAAATACAAAAATATTTTCCATATATTATTATAAGTAAATACGTATACGTATAAGAACAATCAATCTACATATCTTCCATAAGTATTGCCGAGGCAATACACCGTGTTGAGGGGCGTTCCGGTCCTTGACACGCGTATCGATCAAACAAAATAAAGCAAGAATAGATAAATACTCTCAATAAGCAATAATTCGAAGAATACGAACATTTAAGTGAATAGAAAGGCGATGTGCTATAAAATGCCATCTAAGGGTCAATAGGTACTTAAGTGCTTCGCGCCACCTAACCCCCCGTTCACTTGGGAGTATTCTAAGAAGGAAAGCTTCATTGAGGGTCTTGCACCCAAAGTAGTATTACATATATTGTTACTTTCTTGTGGATATTTAATATTGAAACTCGAAGAGGATAATCTTATTCTTTTCAAAGTCACACGAGAGCTTCTCTCTCATTCCTCATATTGAGTTGCATGCTCACTCGCGGGCGTGCACAAATACCGATTGGTGTACAACCTCTTCCTCCGAAAAGGAAGAAAAAGAGAAAGAGTAAGACCACCACCGTCCACCAAGCCGATCACGAGAATCGTGCTTTGTCACCACCACAAGAAGCCATGGCTGTTGATAATCGTACTTTGTATGAACGTATGCAATCCAACATTCATGGATATGCTAGTGCCATTAAGATTCCCGACTATCCCGCTAACACATTTGAGCTACATACATCTATGATCAATATGGTTGCTGCATCACCTTTCTTTGGAAAACAAAATGAGGATCCCCATGCTCACCTTAAGAGATTCCTTTCACTTTGCAACACCATTAAGCATAATGGGGTTCCACATGAGGTCATTAGATTGATGTTAGTGTCATTTTCCTTAGATGGGAGTGCTAAGCATTGGTTAGACACCCAACCACCCGATAGTATCACCACATGGGATGATTTTACCACTAAGTTTTTGAACAAATTCTTTCCTCCACAAAAGACTATGGCTTTAAGGAATTTGATTATGGGCTTTACACAAAAACCTAGTCAATCCTTTGGTGATGCTTGGGAAGAGTATAGTGAGTTGTTGAGGCGATGCCCTAACCATGGAATGGATGATCTAGGCCAAATCAATACCTTCTACAATGGCCTTAAACCTCACCACCAAGATTCACTAAATTCTTCCGCGGGAGGGAGTATTCATTTCAAGACATACCATGAAGCTTTGAACATTATTGAGACTAAGGCAATGGTTCAAACAAACGATCCATTTGAAGAAAGAGTTCATGTTATCCAAAACACTTCTCAAACACTTTGTGATAACCAATTCCTTAAATATCACCAAGAGATCCTTCAACAAGTCAAACAAGGACAACAAGAAATGACTCAAGAGTTAGTTCAAGCCTTGAAGAGCATGACATTGAACAATTCCTCAAACAATGTGAATGCCATTACCATTTCTTGTGTTACTTGTGGAGGCCCACACTCTTATGAACAATGTGACAAGGTGCAAGGGTATCAAGGGGAATGTTATGCTTACCAAGAGGAACACCGTGAACACTTTAAGCCTAACATCAATCCAAATAACCTTTCTTACAAATCCCAAAATTACCTTACTCCACCCGGCTTTCCACCCCAACCACCCACCCAAATTCCACAAAATCCTCCTCAAATTTTAGCAAGGAATCAAGGGCAAAGACAACCATACCAAGGAAATAACTACAAGGCACCAAATCAATTTCAACCTCAAGCAAGTACCTTTTATCCACCAAATCAAGGATTTAACTCCCAACCTTTACCTTTCCAACCTCAAGGTTTTCAAGGTTATGTACCACAAGAGTTAAACACAATGGATCTTTTGCAAAAGATGAATCAAGAGAATGAAAAGAAATTCCAAGCTATGGACAAGAAAATGAATGAACAATTCAATAAGCTTTTCATGGCATTAAATCAAAGACCACAAGGGGCTTTACCTTCCAACACACAAACAAATCCAAGGGCCAATGTCAATGCCATTACAACAAGAAGTGGTACAACAACAAAGGATCCTTCACCTCCTAAACCTACTATTGTTCAACCCACTTGTGCTCCTACTTGTGATAAGCCTTCTACTTCTACTTCACCTCCTCAAAGTGCTCCTATTTACTCAAACACACCTTCTCAACCCCCTCATACTTCTCCTTTACCTTCCACACGTCCCAATGAAGAGGCTAACAAAGACAAATCTTCCACTACAACACCTATTCCACCTACACCCAAACCTACTCTTCCATACCCTTCAAGGTTGAAAAAGGACAAGTTAAAGAACAAAGATGACATACAAGTCTCCAATTTCTTAAGGATGTTCAAGCAACTCAATATCAACATATCCTTTGCGGAAGCTCTTGCTTATATGCCAAAGTTTGCTAAGATGTTCAAGGATTTGCTCTCAAACAAAGAAAAATTGGTTGATTTGCCCAACACATCACTTAATGAAAATTGTTCCGCGGTGTTACTTAAAACCTTACCAACAAAACTTGGAGATCCGGGGCGCTTCTTGATACCTTGTAATTTTCCCGGTGTTGAAAATTGCATGGCTTTGGCGGATTTAGGGGCAAGCATAAATCTCATGCCTTTATCGGTTTGGAAACAACTCTCTCTTCCCGAGCTCACCCCCACTAGGATGACTCTTGAACTAGCCAACCGAACCATAGCTCACCCCGTAGGTATAGCGGAAGATGTGTTTGTAGGTGTGGATAAGTTTACCTTTCCGGCCGACTTTGTAGTGGTCGATTATGACATGGATCCTAGAGTGCCTTTGATTGTTGGTAGACCGTTTTTGAGAACGGGTCGTACCTTGATAGATGTGGCGGAAGGAGAATTAATTATGAGAGTAGAGGATGAGAAAGTGGTGTTTAAGCTAGGGAAAGTTTGTGATAGAAAAGAGGTTAAGGAGTCTAGACCTTGTGAGACGATTAACATTGTGGATGTGCTAGATGAAGTGTGTAATGAACACTTTCATGATGCTTGTAAGAATGCTAGTGATGAGATTCCACATGTTGAAACCGTGGCCTCAATTGCTCCCTCTTTAACACCTTTTGGAGAGAGTGATTTCCTCTTGGAGGAATTTGAGTCCAACTTTCTTGGTGATGATGATTCTCCCATTAATTGGGAAGAAGATATTCTTACAATCCAAAAGTTGCTCAATGAGGACCCTATTCCTTCCCCTATTCCACAAGAGATTACCATTGAGGAACCTTCCATAGTAAAACCTTCCATAGAGAGTCCACCTCCCATTGAACTTAAGGAACTTCCATCCCACTTAGAATATGCTTTCTTAGAAGGAAAAGACCAATTACCGGTGATTATTGCTAAGGAATTGAAAGAGGATGAGAAGGAGCAACTCATTGAAGTCCTTAAGAAACATAAGAAAGCTTTAGCATGGAAAATATCCGACATAAGGGGAATTGATCCACATTTTTGTACTCACAAAATCCTTATGGAGGATGATTATAAACCCGCCATTCAAAACCAAAGGAGCGTTAACCCAAAAATTCATGAGGTTATTAAGAAGGAAGTGATTAAACTCTTAGATGCGGGTATGATTTACCCCATTTCCGACTCTCCATGGGTTAGCCCGGTTCATTGTGTTCCAAAGAAGGGTGGAATCACCGTGGTGCCTAATGAGAACAATGAGCTTATTCCCACGAGACTTGTAACCAGTTGGAGAGTTTGCATTGATTATAGAAAACTCAATGAGGCAACTAGGAAAGACCATTTTCCGCTTCCCTTTATGGATCAAATGCTTGAACGCTTAGCGGGAAATGAGTACTATTGTTTTCTTGATGGCTTTTCGGGTTATTTTCAAATACCCATTGACCCTAAGGATCAAGAAAAGACCACATTCACTTGTCCATACGGTACATTTGCTTACAAGAGGATGCCTTTTGGCCTATGTAATGCACCGGGGACGTTTCAAAGGTGCATGATGGCAATTTTCCATGATATGATAGAGCAAACCATGGAGGTTTTTATGGATGACTTTTCCGTATTTGGGAACTCCTTTAGCTCTTGTCTCACCAATCTTGAGAGAATGCTTAAGCGTTGTGAGGAAACACGTTTGGTGCTTAATTGGGAGAAATGTCACTTTATGGTTAAAGAGGGGATTGTTTTAGGACACAAGATATCCAATAAGGGATTAGAAGTTGATCGAGCCAAAATTGATGTGATTGCTAAGCTTCCCCCACCCACCTCGGTTAAAGGTGTGAGGAGTTTCTTAGGTCATGCGGGTTTTTATAGGCGCTTTATACAAGATTTTTCTAAGATAGCTAGACCGATGACTCATCTCTTGGAGAAAGAGGCTCCTTTCATTTTTGACCAAGCTTGTTTAGAATCTTTTGAGACACTTAAGGAAAAATTGACAAAGGCTCCCGTTTTGGTTTCTCCAAATTGGGAATTACCTTTTGAGCTTATGTGTGACGCTAGTGATTATGCGGTGGGGGCCATCTTAGGACAACGAGTTAATAAGCATTTCCAACCTATACACTATGCGAGTAAAACCATGACCGGTGCACAACTTCATTACACTACCACGGAAAAAGAGTTGCTTGCTATAGTATATGCTTTTGAGAAGTTTAGACCATACCTTGTGCTTTCTAAGACCATAGTGTATACGGATCATTCCGCTCTCAAGTATCTTATGACAAAACAAGATGCTAAGCCTAGGCTTTTGAGATGGGTTTTGTTGCTTCAAGAGTTTAAGATTGAGATTCGTGATAAAAAAGGGGCCGAGAATTTAGCGGCGGATCATTTGAGTAGACTTGAGCATCCTTTTCAAGGAGATTTCCCACATCAAGAAATCAATGAATCCTTTCCATTAGAGGAGCTCATGTCTATCTCTTCCCAAGAGGATGCCACACCTTGGTTTGCGGATATTGCAAACTATCTTGTGGGCAATGTGCTTATTGAGGGTCTTACTTACCAACAAAAGAAAAAGTTTCTTAAGGACGTTAAGTATTACTTTTGGGATGATCCATATCTTTTTAGGCAATGTGCGGACCAAATCATTAGACGGTGTGTAGATGGGCCCGAGGCATTTAAAATTTTAGAGGCATGCCATAAAGGACCTACGGGTGGACATTTTGGGCCTAACTACACCGCCAAGAAAGTCTTTGATTCGGGTTACTATTGGCCTTCCATTTACAAGGATGCTCAAGAGATGGTGAAATTTTGTGATGTTTGTCAAAGACAAGGAAAAATTACACAACGTGATGAGATGCCACAAAATTTTATTCAAGAGTGTGAGATATTTGATGTATGGGGAATAGATTTCATGGGACCTTTTCCATCCTCTAAGGGGAACAAGTATATACTTGTGGCGGTGGATTATGTGTCCAAGTGGGTGGAGGCTAAAGCCTTACCTACTAATGATGCTAGAGTGGTTGTAAAGTTCTTGAAACAATTGTTTGCTAGATTTGGTGTACCTCGGGCCATCATAAGTGATCGTGGTACGCACTTTTGTAATGATCAATTCACGAGAGTTATGAAGAAATATGGAGTGAATCATAGACTTTCTACCGCATATCACCCTCAAACAAATGGTCAAACCGAGGTCACAAATCGTGGTTTAAAGAGAATTTTAGAGAGAACGGTGGGAGAGCATAGAGCTTCTTGGTCGGATAAGCTTGATGATGCTTTGTGGGCGTTTAGGACGGCTTTTAAGACACCAATTGGTTGTACTCCTTATAGGCTTGTCTATGGAAAAGCGTGCCACCTCCCATTTGAGTTAGAACATAAGGCATCTTGGGCTCTCAAGTGGGCTAACTTTGATTTAAACCAAGTCGGTTCACATAGGAAAGATCAAATCAATGAGATGGATGAGTTGAGAGCCAATGCCTATGAGAATTCTTTGCTATACAAGTAAAAGACTAAGAAATTGCATGATGCTAAGATTAAGAATCGTGAGTTCAAAGTTGGAGAGCCGGTTCTCCTCTTTAACTCAAGATTGAAGCTTTTTGCGGGCAAGCTTAAGTCGAGATGGTCCGGTCCATTCACTATTGCTCAAGTGTTTCCATATGGAACTCTTGAGTTGTCCCAACCCGATGGTCCAAATTTTAAAGTGAATGGTCACCGTGTTAAGCACTACTTTGGGGAGGACATTTCCGTTGAAATGGTCCAAGAGGTCCCCATTTTCCCCATGAATTAATTCATTGAGGGACGAGTCGAGCTAGAGACTCATTAACTCAAGCATCGTATAACTAGGTTAGAGTGTTGTAGGTTAGAAATAAAGGCATAGATGTGGAGATAAGTGTAGGGGAGACCTTCTTTTGTCTTCATGCTTGTTTGTAGGGTTGCTCACTCATCTCATGCTTTGGAGCTTATGGAGGAGGCCCTTGTATCCGGTTCACTTCGTTACATTTAGTGATTTTTAATTGACACCTTGTGCTTAAACATGATTTCACTAATAGTAGTCCTTTCCTTAACTTGGGTTAAGCAAAGTCTATTCATTGTCATAAGTGTAGGGGAAGTCTTTATACTTCCATGCTCTTAAACATTGAGGACAATGTTTAGCTTAAGTGTAGGGGGGTCTTCTATCGAAGTGACCTTACCTAGAACTTGTCATTGTCTTGCATGATAACATGGAAAATTGAATTTTCAAACATTTTTCAAATTTTTGATCTACTTTGGCCGCCAAAAATATGCATTCATAATTTTTGCATCAATCATTTTTCATTTGCATAACACATTTGCATTGTATATATTTCTTCTTTTATTTTTCATTCAAAAGTATATAAAAAGGAAAAATATAATAAAACATGGTTTTAACAAATTTAGACTTCTTTGACATATTAGGCCCGCCATGGATATTTTGACTCAACCCGAGTTTGCTTATTTAAGCATTCTCTAGCTAGTATCCTTAACCATGTAGTCCTTCATTGGTCTATTAGGCTAAGCTTCCACCAATTTCATTCTTTGAAATTTTAAATTTGTGGAGAATGGGAAATGATAGAGTTGAAGCAAGTGTAAAAGGGCTAGATAGACTTCATGGCAATTACTTGTGGCTAAACCCTTCTCTTCTTTACCTCTATTTTCTTCGCTTGTATATAATTGTTAATAAATAATCAAGTACGGTTTTAATTGGTTTGTAATCTCTTATGCATTTTTGGCTAATCATTTATGGTTGATATGAGTACGTCTTAAGATTCTAAGTTAGCACGTTTTATGTGTACTAGACTTGTGTCATGCTCCATATTTAGCGGGTGTTTTTCCTTTTCTTCTTTTCAAATTTCTTTGTGAGGAATAAAGAAAAATAAGAGCGGCTTATAAAAAAAAATGAGTGGCTAGAAAAAAAAAAAAGAAAAAAAAATAATGCAAGACTCCCAAGAGGGGCAGTGTGGTGTTAATTATAGTGACTATTGAGTTCCAATATTACCTTGACGGGTTGCGGGGATTCAATAGATTGCTCCAATCCAATATTACCTTGACGGGTTGCGGGGTTGAAGATCCAAAATCTCAAAAAGATGCGGATGTAAATTATTGCGTGAGTTTTATTTTTCTTTCCTTAGCGAGTGTGTAGTTACTTATGAAAGCATGACATGAGGATTTTACACATAAGGCGAATGACTTATTACTCTTAATACGGACTTGTATTAATTGTGAGCGGTTTTTCAAGTAATGGATGAGAAGATTACTTAGGATTAAAACCGTGCTTCCTTATTTTTGGATTTTACATTTCTTATATTTCACACTTTAATAATGACAAATTTGCCCACAAGCAATTTGCTCAATTAATAACCGGTTCCACATTTAATTGTCATGAATAAGTTGATGCACTTTTTACTTGTGAATGCAATGATCCCATTTACTAGTTTGGTATGGGGAAAGTGAAACTTGAGGGTGATAAGTGTCCATGGTACCCAAGCCCTAATCCAAGTCATTGAATTCTTTATGAGCTATTTCCATCAAAACCATTTCAAGAAAAATCAAAAAGATATAGATAGAATTGTATTTTGATTCATTGCATTATTAAAAGTCAAAATCATGCATCATCTAGTTTAGAGTAGTATAGATGCATCTCATATGGCCAAGGTGGATTAATTATGAGGGAAATGTAATTTTTTTAAGCCTTGAAATATAATATTGCATGAGGACATGGCAATGCTCAAGTGTAGGGGAATTTGATATGAGCTTAAACTCATATCCTTTTATCAACAAATAACCCTAAAACATGAAGCAAAATACCCATTTATCTTGTAAAAAGCAGTGTTATGTGGTATGTTTGTGTTTGTGTGATCTTATGTAGGTAAAAGGATACAATTTCAAGCAAACAAGGAAAAACCAAGCTCAAATGGATGAAAAAGACAAAAGAGGATCAAAAGTGACAAGACTTTGAAGTTCAAGGACCTATCTTGACAAGTTGTGAAAGTTGGAGGACTTAAAGTGCAAATTATGAAAAGTCAAGATTAAAGTCAAATCTGGTCAAACTATCAAGTCAACTCAGTCAAAGGGTCATTTTATACAAGTTTTGGAAGTTAAAGGACCAAAAATGTCAAAGGAATGAAGATATTAGCTTGAAATGGGAATCTGCCAAGTACAAGGGCTTATTTTGCCAAGTTTGGAAAGTTTTGCAAAGTTGAATCCAAGTAAAAAGCTATAAACCAATCAGAAACAAGGAAAGAGTTCACACGGATCAAGTAATAAATATCCACTCACAGCCGTCACAATTAATACCATATCTCTACAGTGTGATCCATGTGCAATGTTTTAAACCAATCAAAGGCCGCCACGTGTCTATCTTCTTCAACAAAAATATTTACCAGGAACGGGATTTTGATAGAAGCCGTTTCAAGAGAAGATCAAAACACCAAAGTTGCTTAATTTTGGAAGACGAATCCAATGGTGTTATCCAATTAACAAATAATCCATTCAATCAAAAACACCCAAAATGTGTTCATCACCTTCAAAGTGGATTTGCAGAATTTCTCCACGTGTCAAGCTATGATTGGCCTGAACACGTCACAAACTCCAACAGAATCTCCTATCTTGCCTATAAATAGCTAGGATGTATCTCATTTCAGTTTGTAGCTTAATTTTGTAAACACATAGTTCTTAATTTTCCCTTTTTCCCTCCTTTTCACCTAACTACTCAAGAGTCTGACAAACTCTTGAGTCAGTTAGTTAGTTAGAAGCTTGTAACTATTTTTGTAACTGAATTTCATCAATAAAATTTCAAATTCAAGTTTCCCGCCAAATTCTGTTCTTCAATTCCTGCTACTTTCCTGCTGTTGTGTGATTCCATTGTTGCTGTTAGATGTTTGTTATGATCAACCAAAGATCATAACTGACATTATTGAAGTCTTGTTGCTGTTTGATCAGAATTCAAGCATTTCCATTGTTCTTGAAGATTTCATGGCAGTTTGATGAATGTAGCTGTTTGATTGTTGATTTTAGTTGAAAAACTAGTGATAGGTGGTGGTATCACTAGTGCAAGAGAGCTCAGCGCTCCTCTTCTTCCCAAAGGACTTCTACAATAGGTTTCTTAGCTTCTGATTTTTGTTCCTCTAAATCAGTCCTTGCATGCTAAATTTCCTAGTATAAACTTGATGGCTGCCTGTTTTACTTGTTAAATAGTTGATGTTTAATTGATCCTAGTGATTTGTAGCTTGATCTTGTATAATTGTGTTCAGTTTTGTAGTTTCTGCATAATTTCAGTAACTTTTTAGTCCAATAGCTACTTTCAGTTCTAGTCTTGGTTATTGCTTGTTCTTAGCTTGAATACATTTCATTTTGTTCACTAAAACAAGTCTGATATAGCTCTTTAATCAGTTTACACCATTACTCCATTAGACTTTGTAAAAGTTTGATCAAATCATATAAAGGTGTGTTTGGGACTAGTTTTCAAGTGATCTTCAAGTGTTAGAAATTGGTGTTAAGAAGTTTGTTTCTAGTCATTAAGTGGTAATAAGTAGTTTTCAGTCATTTGTAAGTCATAAAAATAGTCAAACAGGCAATTGGCCTTTAAAAAGTTTGGGTTATACTTGTTTTCAGCTTTGGTTTAGAAACTTGTCAATTTCATTTGCCTAGTTCTCTTTAATTCCTTGATGAAATTTGTTCAAATTTGTTTCCAGACTTAGTTTACATCATAAAGATTCAGTCTCTAAAAGGAAAATCTACAGTTTCAAGTAATAAGCTAGAAAACAGCTTTTTAGCTCAAGCTTGAGCAAATGTCATTCTCTGATGTGAAGTACATACTGTTTTACTAGATCTCTTAATCCTCTTCAGAAAACTTGTAATTTTCTTTCACAATCCTGTTTAGAAAGTGTTGAATATGAGTTTTTGAGATTTTAAGTTTTTTTCCAAAAAGTGGTCAACGTTTGGTCAACATAAGCTAAAAAGAGCTTATTTCAAATTTCTTCTTCATTACTGGATGAAAATGGCTCTAATTTGATTTCCCGTTCTTGTAATCAAGTGCTTAGTCAGAATTGTCACAAAAATCAGGTTGTGACTGATTGAAATAAGCTGTAGCTTATTTTGTGCTTATTAATAAGCACTCAATTGCTTATTTTGGATTTTTAGCTTATTTCCTTGAACACACGTAGCTATAATTGGATTTTAAAAGTTTTGCAAGTGATTTCAGCTTAATTGGTTGAGTAATAAGCTCAAACGAGCTTAATCTTTCTTGTTGCCCGTTTTTAGTTAAAACTTTGTAAAAATTGCACTTTAGTCCTTGTTTTTCAATTAGTGTTAATTTTTGGCTAATCTTCCTAGTTTTTAGGGTTTGCTTAAAGTTAGTCCCTGGATTTTGTTAGTTTGTTAAATTTCAGTTTGTTAGTTTGTTAGTTTGTTAAAATTTGGTTAGTTTGTTTAAGTTTTTACAAGTTTGGTCCTTTTAGTTAACTGTTTTGCATTTATAGTCCTTATAACTTTTAGAATTTACATTTCAAGCATTTTCATTTCATAGAAATTACATTTTCAGTCCTTATAGTTTTAAATTTTGCATTTTTATATTTTACTTGAATAAAATTTGGAATTTGCAATTTGTTTTACGTATAAGTAGGTTTATATTTTTCATTTTTAGATAGTTTTGTTTGAATTAGCAATAGATTACCAAGCAAGCTTGAACAACCAAAAACAATTATAAATTTGATATTGATTGGACTTTCTATTAGTTAAGAACTGAGAAAACGAACTTGCATTATACACATTTCACTTACTACTGTAAATGTTAATTATTCGAATGAGCTTACATCCACTATGATTACTTGTGATGCTGTGAATATTTGTAATGATATTTGTGATGATGTTTGTGATATCTCTGTAAATGTTGCTGATACTGTAAATGAGGTAGAAAATCAGTCTTGTCACGAATCTAACGCTGAGTTTTTAAAGCTACAAGATTCTTACAATTTACTTTCAAAACGCTTTAATCAACTAGAACAACATTGTATATCTTTAGAATTAAAACAACAAACTCAAAATGAGAATCTTTTGATATCAAATGTTTGTGAAAACGGTGTTGAGAATAGTGACAAGATGATTGCAATTGTTAAGACATTAGAGGAAGAGATAATGAGATTGAAGAGAGATGTGTCATCAAATGAAACACTCAAAATGGAACTAGCGGCTGCAGAGTCTAAAAACCAAGTCTTAGAAATTAGACTTTCGTCTGTTCTAGGGGAGATGGATCGGACAAGACAGGGATTATCCGCTCTTTATGGTTCACTAGAAGAACGCTTCGCTTTTAATGCGGCACAGCAACAATTTTTTGTTGAACAACTGAACCAAAAGTGCGAGGAAATCTCTGATTTGAACATCCTGCTCATAGACAAAAATATGGTTTTGGCTGAGTTAAAGGAGACACTTCTTCTCACCCGACAAGAAGTTGTTGATAACTTAGCTACCGACTCTGCACCGTCCACTAGTGCTCCAACAACCAAGTCAGTAGTGCTTTATAAGAATCCACTTCATAAGAGAAACCCGGTTACCTACGATGATTATATGAGGAATGCCATTAAGCATGTCGATCTTCTTAGGGATATTTTAGACGATCTTTATGCCTTAGATCCCTCAAGTAGCGACTATTATTCGGCTCATGAATATGTTAAGCGAGTTCAATATTGCCTAGCATATTTGCAATACATAGGTACACCAGGTTCTGCACTACTTAATAATAGGCCCATTGCTGTCACTCCATTTAATAAGACTCCAGGAGCGAAACCGTCATTGGCACAATCAAGTAAGACACCTTTAAAATCTGTTGCTAATATTCCCACTTTGCCTTCTACAGGATTAAAAGAGACTACTAAGGCTAAAGGATCGCCACTCAAGAAAGCTAAGATCAAGCCCTCCACTAGTAGTGCCACAAAGAAGAAAGTAGAAGTCCACAATAGGAATGCTAGTTCAGTTTTAAATAAAAAGAATCATGTTAAGACTAAAAGCTCTGCGCCTGTGCAGCAGCCTAAACCATTCGTGAATTCTGATTTAAATTGTTGGAATTGTAATGAATGTATGTTTTCCCAGCGTCATGATTTGTGTCTGATTGATCACGTTAATGAAATGAATGCTATTAAGAATGGTCTTGAATGGAAGCCAACGGGTAGAACTCGTGCCCAAGTTGGCTGGCAATGGCGTCCCACTGGTAGGACCTTTACATTAGATGGAAAAATGTGCCCTTTAACTAGGAATGCATCCATTGAGGTTAGGTCTGAGCGTCCTTTAGTTAGGAACACTCGCACTCAAGTATGGAAACAACGCCCTTTAATTAGGTCAGCCCCCACTATAGTGCCTCTCAGTGAAGAAATACCTCAGGATTTAAGCCAACTAGAATCTACACCACCAATTAAGAAGAAGAAGGCTAGGAAATCTAAGAAACCTAGAGTTAGCAAATCTAAGATTATTAAATCTGTACCTGCTAATAACAAGGAACACTCAGATTCCGATACCTCTACATTGTCTTTGTGTGGTGATATTTTCAGGTGGTCCAAATCATCCTGTGGTATTTGGACTCTGGTTGTTCAAAACATATGACCGGAAATCGCTCGATGCTCCGAAATTTCGTCAGCAAGTTTCTTGGTACGGTTAAATTTGGGAATGATCATATAGCAAAGATTATGGGGTATGGTGAATATCAGATTGGAAACGTGACGATTTCTAGGGTATACTATGTAGAAGGTCTTGGTCATAACTTATTCTCAGTAGGACAGTTTTGTGATTCCAACCTTGAGGTTGCTTTTCGACAACACACTTGTTTCATCCGCAACTTGGAAGGAAAAGATTTGTTGAAGGGATCTCGTGGTGCAAATCTTTATACGTTGTCTCTACAAGATATGATGGCCGCCTCTCCAGTATGTCTTCTCTCCAAAGCATCTAAGACCAAGTCATGGTTATGGCATCGCAGATTATCTCATCTTAATTTTGATGCTATTAATCATCTGGCTAAAAACGAGTTAGTTCGTGGTCTTCCAAAGCTTAAATTTCACAAGGACCATTTATGTTCCGCGTGTTCAAGGGGGAAAAGCACAAAGAAATCTTACAAACCCAAAGCTGAAGACACTAATCAAGAAAAACTTCATCTTTTGCATATGGATCTTTGTGGACCGATGAGAACTGAAAGTGTGAGCGGTAAGAAATTCATTCTGGTAATTGTGGATGATTTCTCCAGGTTTACATGGGTTAGATTTCTACGTACAAAGGATGAAGCACCGAAGGCTATCATCACTTTTCTGAAGTTCATTCAGGTACGTTTGAATACCACTGTCCGCCGTATTCGTACAGACAATGGTACAGAGTTCGTCAACCAGACTCTTCGTGATTATTATGAAGGAGTTGGTATATTACATGAAACATCCGCTGCACGCACTCCACAAAAAAACAGTGTCGTTGAAAGACGGAATCGTACACTTATGGAAGCTGCTAGGACCATGCTTATTTATGCGAACGCTCCATTGTTCTTGTGGGCAGAGGCTATTTCTACTGCATGTTTCACCCAAAACCGTTCTATCCTTCGGAAACGCCATGGAAAAACACCTTATGAGCTTTTACATGACCGTAAACCCGATGTTTCATTTTTCCATGTGTTTGGTGCTCTTTGTTATCCAAACATCAATAGTGAGAACTTGGGTAAGCTTCAACCCAAAGCCGATATAGGTATTTTCATTGGTTACTCACCGTCCAAAAGAGCATACCGAATCTATAACCGTCGTCTTGGCAAGATTGTAGAAACTATGGACGCAGATTTCGACGAGCTGACAGCGATGGCTTCTGAGCAACACAGCTCTGAACCCGCGCTTCATGAGATGGGAACCGGTGCTATTAGTTCCGGATTAGTTCCCAATAATCCTACTTCTACATCATTTTTACCACCAACAAGGCCCGAGTGGGATAAACTGTTTCAACCGTTGTTTGATGAATTCTTCGATCCCCCGACTGATGAAATTCAAGCACCTGTAGTAATTGCTCCAATACCTGAAGTGGTTGCTCAAGCTAATGAACCTTTATCTAATGCATCTACAATTCACATTGAACCGGATGCACCTTCACCAAGTGATTCTCAAACTACACCTGAATCATCACCCCTACTTGTGCCTAATGATGTGGAAGAGGATTCTACTGATCACGACTTGGAATATGCTCACTTGCAAGAGCTTCCTTTCTTTGGTGTAGCGATCCCTGAAAACCCTTCAGCCGCGTCTACCTCAGAAGAAGCTCCTTCTATTGTTCATTCCAGACCACCTAGGATTGAAAACCATAGCACTAAATGGACAAAAGATCACCCAATTAGGAATGTTATTGGAGATCTACATCGACCCGTCTCTACACGCCATCAATTACAAGAAAGTGCACTTTATTGCTACTTTGATGCATTTCTCTCTGAAGTTGAACCTAAAAATTGGCAGCAGGCTATGACCCAATCATCTTGGATTGAAGCTATGCAGGAGGAACTAAATGAATTCCAACGACTTGAAGTATGGGAATTGGTTCCTCGCCCTGACAAGGTTAACATCCTTAATTTGTTATGGGTTTATAAGGTTAAACTTGATGAGATGGGTGAGGTATTGAAGAATAAGGCTAGATTGGTCGCTAGAGGATATAAACAAGCCTTGGGTATAGACTTTGAAGAATCTTTTGCTCCTGTGGCTAGATTGGAGGCGATTAGACTATTCCTTGCGTTTGCTGCTCATATGAACATGATCGTCTATCAAATGGATGTGAAGACGGCATTTTTGAACGGTGAACTAAGGGAAGAAGTTTATGTTAGTCAACCGGATGGGTTCGTCAGTACGGAGTCTCCTAATCATGTGTACAAGCTTAAGAAGGCTCTCTATGGGTTGAAACAAGCTCCACGCGCGTGGTATGATCTCCTGTCAACATATCTCATGTCGGAAGGCTTCTCCAAAGGCAAAGTGGACCCCACTCTATTCACTCTCAAAGAAGGCAACGACATGATTCTGGTACAAATTTATGTTGATGATATAATTTTTGCTGCCACTAACATAGAATTGTCAAACCGATTTGAGAAGATAATGTCCACACGCTTTCAGATGTCGATGATGGGAAAAATTTCATTTTTCTTAGGATTACAGATTTCTCAGAATCCCAGAGGCATCTTTATTAATCAATCCAAATATGCTCTAGAATCTCTTAAGAAATATAACTTTGAAAATTGTGACCCCGTGGACACTCCAATGGTGGAGAAATCCAAGTTAGATGAAGATAGGAATGGGACTATTGTCGATCCAAAACTTTACCGTGGGATGATCGACACCCTTCTATATCTGACTGCTAGCAGGCCTGATTTGCAATTTGTTGTATGCATGTGTGCCCGGTATCAGGCTCGGCCTACCGAAAAGCACCTACATGTAGTTAAAAGGATCTTTCGGTATCTAAAAGGAACACTTCATCGTGGTCTATGGTATCCGAAAGATTCCTCGATTGCTTTAATATCATACGCAGATGCCGATCATGCTGGATGTCAAGACACGAGGCGTAGCACTTCTGGATCTGTGCAACTCCTAGGAGATAGATTGATCAGTTGGTCTTCAAAAAGGCAGAAAAGCTCTGCAATTTCTAGCACAGAGGCTGAATACATCGCCATGTCCGGTTGTTGTGCTCAAGTCCTTTGGATGAGATCACAATTAACTGACTACGGTCTTGGATTTAACAAAATCCCGATGTATTGTGACAACAAGAGCGCCATTGCCCTTTGCTGCAACTATGTTCAACACTCCCGGGCCAAGCACATAGACATTCGCTACCATTTCATTAAGGAGCAGGTGGAGAACGGAGTGATCGAGCTGTATTTTGTCACTACTGAGTACCAGCTGGCGGATATGTTCACCAAAGCCTTAGATCGAGGACGAATCGAGTTTTTGATCGACAAGCTTGGCATGAAATCATTCACTCCAGCGACTCTCAAAGAGTTGGCAGAAGAATCAGCTGAATAGTCGTGGTAAACTATTCAGAGTATCCTTTGTTCGTGATCATGTATATTATCGTAAATATATAAAACACAAAAAGAAAATACAAAAATATAAAACCTAGAAAAACCATAAAAAAAAAAATATATAAAACCTAGAAAAACCATAAAAATTATAAAAATCAAGAAAAACCAAAAATATTTTTCGTTTAAAACGGGCATGTCTTTTAGTACGGTAATATTTACGGCCTTAGAAATGTCGATTAATATTGACACGGTGCCATAAATAGAGTCCGTATAAAAGTTGTAATGTTTTAAAACATGCCCATTATGGCTTGTAGTTATTTCTGACTGCAACCCGGTTTTCATATTAAAGTCACGTATTTCCTTGGAAAACGTTGGCTCAGAACGGGAATTAATTTTCTCGGGCGTGATTTACAAGCCAAATCATGCAAAGGGATCAAGTTTACTTTACAACTTGGTCTAACACGAATTAGTGTACGTCTCAGTGCATTATTTTGTTAAAATAAGAGAAATCTTATTGACACCACGAATCAAACTTTTTCAAGATATCAATTGGGAAATGTTTTTCATCATCCTGTGCCTCGTTAAACAATGACTACAACTCTTTAAATAGAACACGGGTCATTGTTTAAGGGGGAGAAAATGTTTCATCATCTTTCACATCAAAAAGATCTTCAAAAAGCTTGCCGGTTAATGGTTGGATTGCTTTGGCATTTGTCTTGTTGTTACTTATAAGCTTGTCATGAATAGTTGTGTGCTTGTGTTAAAATAGGATAATCACAAAGGCTAGGATAAGTTAACATAAGATAGGGTCAAAATGGCTAGTATTATAACTTGGTAAACAAAAGAATGTTGAATGAAGCAAAACGAAAAATTGAGGGGGCAAAGTTGACAATATGACTAACTTGTGGAAAATTTGACTAGGTCAAACCCCCCCCCCCCCCCCCCGTTTCGTCTATTCCTTCACTGTTTACTCTATCCTTTGCCGCCATTGACAAACAACACACAAACACTCACACGAAATCAAAACAATTCATCTCAAAATCATTAATTCTTTCAGTTCAAGATCTTCATAAGGTATTAAATCGGATTAATCTTTCATGCACAACAAGTTAATTAACTGTTTAAATTGAAAACAATCGAAATCAAATTACTGCTTAATTAGGGTTAATTAATTTGGGGGTTTTGCTTGGGTTATATTCGGAATTGATCTATTTGCCCAGATTTGTCCTTTAGAACACTTGAATCACACGATTGCATGCTTAATTAGAAAATATAAGTGTTGAAAACTTTCCGCGTAAGAAGGACTTTCCGAATAACGGTTTCATTCCGAATAGAAAGACCTTTCCGCATAGAAGCAGTTTTTCCGAATAGAAATGTTTTTCCGCATAGACAAAAGTTTTCCGCATAGGTCAAATCTTTCCGCATAGAGAAACTTTTTCTGAATAAGGAATTTATTCCGCATAGGCAAATGTTCCGAATAAGGAATTTATTCCGCATAGGCAAATGTTCCGAATAAGGATTTTATTCCGCATAGGCCTGTTCCGAATAGGGAATTTATTCCGCATAGGTCAAATGTTCCGAATAAGGACTTTATTCCGCATAGGCCAAATGTTCCGAATAGGGAATTTATTCCGCATAGGCCAAATGTTCCGTATGGGGAATTTATTCCGCATAGGCTCAATGTTCCGAATAGGATGTTATTCCGCATAGGCAATGTTCCGAATAGAGTATTTTATTCCGAATAGGATCAATGTTCCGAATAGCCTTTTTATTCAGAATAGGGATGTTTTTCCGCATAGGCTGTATGTTCCGAATAGACTTATGTTCCGCATAGGACTTATATTCAGTATAGACCTATTATTCCGAATTGAGTGATTATTCCGTATAGAAGATGTTTGAATGGTTTCAAAGCTTAAGGGATTATGTCATATGTACAATGCTTAGGTTTAAAGTCATAATGATATTCATACTTGTATGTATCAACCTTTGTGTTTTATCTTAAGTAGAGACGATGACTAATCCTACCGTACAACAAATACAACACACCAGAGCCACCGCCATTGCCGAAGCCAAGACTCTAAAGTTTATTCCGAACAACTTTCGTTTGAAGGAGGTATCTCACTCTACCCATAATGGATTTAAGGTAGGTACAGCCATGCTTGATAAATCTCATTTCAAGCATGCGCTAAGGAGAAGTGCTTCAGTACCCTATGACTACCTTTACGAGTTCTGGGCTACCAAAGAGAGGACGTCCAACAAAATCACTTTTTCCTTGGACAACAAGCAGCAGACGCTTACTGTGTCAGACTTTAGGAAGATTTTTGGATTTCGACCGACACTCAAAGACTTATCATACTCAGCCAACCCGACTAAGGACCAGATCATGGAGATGTTCATCGCCATTAGATGTCTTGACATACGAACCCCGTCTGAGTTTACTACTGCCAAAGTTGGTCAACCATGGAAAGCTATTTTTGGGATTCTAAGCCGATGTTTAACACCCAAAACAACTGGGTATGATGCTGTTCGTCCACCAATCATCAAGATGTTTTATGGTATGTTTAAAGGTATGGGTATTGATTATGCATCACTGCTGTGGGAGGAGTTTACTTTTCAACTCTTCACAAACACAAAGGGTAAGGTTAAAAGCTACCAGTACCCTAGGTTTATTAAGTTGATCATACATTACTTTATGGAAAACGATGCATCCATTAACAAGCGTGCAGGTAGTCGTCACCACACGATTGATGATGATGATTTGGTAGACTTAAGGCAGGAGACTCATTCGAATACGGTTATTCCTGGTCCCATTCCCAGTCATCTTCTAACCGATGAGATTATAGCATCTGAAGCTTATAAGAACTTGCTAACAGAAATTGAGAATCAACGAGCAAGTATTCTAGCAGGTGAAGACTCATCTACCACGGTTAAGAGCAAAGGTAAAAGGAAGCAAACAGATTTACCTGAACCCAAAACCAAGAAGAAGAAGACAGAGGGTAAGAAAGGAAAGGGTAAGGCTGATGAGATGCGTCTACGTGACGAAGAAAACATTGTTGATCCTGCTCTTGATAAAACTGAGAAACAAATGATGAAGATAGCTATTCAAAGGAGCAGGAAAGATACTGGCGGTAGTGGTTCAGGTGTAAGGGTAGACGTTGAGGATGAGTACATGGAACCAGATGATGTTGATGAGTTTGGGTCACCTGAACACTATTCCACTTCGAAGGAGCCATCAATCCCTATTTCAGCAAGTATGGAAAAGGAGTCGGTTGCTCCTACGATCACGATGTCAACCCAACCTTTAGCAACTCAACTTCAACCAACTCAACCCTTACCAACCAAACCGGTTTCAACACCATTTCCTCCACCACCAATAAAGCCCATCCTCAGTACCGCAGTTACAACCGAGCCTATTCCATCAACCCAAAGCAGCTCTGCAACTTCTGCAATGGCCGCATTGGTAATGGCCGAGATGTTGGATAAACATGTGGATACTAACAAGAGAGAAATGGATGAACTTCGTCAAGAGTTAAATAGAAGAGCTCAAAGTGAAGAAGCATCAAGGAAAGCTCAAGAAGAGTTGATTGCCAAGTTCGCTGCAGACATGGAATTTACACGTAAAACTCATGCAGAAGAACTTGCTCGGGTTAAAAAGGCTGAAGCTGATAGGCATAAAGCACGAATTACGAGACTTAAAGCTATTAAGGATGACCTCAAAGAGCAAAAAGCAGCTCTTGAAGCTTCTATTGAGCAGAGAGTGAAAGACTCCATTGAATCCCTAATGCCTAAACTGCGTGATGATTTGAAGACGCTTGCTGCTGACAACTTAATGATCAAATCATCCAATCCTTCAGAAGCCGCCTACAAGATCGCTTATGACTTGACGGATTTTGAACTTAAGAAGATCCTCAAAGCTCGAATGAAGGAACTTGGATCATTTGATAAATCGAGGAATCAACAGGCTCTCTTCAAATCCCTGAATGATGCTATCATGGAGGATGATAGGTTGTTCAAGACGTTTGGAAGTGTGGTACCCTACCACATTCTCCCTGAAGAAGAAAGGGAAGAGAGTGACGAAGAAGAGGGTACAGGTGGAGAAGAGGAAGAAGAAGAAGAAGAAGATAAGAATGAGGATGATGATGAGGATGATGAGGATGAGAATGATGAGGATGATGAGGATGATAATGATAAGGATGATGATAATGATGATGAAGATGATGATCATGATGAGGATGAGGATGATGATGATGAGGATGAGGATGATGATGATAATGATGGTAATGATGGTGGTGATGGTCACCAGGAGAGTGTTAAGGGGAGCAATGCGGATAAAGGTGAACAGCCTGAGAAAGGGGATAAGGGTGCCAGCTCAAAGAAACCTGTTAAGTCTGGCACCAAATCCAAGAAAGATGCAGCACCAAAGGAAAAGTCTACATCCACGGAATCCAGACGATCGAAGTGGCGCCATGATGTGAATGCCACTACAGGGTCATCTATTCCTGGTACATTTATCCATGCATCAATACCTGTTACTACTAACCCCGTTAGTTCTATTGTTGTTGCCCCTGTGATTGCAGAATCGGTAACCGAACCTGAAGCTGCACAACATTCACCCGTCCATGACACTGTTGAAATGCCTGAATCAGAACAAGCAGATGTTCACGTTTCCACTCCTCAGCAACAAAACCCACAATCTACTATTCCTGAACCAAGCACAAGGAACTGGGAGGACACGTTGGAGATCGACGAGACTGCTCCACCACAGGCTTGGATCACGGCAGCGGCGCAGTATGATCCGATCACTGACGCCGATAAAGATGTCTTGTATCTTCGTATCCGAAGTCCGATTGACTTATGTGCATTTCTTGCTCATGAGTATAAGACTTCGGTTACTCCATCTTTGGTGAAGAAAGTACTGAAGGATAAAAGACTTCGCGCCAAAACCCGGTTGACCCAAATGGAGTTCGAATATTATGCCGAGGAGATCCTGAAGGCTCTGAATACCGTTCAACGGCCAGGTCTTCATGAATCAGAAAGAGCTCCACCTCCAATGGATCCTACTCAAGATAATCAGATTGCTCTTGACTTCTTCGTCACCAATGATCTGGTGTATCTACTGAAGGGGTCATCAAAGTACGCAACCTCCCTGACCTTGCTGAAAGCTGCCAACTGGGGGAAAATACCCTTTATCGAGGAAAAGGTAAACCGACTCTGGGTCCCTAAGATAAATCGTAATTATGATATGTATGCTGTCATAGGTGCATCTCATTGGGACGAACGAGTCCGAAGGGCGTACAGGGGTTGTTGCTTGGTCAATTCTGGAAGCAATGTTAGATCCGACATCCGCATCTCCAGCATCTTAGGAATGAAAACTGAAGCCAAGAATGGCTATTATCATGTGACGGAGATTCGTTTGAAAAGGGAGGATGACAGGGAATACAAAATCCAGCAGGGAGATTTTTCCATCATTCGCCTTGAGGATATCGAAGATATTCTGCTTCTGATGACCAGAGATCAACTCACACATATTCCTCGTGAAGACCTCATTGCTTTGAATACAGCACTTCGTATGTTCACACGAAGCGTTGTGATCAAGACACGAGTTGAAGATCTTCAGTTGGGAGTCGAAAGCTATCAAAGGAAGCTCAACCTAACTCGTCCAGTGAATAAAGTGCTACCTCAACATGTAGAAAGATGTCCCTATACCGGCATTTCAGTCCCGAATTACAGCATCTTCTACTTGAACAGTCGAGGTTTAATGAAGTTTATGAGGGTGGGTGAGCTCCATAAGTACAGTGATGGGACTCTTCTACAAGTCAGAGGAAAGTTGGAGCATCTGAACTCGGGTGGGACGTTGCCAGAAATGACGGAGGATTGGCATCCGGGTTACCGGCAGATGGCGAAGTACGTGATCAAGAAGATCGATCAGAAGCTCCGTGAACGTAGATTGATGAGGAGCTTGGAAAGATTCGTGGGTGGTAGACCATATGGAGTGCACTACAGGACACTGCAACGATCCATCTAATGGGTCGTACATTTCAGGTCACTCTATATTGGTATTATTTGTGAATATGTATATTTGTGAATAATGTGCTTTAATGGCTGGTTGTAGTGTTAAGGTATGAGAATTTTTCAAGAATTTCTCACGAGATTCTAAATCTTTCAAAATATATCATACTAAAGCACTACAACTATCCCTTATTAATTTAAGGGGGAGCAATAACTTGTTCTATGGCCAAAATCGATTTCATTTTTACCCAAAGACCGGTTAATCCATTCAATATCCCAAATATTAATGGTTAACATTTTGGATAAGGGGAGAAAATGGGATTAAGGAGACCTAAGTGATACTTGGCTAAAAGATGAAAAAAAGACTTAACGATATTCCAACTTAATATGTGCTAAGCACGTGTTAAGGGGGAGCGTTTTTGATGAACAAAACACCTAAGGTACAAAACTTTTGATTTTAATATCACAAGTACCTTATGTGATTTTCAATGATTTTTCATGGTGGCAATTCCTTCCCAAAACACGCTTAATTCACGACGAATGTGGTGACAAAAGGGTGGTAAGGAATAGGTTTAGTCCAATGATTCATCAGAGCCGATGGAATCTTCCCAAGGACAATTCCCTAGATAGAATTAGAAGTCCTAGGAAAGATGGAGAAAGAATGTGAACGTAGCTGAATGCCGACCAAGTACATAAGCTAGCACTGGAACAATCACAACAAGGTGCTAGTGATGACGTATTGGTAAGCATTGAAGGGGTTGAAGAATGAAAAAGAATTGTAAAGATAAAGGGTGTAAAGAAAGAAGCCCTCCTTACAACTTTAGGCAGAAACCGGGTCAATACATATGCTATTGAGGTCATTTTTGCTAATGATTCTCGGTATTGAAGAAAGACATCATGGACCCAGTGATGCAATGCACAACCCTTCCCCAGCTAACTCAAATATCTCTCAAAAGGTATTTGTTTTAATCACACGGAGATCAACACGTTATCTATTGGTTTATTCACTCCGAATAGACTGGTATTGAAAAGGTGGCACTCCTCTCCAGCCATCGCTCACTAAATCAAAACGCACAATCGAGTCTAGAGCCAAGAGATCATCAAAAGTCTCATTAGGACACTTTCCATTTATTCCTTGCTTTCTCACACACTGTGAAAAGTAAGAGATTTTCATGAGTCCTACGCAATATTCCTGTAATATTGCCAGAACATCCGAGTAATACGCAAGTATTACAATGAAGATGGAAATCCTGCTTGAGCCAACATCAAACAAGCTCATGGTAGGTTACACGTGCGGTTCTTTTAGAACCAATCTTGTGAAAAACTGGAAGGTAACAGTGGTTTAATTCTTAATTGAACTTAAACTCGTTCCAGGCCTCTTCGCATTATCATATGATCTTGCCAGAACACTCAGAGTGACTCTTTATTGACCACAGTGACGAGTGGAAATCCTTCTAGTGTCAACATCAAACAACACTTGGTAGGTGACGTGCAAGATTCTTTATGAATTGAGCTCGTGACAACTGGAAAGCAACGATGGTGAAAATCTTAATTGAAATTCACTTGTTCCAGGTTTCATGAATTGACGGCTTTTAATCACAAGGATAATTTATCCAAGTGATTCACTCTTTATGTTCGCAGTCAGCTTTGGACGGTCGAATAAAGAGAACGGGTTTACCCGCGAAATCCTGTCAGGAAGTTACTTAATTGAAACTATCCGTCACGGGTACGATATCTAATATCGTCCAACGGTCTTCACCGACCGGAGGTAAAATGCTACCGAATTAGAATAAAATGTTCAAAGCCATTTTATTCGTGTCGTTGCTGTGTACCTGTTAAAGACGGTGGCATTGCTGTGTACCTGTTGAAGACGGTGGCGTTGCTGTGTACCAGTGAAGACGGTGGTGTTGCGGTGTACCTGTAAAAGTCGTTCCCACATGCTTATGTCTTTTGCAACAAAGTTCAGCAAAAATTCAAGAAAGTACAAGATGAAGTCTTCCGTTGTACCAAACTCTGAAGCTTTCGAGAATTCAACAAAAAGACGTAAGTGTGTGGAACATGAAGTCACGAGGAGGCAAAGTTCACAAGAAAGGCAAAGATCGCACGTGAAAGGCCAAAGAACAATGCTCTCAAGTCAAAGCCAAAAAGATCAAATCAACATATTCACAACAAAAGAAAGAAAAGAAGAAAAGACTACGAGCTAAAGAACGAAGACTTAGTATAGTATGCTAGGTTTAGAACTTTGTAACATGGAGTGACCTCCCTTAGGGGGAGATTGTTAGAAATACGTTTTAACGTATATTAGAAGTATCGGTCACTCCACAATATGATTTATGTTGTAATAGCTCGTAGTTAGTAATTAGTTATTAATTGCTTATTAACTTAAGTAAGAACCGGTCCATGGGCTTGTCATGGACCGGCCCAAGCCCAATGTTAGGCTTGGAATATAAATACCCCTTTCCACTAAGGAAAGGGGTTGGTTGTTGTTTCATTTTGCATTTCATATTAATAAAATCATACACATTTTCTCTCACTTTCTCTCTCTAGTTTCTCTCACTAGAAAACATCAACCCACTTCATAGATTCATAGGTTATCAATATTCTACAAACCCATATACAGTAACAGTACCGAAGAACAAGGAAACCCGTTTTTAATCCAAAAATCACTAAGTTTTTCACCAAAGACTAAAATAACTCAATCAAAAAGCATCTATTAACCATAAGCTACAAATCCCATTAACAAAAACACAAATCCCAACAACTTTTGAAGATCAAATCAAGAAAATAAAAACTTAAAAACTTGAAGATAAAGATGATGATGAACAAGATAAAATAGAAAGATTAAACAAGGACTTTGTATTGAATGATTAATGTTTTGACAAGATTAAACAAAGATTAAAACAACAAGATTGGAAGAACAAAGATTAAAATCATCAATCACCCTAGTGGTGATTGTGATGGAACGAACAAGAAAGGAGAAAAAAGGGGAGGAGAGAAAACTCCAGACTACTCTCTAAAATGTGTGAGGGGCTCCTTTCATAGGCTTGCCCTTTGGTTGGTTAGTGGGCTTTCTCCCGTTCTTCTTGTCTTTTCGTCTTTTCAGAAAAGTTTCCGTTTTCGATTCTGATTCGGGATTTGTCGTCGATTAAATTCAACTCGTCTTTTAATTTCTTCGTTTAATAGACTTGAGTTTCTTCGACTTATATAAATCTTCCATCTTTGGTCCTTTTCTTCGATAAATCTTCGAATAGGCCCAGTGACTTCAAATCTTTTGCATCTCTTGGACAATAGACTTTATCTTGAGTCTTTTTCTTCAGTAAAACCCGTGCAATCCCATGTTTTCTTCAATATTCATCCGGTTGGCTCTGAAAACACAATAAACACAAAAACCACGCATAATTCCAAACAAATGATATTAAATACGTGTTTTGGTCTCGTTTTAGCCCGAATTAAGTGGTAAAATGATGGGTGTTTACACACCTATCAAATCCCCTACACTTAACCATTGCCATGCCCTCATGCAATGCTTAGTGATAAAGCAATGTTACATTTTTCTCATAATTAATCAACCTTGGCCTTATTTAAATTCTACTAAACAAAAATTAAAGAAATAAAATTTCAAAGGTAATAAAGGGATAGAAAACCATTCTCACTCGAAAATAGCTACATGGAAATAACTTGCAAAGAAATCAATGACTTACATTAGGGCTTTTGTGCTGCGAAGATTTATCACCCTCAAGTTTCACGTTCCCCAAACTAAGCTTAAAGACGAGATCATTGTTATTATAAGTTAGCAATTCAAACACTTACACACATGGCTTAATTAAATGCTTAAACTCCCTTATTCCTAGGTGTATCTCTTATATTTTATTTTTGTCTTAGAATGATCATGAAGATGCATTTTTGGACTTATTTCGATAGTTTATTAGGGCTGAAAGCAAAGTAGGACGATTTGATCAATAGTTAGCTAAAGGACAAAATCTCTTAAAACTGCTTCTCGGGATATCAAAAAGTTCATATCTTGGTATAACTTGGTTCACGATTTGAGACCTTTCTCGGGCCGATATTTGGCATGTACTTCATACTTCATATCTTCGAGAGACGTTCTTGAGATAATGGTCTTCTCATCATAATAGAGTTTCTTCACTTGGAGACTTTTGAGGGGTACTCCAACTTTGTTGACCACGACTTCATTATTATTTCTTCAATCTCTAATTGGGATTTTGAGATACAACGATCCGCCTCCTTTTCGGACTTGGATCTATTTATCCTCATACCTTGTTAGGGTCTTTTCGGATAGACTTCTCCATGATCTTTATGGGAGTTGATTGCTTTTCGTCGTGAGTCTTGATCCTTCATATTGATTTTAGGAATAATGCTTTTCACATCACTTTGGATCTTCAGCAATAAAATTGAATCCTCATGCCTTGTTAGGGCCTTTTCGGACTCGCCAATCTTCGCGCCCCGCTTCATAAGTTATGCCTTGGCTATGAACTCTTATCATTACCGAGCAACTTTTAAACGATCTTGGGCTAGAAGCTAAGTAACTTTTCAAATCGTACGACCTTACTTATTGCAGATAAATTATTAGCAAGTGATGGGAGAATAGGCAAATAATTACACCAAGTGAGCTTGCGCAAGAATACCGACTTATAATTAACTCTATCATTTCTCATCCTCCACAATTTAAAATCTCAAGTAATGAGACTCGTGGACACTTAGCCTAATAAACCAATTAAGGTCTACATGGTTAAGGATACTAGCTAGAATAAACTTGGATAAGTCTATTCGGGTTGAGTCAAAATAAACGCAACGGGCCTAATATGTCAAAGACTTCTAAACTAGCTACACCACTTTATTAATATTTTTGACTTTATTGCGGGGTATATACATATGAAAGCAACGATAAAAATATAAAAATTACAACTAAATGGCCAAAGTTAATAAAAAATTTGAAAAATGTTGAAAAATAGGATTTTCTGGTTAAATGAAGGCATTTTCATGGAAAAGTCCACTTAAAACTTCGATAGAAGTCCCCCCCTACACTTAAGATAAACATTATCCTCAATGTTTAAGCATGTGGGAAAAGTTTCCCCTACACTTATGACATTGTGCACGTTGGTTAACTCAAGTTAAGGAAGAGACGACTAAAGTGATCAATTTCAAATGTGAGTATGAAGAAAATTGAATCACGATAGTTGAGAGATAGAACCGGATGTCGGATAACACGGGAATACGGTTCTTCAAAGATTCCAAGAGTGCACTTATCCCTGTAATCACACCACACAAAGACAAACACGTATAGAAGTCCCCCCTACACTTAGGGGATTAAAACATAAAAGGATAGATACTCGGGCTGCCTCCCGAGGAGCGCTTGTTTTTGATAACCGGGTCACGAGCCTGACTCGACCCAAAATTAGTTCATGGGGAACGTGGTGAGGGATGGAATCACCTCCTGAGAGGTGTCCTCACCAAAGTACAACTTCATTCGTTGGCCATTCACCTTAAAATTTAGTCCATCAGGTTGAGCGAGCTCGAGAGTACCATATGGAAAAATTTGGGCAATGGTGAATGGGCCGGACCAACGAGATTTGAGCTTTCCCGAGAAGATTTTCAACCGAGAGTTAAAAAGTAAGACTTTGTCTCCAACATGGAACTCTCGGTTGTTGATCTTGGAGTCGTGAATGAGCTTAGTTCTTTCCTTATAGATCAAAGAATTTTCATAAGCCTCATTACGGAGTTCATTGAGCTCATTGAGTTGGATCTTGTGTAGGTCACCGGCTTTGTTTATATCAAAATTAGCCCACTTCAAGGCCCAATAAGCCTTGTGCTCCAACTCAATGGGGAGGTGGCACGCTTTCCCGTACACAAGACGATAAGGCGTACAGCCGATCGGGGTCTTGTAAGCAGTACGGAAAGCCCACAAAGCATCATCAAGTTTATCAGCCCATGAGGCACGATGCTCTCCCACGGTTCTTTCCAGAATTCGCTTCAGTCCTCGGTTGGATATTTCAGCCTGGCCATTAGTTTGTGGGTGGTAGGCTGTGGAAAGACGATGATTTACACCGTACTTAGCCATGACTCTAGCAAATTGGTCATTGCATAAATGAGTCCCACGATCACTAATAATGGCGCGAGGCACACCGAATCTAGCGAAAAGAGCTTTCAAAAAGTTACAAACCACCCTTGCGTCATTAGTAGGCAAAGCTTTGGCTTCAACCCACTTTGAAACGTAGTCAACGGCTACAAGGATGTATTTGTTTCCTTTAGAAGAAGGGAATGGCCCCATAAAGTCGATACCCCAAACATCAAAAATTTCACACTCTTGAATGAAATTCTGAGGCATCTCGTCTTTATGTGTGATTTTGCCTTGCTTTTGGCAAACATCACATCGCTTAACCATATTGTGAGCATCACGATATATGGAGGGCCAATAAAATCCTGAATCAAACACTTTTTTAGCGGTGTAGTTGGGACCAAAGTGACCACCGGTGGGTCCTTTGTGGCAAGCATTAAGGATTTCAGACGCTGCCGGTCCATCAACACATCGGCGAATAATCAGGTCGGCACATTGTTTGAATAGGTAAGGGTCGTCCCAAAAGTAAGTCTTGATGTCGGTGAAGAATTCTTCTTTTGTTGGGACGTCAACCCTTCCTTGAGAATTCCACCCGCCAAGTAGTTTGCAAAGTCTGCAAACCACGGGGTTTCATTCGGCTTCGAGTTTATAGACATTAAGGTCTCCAAGGGAAAAGAATCATTGATTTCTTTGGTCGGATGATCCCCTTGGTAAGGATCCTCAAGTCTGCTAAGATGGTCCGCGGCTAGGTTTTCTGCTCCTTTTTTATCACGAATTTCGAGTTTAAATTCCTGGAGCAGCAAAACCCAGCGAAGAAGTCTTGGTTTGGAATCTTGCTTTGTCAACAAGTACTTCAGCGCGGAATGATCGGTATACACAATGGTGGTAGAAAGGACAAGATAGGGGCAGAATTTTTCAAAAGCATAGACAACAGCTAAAAGCTCTTTTTCGGTTGTCGTATAATGCAATTGTGCCCCAGTCATTGTCTTGCTAGAGTAATGGATCGGTTGGAAGTGTTTGTTCACTCTTTGTCCCAGAACCGCTCCAATAGCAAAATCGCTAGCATCGCACATCAACTCAAAGGGAAGCTCCCAATTAGGGGTAACCAAGACGGGTGCCTTAGTTAGCTTATCCTTAAGCGAGTTGAAGGCTTCAAGGCACTCTTTGGAGAAGATAAAAGGAGTATCTTTTTCCAAGAGGTGGGTCATCGGGCGAGCGATTTGAGAAAAATCTTTGATGAATCGACGGTAAAAGCCCGCATGACCCAGGAAACTTCTCACACCCTTTACGGTTGAAGGTGGAGGCAACTTTGCGATAACATCGACTTTAGCACGGTCAACTTCAAGACCGGCTTTCGAGATCTTATGTCCAAGCACGACGCCTTCTTTTACCATAAAATGGCATTTTTCCCAATTCAGAACAAGGCGAGTGTCTTCGCACCGCTTGAGCATACGTTCTAAATTGGCAAGGCAAGAAGAGAACGAATCCCCGAAGACCGAGAAATCATCCATGAAGACTTCCATGGTTTGTTCAACCATGTCATGGAAGATAGCTAACATGCACCTTTGGAAAGTCCCGGGCGCATTACATAAGCCAAAAGGCATTCTTTTGTAAGCGAAAGTGCCATAGGGACAAGTGAATGTAGTCTTCTCTTGATCTTGGGGATCGATGGGTATTTGAAAATAACCCGAGAAACCATCAAGAAAGCAGTAATATTCATTACCGGCTAAACGTTCAAGCATTTGGTCCATAAAGGTAGAGGGAAATGATCCTTTCTCGTGGCATCATTGAGTTTGCGGTAGTCTATACAAACTCTCCACCCAGTAACGAGACGAGTGGGAATCAACTCGTTGTGTTCATTGGGAACAACGGTTATTCCGCCCTTCTTGGGCACACAATGGATTGGACTAACCCACGGTGAATCCGAAATAGGGTAAATCATACCCGCATCAAGAAGTTTGATAACCTCTGTTTTGATGACTTCATGGATTTTTGGATTCACCCTTCGTTGGCTTTGAATAGTGGGCTTATAGTCGTCCTCCATGAGAATTTTGTGTGTGCAGAAGTGAGGATCAATTCCACGAATATCCGAAATTTTCCAAGCGATGGCCTTCTTATGAGCTTTCAGCACGGCAACGAGGCGAGTCTTCTCTTCATCTTTCAAATCCGTTGCAATAATGACGGGTGACTTCTTGTGGTCGTCAAGGAACACGTACTCGAGATGTGGCGGCAACTCCTTAAGTTCCAAATCCGGAGGATTTTCGACGGGAGGCGTTTTCAAAGTCGTGGCATCGATAGCAATGACCGTGGGAGATGGAGGAGAAAGATTGTCTTCAGTGAGAAGATTGTCAAAGAAATTCATGTCTTCATCCCCATCGATAGGAGAATCATTAGAAGCTAAAGTCACATCTCCCATGGTATCTTCAAGATTGTTCCAAAATAAATCACTATCTCCAAATAGAGACAACGATGAATCAATGGAGGACACGGTCTCAACATTGGGAAGAGAGGTAGGAATACTTTTGCAAGCATCATTAAAGTGTGCTTCACAAGCCTCATCAAGAACGTCAATACAATTAACGCTCTCATATGAATAAGGCTGTTTAGACAACTTTCCCATGTTGAAGACTACTTTATCGTCACCCACTCTCATGATAAGCTCACCGGCTTCAACATCAATGAGAGTGCGACCGGTCCTAAGGAATGGACGACCAACAATGAGTGGCACACGTGGGTCCATCTCGTAGTCGACGACAACAAAATCAGCAGGGAAGGTGAATTTGTCGACTCCTACAATGACGTCTTCAGCTATCCCCACTGGATAAGCAACCGTATGGTTGGCCAATTCCAAAGTCATTTTGGTGGGGACAAGCTCTGGGAGAGATAATTGCTTCCAAACACTTAGAGGCATGAGATTAATACTGGCACCTAGATCGGCTAGGGCCATGCAATTCTCTACTCCCAGGAAATTGCAAGGGATAAGAAAACGACCTGGATCACCAAGCTTGGTTGGCAATTTCCTTAAGAGCACTGCAGAGCAATTCTCATTAATTTGGGTGTTGGCAATATCGAGGAGTTTTTCCTTGTCGCTCAGAAGGTCTTTAAACATTTTGGCGTACTTGGGCATGTGAGCGAGAGCCTCAGCGAAGGAGATATTGAAATTCAGTTGTTTGAACATTTTGAGGAAATTCGAAACCTGAATATCATCCTTGCTCTTTTGCTTCTCTTTCCTCAACCTTGAAGGATAAGGTATATTGTAGGAAGAGGAAGGCTTTAGGGGAATAGGTTCACTTACAACCACGGGTGGAGGAGGGGTAGAAAGAAGAGGTGGAGAAATTGGGGAAGGAGAAGGGTGAGGAATAGGAGCAGGCGACTCGTTCTCGTTAGTCACAACCACCGGTGGAGGTATAGGAAGCTCGGGTTCCTTGGTACCTTTACCACTTCGAGTAGTGACTGCTTTCATCTCCCCTCTTGGGTTCGCAACGGTGTTACTCGGAAGAGTACCCGAAGAAGAGGGTTGATTACCTTGGAAGAAACTAGCCATCATGTTCCTCAGATCATTAGTTTGGCTATCCAACGTGTTTCTCATGTCAGCTCTCAAATCGTTTCCTTGCTTGACCAAGTCTGCTTTCAAATTGCGCACTTCCTCTTGGAGATTTCCCACTATCACATCATTGGTTCTCATGTAGGTTGCAACCTCTTGGTGTAATGCAGTGGTGGTTTGGTTGGGAGGAGCATTGTATGCAGGTGGTTGGTAAGCAGGTTGTTGGTAGACTTGATTGTTACGTTGAGGTGGTTGTTGCTGCTTGTGAGGTGGGATGTATGGTTGTCGAGGTTGTTGTTGTTGTTGAGGAGGGCGGTTAAGGTTTTGTTGTTGGTTTGGGTTGGTAGGAGGGAAACCAGGTGGTGAAAGATAGTTGTTGGATCGATAGCTAAGCAAGTTACGGTCACCTTGAGGTCTGGCTTGATAAGCAGGTTGAGGATAGGTGCCATATGCCGCATTCACATTCTCAGCAGGGTAATCTTGGGTGGCGGTACAAGTTGTGTAAGAGTGAGGACCACCGCATATCTCACAAGGTTGGCTGACAGCGTTCACTTGAGCGTTTTTGGCGTTGTTGCTGTTGTTGTTGCTGACGGTGTGGGTGACAAGCGATTCAAGAAGCGTGGTGATTTTGTCAAGTCGCTTGTCGCTGTCATTAGTGCTAGCACTAGCAACATTGGTCCTAACACTCTTGGTTTGCACACGAGATTTGTTCTCAATGATATCCCAAGCAGCATTGGAAGTCTTAGCCAATAGATTACCCCCAAGGCACTGTTCAATGAATCTTGGTCACTCATGCTTAAACCATTGTAAAAAGTATTGATTTGATGTACTTTGGTAAAACCATGTTGTGGGCATTTTCTTAAAAGATCTTTAAAGCGATCCCAAGATTCACTGAATGACTCATCGTACTTTTGTTCAAAATTTATGATCTCATTCCGCAAAGCGGTAGTACGAGAGGGTGGAAAAAAGTAGTTGATAAACTTTGTTTCCAAATCCGTCCACGAGAGAATACTCTGTGGTAGTTCCTTAGCAAGCCAATGCCGGGATTGTCCCTCTAAAGAAAAGGGAAAAAGTTGTAACCTTATAACTTCTTGTGGAACACCATTGAACTTGACCGTGTTTGTGAGTTGCAAGAATCTCTTGATGTGGTCGTGTGGATCATCAATGGTTCGTCCCAAGAATGGTTGAGCGGAGACCATCTGGATAAAGCCTGGTTTTAGCTCGAAATTGTTGGCGGCAATTGGTGGTATAACAGTTGGATCCGTGTTGCCATCGACATGAGCTTGCAGCAATTCAATCATCGGGCGATTATCCGGAAGGTGCTCATTGTGGTTGTTATTGTTCATGTTGTTGTTGTTATTATTGTTTGGAGGTGGTACACCGGCCATGTCTAAGTGATCGAGAGGCTCGGGCTCTTGATATGACGTGGATCGAGTGCGCATACACCTGCAAAAGAACGAACAAAAAAAAGCAAAGCACAAATATTTTTGGTTTTTATGTTTTTTTTTTATTTTTTTGTATTTTTGAAAATTTTATATTTTTTTAGTTGTTTTTGAAGATTTTCTTGAAAAAGTAACGTTCACGGGGAACGGATCCCAAAATCCAAATTCTCACAAAAAACTTTTGATCTTAACGAGAAGAGCCGGCAGCGGCGCCATTTGATATTCGCTTTTTGCTTTGGGTTCTAATTTCTCGGAATCCTCTCGAATTGATCTTGGTCTTAAGTGGAATGATTGTTCTTGGTTACTAAATAAAAGGGTTTGGTTTTCTAGTCTAATAAAAAGTGGAAATGAAAATTTAAATCAAAGGCAATTACTTTAATTATAATTAACAAAGACTTGTATTAAACTTAAGATTAAAATTAAGATTAAAATTAAAATTAAAATTAAAGTTCAAATTACAGTTAAAATATAAATTGTGAAATAAACATAAAGAAACAGTAAAACAGACAAACAGTAACACTAAAAGGAAAATTGATTCGGAACTTTAACCTTGGTTCGGAAGTTTACACTCATCCGGAACTTACTGATTCGGAAGTTTTGGACTTCCGAATGAAGCCCCTTGATTCGGAACTTACTGGTTCGGAAGTCTTTGGTTCGGAAGTCTGAAAATTGATTCGGAACTTTAGCTTCGTTCGGAAGTTTTGGCTTGATCCGGAACTTACTGATTCGGAACTTTTTGTAAGTTCCGATTCGGAACTTTTGGTAAATAAATCGGTTCGGAACTTTCTGCTTCGTTCGGAACTTTTGGAACTGATTCGGAACTTAATGCTTCATCCGGAACTTTTGTTTGGTTCGGAAGTTTTAAACTGGTTCGGAACTTTTTAAAGGCAAACTCATTCGGAACTTTTAACTGACTCGGAACTTTTGAAAACAAGACTCATTCGGAACTTACTGTTCACTCATTCGGAACTTCTGGAAAACCCAGATACAGTAACAGTACCGAAGAACAAGGAAACCCGTTTTTAATCCAAAAATCACTAAGTTTTTCACCAAAGACTAAAATAACTCAATCAAAAAGCATCTATTAACCATAAGCTACAAATCCCATTAACAAAAACACAAATCCCAACAACTTTTGAAGATCAAATCAAGAAAATAAAAACTTAAAAACTTGAAGATAAAGATGATGATGAACAAGATAAAATAGAAAGATTAAACAAGGACTTTGTATTGAATGATTAATGTTTTGACAAGACTAAACAAAGATTACAACAACAAGATTGGAAGAACAAAGATTAAAATCATCAATCACCCTAGTGGTGATTGTGATGGAACGAACAAGAAAGGAGAAAAAAGGGGAGGAGAGAAAACTCCAGACTACTCTCTAAAATGTGTGAGGGGCTCCTTTTATAGGCTTGCCCTTTGGTTGGTGAGTGGGCTTTATCCCGTTCTTCTTGTCTTTTCGTCTTTTCAGAAAAGTTTCCGTTTTCGATTCTGATTGGGTATTTGTCGTCGATTAAATTCAACTCGTCTTTTAATTTCTTCGTTTAATAGACTTGAGTTTCTTCGACTTATATAAATCTTCCATCTTTGGTCCTTTTCTTCGATAAATCTTCGAATAGGCCCAGTGACTTCAAATCTTTTGCATCTCTTGGACAATAGACTTTATCTTGAGTCTTTTTCTTCAGTAAAACCCGTGCAATCCCATGTTTTCTTCAATATTCATCCGGTTGGCTCTGAAAACACAATAAACACAAAAACCACGCATAATTCCAAACAAATGATATTAAATACGTGTTTTGGTCTCGTTTTAGCCCGAATTAAGTGGTAAAAGGATGGGTGTTTACACACCTATCAACCACGATAGTATGAAAACATACTTGACATAAAGAAACATAACTATTAATGAGGGGACAAGAAAGAAATATAAGTATAATGAAATGAAATCCGAAAAATCTCTGGTGTGGATAACCATGGGTCGGTTCACAAAATAAAACTGACATGACTAAGGATGATTGCCTATGGGTCGGTTCTCCAAAACAAAATTAACATGGCAAGGGTGAACGCCTAGGGGTCGGTTCACCAAAACAAAATTGACATGGCAAGGGTGAACGCCTATGAGTCGGTTCACAATACAAAATTTACATGGCAAGGGTGAACGCCTATGGGTCGATTCACAACACGAAATTGACATGAGCAAGGGTGAACGCCTATGGGTCGGTTCACAACACAAAATTTGAAAGAAAATCACATGCGACTAAATATGGCCAGTCCTATACCAACCATTACTTAGTCAAAATACATGCAACAATAATACATGAAAATAAATAAGTGAAAATTAACTGCTAAAACTTAACAGAAAACATATAACCAAGTACTAACTACGGTGGTTCAGTCCATATTAGCCAAAGTTCTCAAGGAACATCGTGCATAAACCAATAACAAGTAACTAAGTATGGATGACGGTTGTTCAATACATATTAGTAAAAATAATTTCGAGGAAAACATCATGGTTAAAACAACAAGGTGCTGAAAATATCGATACATGGAATAACAAGCGTCAACTTAGGAAGCTCCTGGTGACTACCCACTAGTCACAGGTCGAGTTATAGAGCCTACAGGTCGAAACTTTGGGCTCTGATACCATAAATATAACACCCCATTTTGATAAACAGAATATCACAGGATAATTATAACGTGTCATCAAAGCATGCAAGGTAATATGTACAAACATACATGACCAAAAGGGAAAACCAGATTCAAACATCGGTTCTCAAACATAAGCCCAAAACATAAATAAAGTAAATGAGGTAAGAAGGACAAAACAAGTGTCAAAGAAAGCATAAGTATATGAGACAAAAGGAGAAGAAGTCTATGGCAGCTTCCATCCTATGCATGTCCTCCCAATGCTCAAGTCTGTCCTTGGGTACCTGTCGTTTTGGGACACGGAAAGGAAATATACGGCTGAGCAATAGGCTCAGTAAACGGATATATGACAATGAAATGAATAGCATAAACATATGTAATGTGAACTGGAAATATGAAAAGATGGTGTAGCGGAAAAATGTAAGTCCTGGAAAACCTGGATTAAGCTTATAAGGCTGGTTTTATATTTCTGAAAAGACTTATGTTTAGTTTATATTGAATCTGTATTTTATATATGCCCGGAGCCCATATAGGTCATGTTATATCAACGTGCATGAATACATAGAGGGGTTACCTCGTCATGAAATTAGAGGGGATGCCTCTAATTAGTATATATAATGAGTGGAGGGATCAGCTCCTGTAACGGATGCAAGGCACACACCATAGTTACCATGAAATCATACTACTTGTCCTAGGATGCACCCATTCGTCCTACATGATAATAGTAACATAGGCCAAAATACTGTAAAGGGACGGTGTGAGCAATCACTCTTACCGCAGAAGAGTCATAACCCGGGTGCCTCAAGTGCTATGGTTATGGAACCCCTATAACTAGGTGAAACTGGCATGCATGTATATAGCTCAGGCAATCTAAAATAATCATACATATACAGCTATGTTTTAGACACTTAAACTACTGGAGAAAACATATGGCTGCAAACGGGGAAATCCTAAGTATAGGAAAGAATGTCCTTACTAAAGGACGGAATATCCGTACCTTATGTCCAGTATATGAAGACGAAAACGAACGTAGCAGGTCACTCTGACTTCACAATAGCTACATAACAAAGGGACATGAATAAGAGTCGGTCTTACTTATACATACTTTTCAATTAGTTTACTTGATGTGTTCATACTTATTATACTTTTTCTTGTCTTGTTTTATTATTTCATGTTTAAATCATGTAGTTCTTAGTGTATTATGTGTTTTTGATTCATGTATTTCATGTTTTAAATGTTATAATACTTGTTTTAACATAATGAGTAACTTTCTAAAAATAGCAGGTTTCTATAACTTTCCAAAAATAATAGGTTTCCTTAAATAGTAAGTTTCTAAAAATAGAAAGTTTTCATAATTAGTAAGTTTCCAAAAATGGAAAGTTTCCATATTTAGCATGTTTCTATAAATAGCTTACCATATTTAATGTGTTTCCATAAATATCAGGTTGCCATAATTAGTATAACTCTATAATTAACATGTTTCCGTAATTAATCATATACTTATTTTATTTCATGTAGAATTATACTATTAAGTTTAATAATTAATAAATACTTAGCTTAACATATTATTATTAATTAATAATGTCATGTCATGTTTATCCTAAGTTAACATTAATTAATAATATCACATATTTCATGTTATTAAACTTTACCATAAAAGATATTAATTAATTAATCTAAGTTTTAATTAATTAAATCTATGTTCATGAATAATTAAGTATCGATTATTATATCATAATTTTATTTAAATAAATGTACGTACATGTTATATCTTAACTTTATTTAAATAAACATAACCTAAATTTATTTAAATTAAACCAAAATTAATTAATACTATTAATTAATTAAAACATAGCATAACTTCTTTTTACATGTCGGTTTAATTTACGTGTTCTTGAAAAAGTTAAGTTCCCGAGCCCCAACCTGAGACACGACAACCGAGCACCACAGCCCGAAGGCTGCGGCCTCGCTGTCATCAGTTCAACAACAGCCACCGACTGCGCCGGTTAGCCACTACCGTCACCAAACTACCCACCGAGAGCCAAGGGCTCTTGGTTCCCACTGTTGGACCCAACGCTGCCCTTGTTGGGCGTGCGTGGGTTGCGGCCGAGCATAGCAAACAGTCTTCGCACCCTTGTTGGTTGCGGCTGGCTTGTATAAACCCACACCAAGAGTCATGAGACTCTTGGTTTCTATGAACCCGAAGCAAACCCCGACCAAATCTTGATTAATTACTTATTTTAACATGTTTAACTTTGTATATTCATGGATCTAACTTGATGATCATAAGTAAAATAAAATAAAATAAAATCAAGGTTTAGGGATAATGAAACGTGTATTAGTTTAGGAATGATGCACACAACAACTACCCGAATAATCAAAGATCAAAAGTTGGCTTTTCTCCTAGTCTTGCTTGTGGTAGCCGGCGGCCAAAAGAAGGGAGAAGATTAGGGTTTTTGTTATTTCTAAAAATTGTGAAAAGTGAAATCCATGGAAGATTTTTGGTACATGTATTCTTGGTTATGGGTCGGGTCAAAGTCCACCCTTCTTTCTCCTTCCTAGCCGTCCAAACCCCCAACATATATATGTTTTTCATTTTTGATTTTTAATAAATCTCGTGTGTTATTATTCGTATCACGAGTTCGTGTTTATTCCTTGCAATGTATTATTTATTTTACTTAATAATTGTAAATAATAAATAATATTATACCTAATACATGGATTGAACATTAATTATTCTTTGTTCATATCGTGTATTAATTAAACGTAAAGTTTTAATTAATCCGTGGTTTCATGTAATTAATGCATTCATGAATTTTAAAGCGGGTTTTACACCGAATGTGATTGAATGAATGATGAACACACACGATCTATACCCGAATTAATCCAAAACCAAACTTGTTTTTCCTCTTCCTTTTTCTTTGTGTAACCGGTGGCCAAGAGAGAGATAAAGGTTAGGGTTTTGTTTTCTTTTGAATAATCTTGTGTAATGAAATCCCTGGGATCTTTTGTTACTAGTAATTCCTTGACGGGCCGAGCCATAGGCCCTCTTGTTTCTTTCTCTCTTTAGGCCGGCCAAAATACACACCCTTAGTATATATATTTCGTTTTCGTGTTTTAATATTCTCGCGTATTTATATTCATGGCATGTGTTCGTGTTTTATCGTGTTATGATATATCAAATATACATAAGTACTTTTCATGAAATAAATAACATACGTAATACTTGTCGTAAATAATTAAATAATATGCGTAATACTTGTATCCATACATTAAATATTCATGATACGTGTCGTGTATTAATTAACTTTTAAGTTTTAATTAATCTGTGTTTTTGTGTATTTAATGCTTTCATGTATTTATGCGGGTTTTACAACTCTTCCCCACTAAAAGAATAACTCCTCATCGAATTAGAGATACAATAAGCTGAAAATGACATAACCTAATCATAGACGAAAATGAGGGTAGGAAGTCCGGATAGACTCCTCCGTTTCCCAAGTGGCTTCCCGCTCGGGATGGTCCCTCCAAAGGATCTTGACAAATGGAATCGTCTTTCTCCTCATGACCCAATCCTGACGATCGAGAAATGCCTCAGGTTACTCAACATAGGATAGACCCTCCCGAATCTGATCCAGTGGATACGTGACAATGTGCAGATGATGATAATTGTAGCCTCTGAGTAAGGACACGTAGAACACATTGTGAACATGAGATAGCTGAGGAGGTAATGCCAAACGATACGATACCTCACTGACACGTTCGAGGATCTCAAACGGTCCAATGAAACGAGGACTGAGCTTTCCCTTTATACCAAAACACTTGACTCCACGTGCTGGTGATACCTTCAAGAAAAGATGATCACCAGGCTGAAATTCTAACGATCTGCTATGTTTGTCAGCATAGCTCTTCTGACGAGCACGAGCTTCCTGAGGCTTTGCCTTGGCAATGGAGACCTTCTCATTAGTCACCTCAATCATCTCTGGACCCTCAATAATTCGTTCACCAACCTGATCCCAACAGATTGGAGCACCACACTTTCTGCCATATAGCATCTCAAAAGGTGCGGACTTGATACTTGCATTCCAACTGTTGTTGTATGCAAACTCAACCAAACAGATGTAGTCATCCCAATTCCTGTCCACTCTAACGCACAAGCGCGCAACATGTCTTCTAAAGTCTGAATAGTACGTTGTGACTGACCGTCGGTCTGAGGATGGAAGGTTGTGCTAAGCTTGAGTCTGGTGCCCTAAGCTTCCTGAAATCCTCCCTAAAAACTAGATGTAAATCCTGGATCTATATCTTATATGATATATGATGGAGTACCATGCAGTCGCATGATCTCCTACTGGAATATTTCTGGCAATCTGCTAACTAGGTAATCCTTGTGGATTGGAAGGAAATGTGCATATTTAGTAAAACGATCGACAACGACCCATATAGCATCATGCTTCCTCTAAGTCTGCGGTAGTCCGGTAACAAAATCCATGGAGATCTTGTCCCACTTCCATTAGGGAATTTCTAATGGTTGTAGTAAACCACTAGCTCGCTGATGTTCTATCTTAACCTGCTGGCAGGTCAGGCATTTAGAAACGAAGGTAGCAACATCTTGTTTCATGCCGCTCCACCAAAAATGATGTTTGAGGTCATGATACATTTTGGTAGAACCTGGATGAATGGAGAATGGAGAGCAGTAAGCCTCAGTCAATAAGGTGTTGATCCCAAACTTAGATCGTTTAAACTTATGTATTATCGGGATTAGTTCAAGTATAATACGTTTGAGAAACTTTGTATATTCAAAAAACTAAATATTATGCGGAATTTAATACTTAGTATAAACAACAAATAACAAAGAACGTATACCAAACTTTCAACTTCGATTAATAATAATAATAAGAACAATGATTGAAAGTATATCAAACCTTAACCAAAAGGCCTCCTTTTATAAGCACAAGGAGCCTTGTACACAAAGTAAACGTGTGAACTATTCTTGGAAGATATACTAAGATAAACATAGAAAATACAATATTCATGTATATCTTTCTATATAACAAAACAAGTTGACTTGTAAAACTTGACAGCGGCCTGATAAATCATGTCTGTGCCTATTTTGTCAGCGGCTTGATAACACCTTGTCAGCGGCAAGATATCCTTTGTCAGCGGCCAGTAGACTTAACTAATTTTATTCCCAACAATCCTCCCCTGAGCTTGATATTACCCATAATCATCAAGTTTCTGAATAAAACAAAACATAGAGAGGATTCTTACAAATAAAATCTCTTCTGACAATTGAGAAATGAGAAATCTCATTAAGTCAACTGCTAATCCACTGGTGTAGTCTACTTTAAGCTTGGTGCTCATCCTCTTATTTAAACTTCTTGGGACCAAGGATACTTCCTATCAACCAGCAAGAACTCTGGAAACTTTGTTGTCTAGAGATGAAAAATACCAACAGTCGAATACAAACACCACTCCAAAGTGCTTAAATCACCCAAATCCAGCCATACTGGATCTGCTTCATTATGGTCAAACATTCTTTTAAATGTTGTTCATATCCTTATTCCATTTTGAGAAGTAGGTGCTTCAACCTCATACTTCTCATTCAACAGACTCCAAAGACTCTCCAAATCTTCTCTATCAATGCAGCCAAACAGGGACATAAAAAATGTGAACATATGAACTTTGTCCCCGTACCTTGTGATCACCCAGAAACCTGTTGTAGGATCTTCTTCATACTTAAAAATAGGATTATTGAAGTCAATTGGAATCACAACAACAAGATCACCAACTTCCAATCGTGAAAGCTCCATATTCTTCTACAAAGGACCCTCATTGTATGTTGGGTCCAATGGGCTAAACTCAGGGAACTGAAACTTCACTCCCTTCTTCACATGCCTAGGAGGAATATGTGACAACCCTGGTTTTAAGGTTCGTCACTTAGTTTTATTTTGTGCTAGTTGCGTGTCTTTACGTGTTTATGTGCTTATTGGTGTGTATAGATTATGGTTTGGATATCGTTTCCGGTACGGGGTACCTTGTGAATGAAACGATGTGTGTTGATTTCATGTTCATGAGTTCACATGGTAGTGACTATGAAGTGAGATGGTGTTATTTGGTGGTTCTAAGTATACGTATATGTATTATAGAAAATCGTATTTTTACGATTTACGGTTTAGCATTTAGAGGTCGCGGATGAGGAATTAGTCATATGAATATTTTTCGGGATGGTTTTAAGTCATTTAGGACTTAGTTATAAAGTTTATTTCAAAATTTAAGATTTTTTTTAAAAGTGTATATTTTACGTCTTTTACGGTAAAACGCGTAAAAATTGACTAGTTTTACGGTTTTGGGGTTTTGGAGGCTTTAGGAGCTGAAATAAATTAAGGTAAATTAAGGTATTGTTAATAACATAATATTAAACAATAAAAAGAAAGAAAAAAAACGAAATTTAATGGATATGGAATGGTTATAGACGGTTGGAAAAGAAAAAAAAGGGAAAAAGGAAAAAAGAGAAAAAGGAAACATTGTATTGGGCTAGGATTAGTATGGTAATTATATAAAGACTTTTATTAACTAAAAACACATCATAATCCCCTGGAGATTAAGCTTAGGTCGAATTTAATGGAGAAAATTAGGGTTCTTCATAAAATTTTGGGGTTTTCATAAATCAAAGGTAAATCTTCAAATCCCTTTTCAATTAGATTATTTTTAATGTTATTATAATCATCTTATGATGGATTTAGGTTAGGGTTTAATTTAAAAACAGTAAATTAATGTTATATTGATCATAATATGATGATTAAAAAAATTAGGGCTTGTAATTAGTGGGATTAGGGTTAATTAATGAGGTTAATTTTGTTAAACCCGTTTTTAAAAACTGGGCAGAATTTTGAGTCAATTGTTTTGATCATATCGGGAGTTCTACAAACTCTTATTTTGCGATCCAAGTATCCCTGAAACGGTAATTGAAGTGGCTTTCCAATGCAAGAAACTAGAACTAAATTGGAGGTCGGTAAGTGGGTCAAAAACAGGTTACAAAAGTCGGAGGTCAAATCAGTTTTGAATTCAGCCTGTTTTCTTTTTAAGTTTTGGGTTGTTTGGGGTACTTAGGGTTGCATTGGGATCTTCTCACGAACGTGAGAGATGGTTTATATATTGTAGTAAGTATTTGCACTTGGGCTAAGGTTGTGGTTTAGGGTAAGACCCCTTAATGGTAACAAACTTTTAGTACGTTTAAAATCAGGAAATCTGGAATGACAGTAGATATATGTATATCGGGGCCTTAACAATAGCTTTAAGGTTAGGGCAAGTGGGAGGTGTTAGCCAACATATGTAAGGGTATGAATATTCCTTTTACAGAAACCATAGGTATGTTTAAGTGGACGTTTGACTTAAAGTTTTGAGTCCTAAAAACTGGGACTGTTTTGGGTAAAATATGAACGGGTTAGTTATTAAACTTAACCAAGTTAAGGACTTGTTAAGGAAGGGTAATGGGGTGATTAGAGCTTATAAATGAGGTAAATATGTGGGAATAGGCTAGATGTCCATCATAGGTTGATGAGCCATCTTAGTGATTGGTTCGTGTATTGATTTCATGTTTTTGGTTTGTTAGATTGTTGCTAGTGCGAGGACTTGTGAAGAAGCTATCGGGTGAGTTTCATAGTCCCATGTTTACTATTGATTTTGACTTCCAGATGGGATGGAAGAGACACTGTGTTGAGTTATTTATAAATTGATGCTGTGAATGTTTTTATGGTTTTGTGATGGACTTGTGTGTGCACTTATGTGATTAACTGCTATGTGATTCTTGATTGTGTATGATTTGGATCGGGGGACACGTGCCGTCTCAGTTATTGTGGTTTGACAAGGTAGTGGCCTTGTGGTTTGACAAGGTAGTGGCCTTGTGGTTTGACAAGGTAGGGGCCTTGTGGTTTTCCAAGGTAGTGGCCTTGGGATAGGTACATAGTGTGATCATCTATGGTACCATGATGTTGTTTGGCAAGTTAGGAGCCTTGGATTGGTTTGGTATGATTAATCTTGATTGATAGTTGTTAATGCATATTTGTAACACATTGTCCATATGTTCTTTGGTTGATGATTGTTATTCGCAACTTGTAACTGATTTAGCGTTGGAGTCTAAACCTATGACTCTCACCAACTTTATGTTGACGTGTTTTATTGTCTCTTTCAGGTGAGAATGTGGTTAAGCTTGAGGATAGAAGTGGCTAGACTTGGATGCCTTAGGATTGCATATAGAAGGAGATCCATGTTCCTTCTTAGTTTACTTTTATGTTTTTTTGATTAGTGATACTGTTGGCACCTATATGTTTGTTTTGTTTGTGTTACTTGTTTGTCTTGGGTAAGAGGTAGGACTGTTACCTACTTACCTAGAGGCCTGCATTGTTGAGATATTGTCATGACATTTGTGTCACCATTTTATGACATTTCTTATATCATTTAGTTATCTCTATAGACACGCTATTGTTGTGATGATATCCATACGTCGTGCCCCATATTCCGCCATGGTAGGGTGTGACAGAATGGTATCAGAGACAATGGTTATAGAGAATTAGGTTGCCTAGTCGCGTAGCCTAGTCTATAGCTTAAGGGTCCCTGCATATAGGCGTCATAGGAGTATGTGTGCATTTTATTATAATTGATGTGTTTGAATGTTATTTATTGTGATGTTTTGACTGGTATGAATTGAACCATAGTAAATTCATACTTAGCCACATGTTATTTTCTTTTCGAGTTGTGAGTAGTGCGGGTTTAACCATAATCGTCCACGCTAGTCATTGTCGTATTTTACTTATAATGTACGTTATAGTACATAATTTGGTACATAGTAGTTTCTATCTTTTGTTGGGTTATTTTATGTACCTGAGGGGTATTATTTTCTTTTGATGTTTAAGTCATGTTCCCTAAGAATCATGTGGTGGTTCGAGTTATTAGGAGTAGGTGAATATGAAGGACCTTATGCTATTTCCACTCTTATGGGCGACATGACCTATAACTGATTATGTTTTCGTTTTGGATTTAGTCTAGACTATTTTAGCTAGACTATGGATTTCTGTATTCCAAGAGTTTTACTATGTTATTTTAATAAATGGGGTTTTGGACCTATTTGGTTATGTCGTTATGAGCTTATGTGAGTAGATAGATTTATGTGTTATATGTTGTATTGATTCTTATAAGTGTCATCATAGGAGGGAGTGCATTGGGGTAAGGGTAATTGTATAAGTATGGTGGCCAACATAGTTATACAAGTACCACAACTTCAATGGGTTCTCAAGTATGATTGCATGAAAGAGGGTTAATACATGCTTGTATATGATGAGATGTAGAATTTGGGTATACGTATATATATGGGTTTATGTAACGGCTGCCTATGATATGGCTACTGTTCTTTTTGTGTTATATGTTTTGGGTTATAGTTGTGCTGTGTGATTTTGGGGTCACACGATATGGTTTGGTTTTGGAGGTGGGCTTTATGCCTTGTTGTGGTACGGTGATATGGTGATTACTCGTATGGAAAAACGAGCGTATAAAGCGATTGATTGACTTACGTGTATGATAACGAGTATGTTTGGGGGATTCAATAGGTATACATATGCGGATGTATATATACTGATAGATGTTATGTCACACCCCCAAATTACCAGAGTAAGTGGATACACTGGGGCGCGACTATCATGACTATCACAAGACATTGATATAAAGAACAACATTGAAAAGTCATTTTATTTCATTAAATATAAGTAAAATCGTGCGGAAGCATTTGATACAACATTATTGCATAAACCAATTTTTGAAGACACAACATGAGTATTCAATTCTCAAAAGATAGTCACGACAAATTATTTATCTCCATAGCCCAACCACATCACTCCTCCGTCTTGATACCTGACAAAACATTGCTAAAGTGTCAACACAAAGGTTGGTGAGTTCATAGGTTTGTTTAAGCAGTAATGTTTAATGAACCACAAGGTTTAATCCACATGTGACAATTTAACAAAAACAAAGTCACATAAAAATGCATTTACTATTGTCTAAGCTCATGACACCGACGCGTTAACTGATAACCAACAATGAAAGCCCATGCAAGTATCTAACCCGGGATACTCGTAATCTGACTCAAATGCAACTGTGTCCGCTTAACTAATGTCAGTCTAAGCCGGATAGGGGTGTCGACCCCGATAGATCTATCCATAACATTCGCGCTTACTAGCTATAACCTAGCTATGAAATTAACGGTTCATGATAAGTGGGCAAATATCAACTTGGGTTAAAATGTGACTTAGACCAATAAGTAAACGAGTAAATGTACTTGTGTTCATACGTTAATCAAGCAATGTCTCACCCCAAAAGTTAATATAAAACAGTTAAAAGTGGGGCTATGAAACTCACCTCGAATTAATAGCAAAGATATCAAAAGGTGCAGGCACAAAAGCGGATTACGAACAACACTGGCAAACTTTATCCGCAACCTAGATAATAATAATGTATCTTAACTAAAATGTGTAACAGAAGATGAATGCATTCGTGATTGTCCCTAGTATGTGCTTGACTTTATTTAAGAGAATCGATAATTTTAACACTTGTGAAAATTATCATTTAATATAGTTATTTAATCAGGTTGTATTTAGCAATATTAATTATTTTGCAGTCAATGCAATTTATTTAGTTAAGTCATTTAACGGGTCAAATATCCTAAATATATTTTATTAAAAATATATTAATTAAATCAACTAATTAAACTTTATAAATATAATACTTGTTAATAAATTGTACGACATGTTTCCTTCTAGGAAACACATTACATAATGAAAAACAGATCCAACTTCAATCCTGAATAATGTTTATACATTGATTTTCGAAACCTAGGTGGTACCGTCAAATTTTAGAGAAAGATTGCGAGCTCGTTAGTCACTCGTGGAGCAAACTAAAAATACCGCTAGGTAGACAGCCGAGTCATCTATAAGCCCGTGTTTTAAGTTTTGTAAATCAAGGTCGTTTGATGAGTTAAAATTATGGTCGAAGTAGGGGTCGTGCAACAAATTTTAAAGAAAGAGTTTAAGTCAGATTTGATCTTGTCTACAGTTCCTGATAACAACTTTTGGGTCGAACCAAAAGTATGCCCGTGTAGACGGCATGACCGCCTACAACTTTCGTTGTTTAACTGTCTCGGGGCAAGGTCTTTTCGAGGGTCAAGAATGGGTCGTAAAAGGTCGAACGGGGCCTTAAGGGGCTGTTTTCAAATGCTTGTTTCAAACTCATTACATGCTCGTGTAAAGTGGTTCTTTTTGCATCGAAAACTTGGTACTAGTGGCTACGTCGCGAGCTATATGACTCATCCCGCAGCTCACTGTTTTGTCTTAATTTAAGGTTCAATATGGCAGTTTGGTTCAGTTTTTATTTATCACGAGTTCATACTAACTTGTTTCAAGTGTCACCAATTGTTCATAATAGTTTCATTTGAATTAACAGTAGGTCCAACCTTACGTTTTTGAAAGTACATTCCTCTTATTCCTATCTCTTACTAGGAAATAAGAACATCAACAAAATAAAAACCACGTTTGAATATGTATTATCATTTAACACAAATGCCTCAAGCACATATCTATTGAAAACATTGCATTCCTTTAATTCAAATGAAGGAGAAATGAGCAAGAAGTGTGGACTCACAAACGACGATAGACGAAGTATTCAAGCCATGAGCCCATGACCAAACAATCAAGCCGCTACAATTCGAACCGAAACCAAAGAATTTGAACCCTCTGCAAACCAGACGATCGCTAAGCGAGAACCACACCTTGCAACCCGTCGTGTCACTCGTGGTCACACCGTAAAGAAGAGGGGCTACAGATTTATAAATCGAAAAGAACTTCTTTTCTTTTGAAGTGTGAAAAATCAGGAAGATGAGAGGGACGAAGTCTTATAAATATACATTTGGTTTCTTTTTGGTTTTGTTGTTGTTAATCGGATACTAGGACCAAGAAAAGAGATAAGTGGGTTTTAGTTTGGATTAAATGAGCGTGACAAGGTATGAAACAACAAAAGCCAAAGAATCATTGTTGTAAAAATATAACAACAAGCCTCGGGTTTAGTCATATGTGGTTCGAAGATTATAGGAAGAGAAAAGGGTGATAATGAATTGTTTTACTATGTAAATGAAGAGAATATGTGTTCTATTTATAGGGTAGCAAACCTTGTAACTAGGTTATTAGTCATTTGGTTAGAAAGTAAATAGATAAGTTAGTTTTAGGATGGATTAGGGACAACAAGGTACCATGGGAAATGAGGAGGGAATGGGACAGAGAAATTCATGGTGGTACATGGTTGGGAAGGAGGAAGATAGAAAATCAAGTCCCAATGTTTTGACTTTTGCTTATATGGAAAATATACATATAATCTAGCGGTTATGTGTATGAAAAGGGAGACAACATTTGAAAATATGAAAAGAAGGAGAAAAACGTCCAAGAGAGGAAAGGGGGGCCGGATTTGGTTTTATAAATGTGTAGGAAATTGTAAAAGTTTTAAATGTTTTGTAGTGTAACGTTTTTGTAGTAGTGATTTTTGTAAACTAACATTTTTTTTGTGAAGCGTATTTGGAGGATTTAAATGTTTATTGTCTAATGAAACTCACAATAGAAATTTTGTTGATTTAATATAAATGTCGACTTTTAAAATAGCAATTCTTAGCATGTAAAGTAAACCAAATAATAAGTCATTCGAGTAGAAATTGATAGAAACGTCATTTATAAAGATTCACAATCGTATACAAAATATGCGTAAATCATCAGGAATATCTTAGACACACAAGTCTAACCCGAAACATAGCCTTCTATGTAATTTAACTAAATCAAAATTCACGTTTGTGACATACGATATCCGTTAAATTGAGTTTTGTCCTCAAAACTCTCATGTCGATGTTGTTAACAAAACAAGGGGTAACTTAAATCTTTATCTACTTTTATGGAGTTCATCATCTTCGTTTTTCCTTAGTTTCTTGCTAAGATTAAAATTGTCTAAAATCTTATTAGAATTAGAACGAATAGAAAGCCTTCCGATTGTTCATGATCTTACAATGTTCCTCAATTATAATAGTAGTTATTTTCTTGTCTGTCGAATTTTCTTTACGACGTCGGTTTAGTTGAGTGAGTTTTCTAAAAAAAATTCGCGTCGTCTCTCGTATCTCTTCTACCTTAAAGGGTCTCATGTTGTCAACCTTCTTATAATCGCCTATAGTTTTGCGCTAATATTATTCTGGAGAGTTTTTTTTTCCTAAGGATAATATTACACGACCGAAAGTCGTTCGACGTTGTTTGGTTAATTCCGTTCACCTTGAACGTCTACTTGGTAGCGATAAGTAGTTTATCCGGCACGGTTTCTTGAATCGGTTTCCCCAATAATCTAGGGTGAATGGTCGTCTTGACACACGTTGGTGAATACATTTCTTCCTTCTATGTGACATTTTCTTTTTAGACGATCCTTTAAATCAATAATTTATTTCGCGTTTCTCCTCGTTTATCTCCTTTTAATTGAGGATGTAATCGGGTGAGTGGTGCAAAGTTAAATTAAAATTTTCATCCACGAGGATTCTTATTTCGCGGGCATAATAGTTTAAATCTTTCTTAATTTTATTAGCATGGCATTTTGCTCAAATTTAAAAAAATAGAATTTTGTTCGGGTGGTCGAGCACGGTTATCTCGACCCAATAGTCCCTTAACATTGCTCAACGTACGACGAGGTCTCGATATCCGTTAAATTTGAGTTTTACTCAAATGGCGTCTCGCTTCTTCACATTATTATTTACCATTTGCTTTATATTTTTCCGACTCTATTCTATTTGAGTTTAATTGTAAAAATGGCACTCTTAGTATTTTTCACGTCATACCCACTCTTGCATGTAATAATGGCGAAAGAAATAGTCGTAACATATTTTACTTGTATGGCGTTTTCACTTAAACAATGGTATGAAAATATTCGACGCTCATAACACATAATAAATTTTTCCTTGACAAATAGACGACCTTGCGGACATTCTATTAGTATTAATATTTCATTTATTTATGACGACTAATATGAGCATACTCGCGTTCGACTACGATCATACGTAGTTGATCAGGCTACGTACGTCTCGGGTCCAATGGTTGTATCCTCCCTCTTCATCGTCGATTATTTCTTTGAGGTTGTAGATTACATATTGATAGTTCATAGATTGTCCCATTCGTTACTATTGTTCACTCCCAAAAATTTAATCAATTGTTTCTCGTAATTGTTCGTGCTGGTTTACATCGAACTCATCAATGGTTTGAGTTCTCTACATTAAGTTGCTCATAAACTAAATTTTCCTAAGTTTCTCATGGTAGTCATTACCAAAAATATTTCGCTATTAGTTGCGGTGTTTATTAGTAATACCCTTACTAATATTTCCAAATTAATTTATCTCAATTTCTATTATTCCCCTTATAAATTTCTAAGTGGAAATTTTCTTATAGTAAAAAAATTTACGATATATATTTTTATTAAAATTATTTTATAAAACTCTTTAAGTAAAGTTTATTTGATTTATTTCTATTCAATGGATTAAAGAAAATATAGTAGAATAAGGTTCTTTCTTAAATAAAACTTTTGGTTCATAGATTTTTCTCCGACACGTGAAAAATATAAAATTTTCTCGTTGGTTGAAAAAAAAAGGCTTTAAAGATAAAACAACATATTTTATTTGAAGACCTAGAGTACGGTTACATAATTAAGTGTTGTTGATGGTAACATCGACGGACGTCGAGTCACTTGATTTGCATAAAAGTAAAATAGTTCCTAATACATGAATTTCTAAGCTCTATCCACGATGAGAGTAGAAACTCTTGGGTTGATATGAAAATGGTCGGTGTATCCTTCTTGAATGACACTCGGTGTAAAACATTGGTGGGGGTATCGAATACTCTTTTCCCGTAAGCTTCCTCGTTGGGCAATTTCCTTTCCTTTTCGAAGTTTTTTTTTTCTTGCCTCAAACGGCATTCCTCCAAGTAGCATCTCTTCATATCCTCTTCATGGGATTTTACTACTCTACAATCACTCTCCAAATGCCCAAAGTCATCGCAAAGCATGCAATGGTTCGTACAATTACCTTTGTGGTGGTAGTCACATTTGTGGCAATATGGGAGGTTTCCAAGATATCCCTTCTTCAAAGTCGGGGTTAGTTTTGGTACATTTCCCGAGAAGTTGGTCCTTGCATGACGAGTAGGGGGTAGTAATGTTTTCCTTGGGTAGTACATGATGCCTTCCATAGGTGGTTCTTTGGCCTTGTCCTAGGGTGATCGTCGAGTCTTCTTGCACCTTTTTTTATGATGTTCAACCCTAGGTGGTTATTTAACATAGAGCATCTCCTCTCATAAGGCCCTTTTCTTTCACTAACGAAATGGTTCACCTTAGTTTTCGAAAGGGTCCTTCGGGGTCCAAAAGTGTTAACCAGAGTATCACTTGTTTCCTTAGCCTTTTCGTAAATATTAGGAACCATGGTTCGGTCAACCATGCGGATACTAGCCTCAAACGCATCAACGGACCTAATGGCATCTTGGTATTGACGAGAGATGACTTCCTTAAGAACCTTGTAACCTTGTTCTGTCATTTCAACTTTTCTATGTACAATTAACGGACAGACGATGTATATTTTTGTTAGTTCGTTCATGGTTATCAATTTAAGGTTTGTTCAAATTTGACTGAGCTCTTCTTATAATATCGAGGGATCATGTTATAAAGATTCTTGCATTACATTCTTGAATTACGTTCCATACATAGTTTTAGAGCTTGGAATACTAGTTCTCATTCAAACTAGTGAATGACTTCTTTTAGTTTTGACAAAACGTCATAAATTCATTACAAAACATCATACTTTTATTAGCAAGGCGGAAAATCCTAAAGACCTAGATAGTATAGGATCCCTTAAATCTAAGCATGATCCGCAGCTTGCCTGGCCTCGGTATCATTGTTCCTCATTTGAAATGCGATCTCGGTCTTTGCAGCCTCAAGAGACTCTCGCAACTCGGCTATCACTAAGTCCTTGTCCTCATCTTGCGCAGTAAGGTGATCTACATCACATTCTACATCCTCCAGACGGCCTATCAGGTGTTCTGCATTGAATCCGAGTGCTTCTGAAGTAGGCTCGTCTTCTGGGGAGAGAGTAGCATTCGGTGGTGGTGGAGAAATACGGTTTCTTTTTCTAGAAGTTTCAAGCATTGTTGAAGGCATAGGAGTGGGGATTGGCATGGCAGTATTAGAAATATTTGGGGATAGTAGAGGGAAGTCCCATAGTGACATTTGGTTCCATGACTGGTGAATCTTGCTCATCATCCGAATTTATTGTGATTACGCTCCGGAAGGGGGTAATTTCCTTGTCAGATTCGGTTTGCAAAATGACAAACGGAATTAGAGGCATCTTTTGTTCGCCCGTCACCAAATGTAAAACAACGGTTATCAGATGGGTACAAGTGAAGCATTTGCTAAAGTTCTAAAATAGGGATGAGTAGTATGATGCTTTATAATTTTTCTTTTATTTAGAATAAGTTCTCGTACAGTCGTGCCATAGATCTACTTAAGTGTCCAAGTAGTCTTTGCATGGAAAATAATAAGTGAATAGTGGAATGTTAAAGTCATCTAACATGCTCTTCCACATACTCATTATTTGTACTCCCGCTTAGTAGTGATTATTCACGGATGGATAAACGTAATTATCCTTAGTTAATCCCTTCCTCAATTAAGGTTTCTTATGACGTTTATTTTTGTGCTAATTTTCTCTTGCTAAACGTCTACTACTCGTAACTCGGATGAGTAAGTATGTTTTTGAGATTAGCCGGCTTATGGCTATGACGTAGCCTCTATTAGCTCTCGTTCATTCTTAAATGTTTCCTTACACACTGTAAAACTGTTACTTCGATTTAAACAAATCAAGTACTGAATTCTTATCTCAGTAATTCTTCTATTCGTTTTTAAATCCGAAATCATTCAACTTGTTTAATCCGTTCAACTACTCAATTCTATCACAAGAATTTTCCTGAGTTTTGATTATGCTCTATATCTTATGTGTATCGGTTAATTTGTTCTCGTCTAGGGTTTTACTCGTACTCATTAGATAGACCCTTTCGTCATTGATGTATATTTATATCTTGTATTTAAGATCTCGATATACGACCACATTTTGCATCTAGGATTCTCAAATTTCGCGACACGCGATAATCCCTTTGATGAAGAATTTGACATAATTTGTTTTAACCAAGGGTACCTCCCTTATCCTACATCGGTATCATAACTTTGTAATTTATAATCAATTCATGATATATTAGTCACAATCAGATGGACATGAATTTCAGATTCGTCTTTTGCATAATTTATTTCAAATAAATTCTCCTTTCGGTAGACATTCGACTTACGCGTCAGCATTTTTTTTTTGGATAGTTCATATGTTGCGGAAAATTATTCATTCTTTGAATTGTAGTAATTTTGGAGCATTACAAGAGTAATACTTGTATAAAATGTTTTATCGGCATATGTCGTCTTAAATAGTGATGGTGTTGTCGTTCCTCGGTCGTGCTCAAAATGAGCGAAATAATAATTCGATACGAAATTAACGCATTAAATTTTTGATTTCCCAAACCGTTAATTAATGTAGGTCACTTTTCCTCAACCGAGTCTATTATAAATGTTTAGTGGGGTAACAATCGGACCCAATAAATAGTTGCTCCCCTCGACTTTTATAATAGCACCGTTTGATTCAAGTGTTACTACGAATTAACATACTACCACACACTTGGTAGATAATTATACTCGTATGGTTTTAAGTTCTAGAAAATGTAATTATATTTTTAATTTGACGTATATTGATATAAAACACACAAATGTTTCGATAATCCATAATAGTCCCGTGGACTACTTCAAAAATACGTGATAGCATAAATATGCTTATGTTTAATCCAAAATATATAAATACATGGCACAACCCATTTTTTGCCCAAATAAGTATGGCACAAAACATTTGAGTAGTATAACAATCCATACCAGGATGTTAGGTATTTATTTCAAAATAAAAATCATTTTGGTATTTATCCCTATTGATATACCTTACCTAGGGATTATTCAAACAAGGGAAAGGAGTACCTACTCCTAATAACATGTAGCAATCAAGCTTAAACTTATCATGGCAAAACACATAAACTATTTCAAGTCATAACTTACTTGTATCGAAGACGTGGAGTGAAGTGGCTCATGGAGATTGAGAAACGGTTATAGTCTAGTATTACTATTTTCCTAAAATTTCATTTTTGACCAAAACATTTGTAAAAATAATTTTTATAAAAGTAACCTAGTTCTCTATAACCAAGGCTCTGATACCAATCTGTCACACCCCCAAATTACCAGAGTAAGTGGATACACTGGGGCGCGACTATCATGACTATCACAAGACATTGATATAAAGAACAACATTGAAAAGTCATTTTATTTCATTAAATATAAGTAAAATCGTGCGGAAGCATTTGATACAACATTATTGCATAAACCAATTTTTGAAGACACAACATGAGTATTCAATTCTCAAAAGATAGTCACGACAAATTATTTATCTCCATAGCCCAACCACATCACTCCTCCGTCTTGATACCTGACAAAAACATTGCTAAAGTGTCAACACAAAGGTTGGTGAGTTCATAGGTTTGTTTAAGCAGTAATGTTTAATGAACCACAAGGTTTAATCCACATGTGACAATTTAACAAAAACAAAGTCACATAAAAATGCATTTACTATTGTCTAAGCTCATGACACCGACGCGTTAACTGATAACCAACAATGAAAGCCCATGCAAGTATCTAACCCGGGATACTCGTAATCTGACTCAAATGCAACTGTATCCGCTTAACTAATGTCAGTCTAAGCCGGATAGGGGTGTCGACCCCGATAGATCTATCCATAACATTCGCGCTTACTAGCTATAACCTAGCTATGAAATTAACGGTTCATGATAAGTGGGCAAATAGCAACTTGGGTTAAAATGTGACTTAGACCAATAAGTAAACGAGTAAATGTACTTGTGTTCATACGTTAATCAAGCAATGTCTCACCCCAAAATTTAATATAAAACAGTTAAAAGTAGGGCTATGAAACTCACCTCGAATTAATAGCAAAGATATCAAAAGGTGCTGGCACAAAAGCGGATTACGAACAACACTGGCAAACTTTATCCGCAACCTAGATAATAATAATGTATCTTAACTAAAATGTGTAACAGAAGATGAATGCATTCGTGCTTGTCCCTAGTATGTGCTTGACTTTATTTAAGAGAATCGATAATTTTAACACTTGTGAAAATTATCATTTAATATAGTTATTTAATCAGGTTGTATTTAGCAATATTAATTATTTTGCAGTCAATGCAATTTATTTAGTTAAGTCATTTAACGGGTCAAATATCCTAAATATATTTTATTAAAAATATATTAATTAAATCAACTAATTAAACTTTATAAATATAATACTTGTTAATAAATTGTACGACATGTTTCCTTCTAGGAAACACATTACATAATGAAAAACAGATCCAACTTCAATCCTGAATAATGTTTATACATTGATTTTCGAAACCTAGGTGGTACCGTCAAATTTTAGAGAAAGATTGCGAGCTCGTTAGTCACTCGTGGAGCAAACTAAAAATACCGCTAGGTAGACAGCCGAGTCATCTATAAGCCCGTGTTTTAAGTTTTGTAAATCAAGGTCGTTTGATGAGTTAAAATTATGGTCGAAGTAGGGGTTGTGCAACAAATTTTAAAGAAAGAGTTTAAGTCAGATTTGATCTTGTCTATAGTTCCTGATAACAACTTTTGGGTCGAACCAAAAGTATGCCCGTGTAGACGGCATGACCGCCTACAACTTTCGTTGTTTAACCGTCTCGGGGCAAGGTCTTTTCGAGGGTCAAGAATGGGTCGTAAAAGGTCGAACGGGGCCTTAAGGGGCTGTTTTCAAATGCTTGTTTCAAACTCATTACATGCTCGTGTAAAGTGGTTCTTTTTGCATCGAAAACTTGGTACTAGTGGCTACGTCGCGAGCTATATGACTCATCCCGCAGCTCACTGTTTTGTCTTAATTTAAGGTTTAATATGGCAGTTTGGTTCAGTTTTTATTTATCACGAGTTCATACTAACTTGTTTCAAGTGTCACCAATTGTTCATAATAGTTTCGTTTGAATTAACAGTAGGTCCAACCTTACGTTTTTGAAAGTACATTCCTCTTATTCCTATCTCTTACTAGGAAATAAGAACATCAACAAAATAAAAACCACGTTTGAATATGTATTATCATTTAACACAAATGCCTCAAGCACATATCTATGGAAAACATTGCATTCCTTTAATTCAAATGAAGGAGAAATGAGCAAGAAGTGTGGACTCACAAACGACGATAGACGAAGTATTCAAGCCATGAGCCCATGACCAAACAATCAAGCCGCTACAATTCGAACCGAAACCAAAGAATTTGAACCCTCTGCAAACCAGACGATCGCTAAGCGAGAACCACACCTTGCAACCCGTCGTGTCACTCGTGGTCACACCGTAAAGAAGAGGGGCTACAGATTTATAAATCGAAAAGAACTTCTTTTCTTTTGAAGTGTGAAAAATCAGGAAGATGAGAGGGACGAAGTCTTATAAATATACATTTGGTTTCTTTTTGGTTTTGTTGTTGTTGATCGGATACTAGGACCAAGAAAAGAGATAAGTGGGTTTTAGTTTGGATTAAATGAGCGTGACAAGGTATGAAACAACAAAAGCCAAAGAATCATTGTTGTAAAAATATAACAACAAGCCTCGGGTTTAGTCATATGTGGTTCGAAGATTATAGGAAGAGAAAAGGGTGATAATGAATTGTTTTACTATGTAAATGAAGAGAATATGTGTTCTATTTATAGGGTAGCAAACCTTGTAACTAGGTTATTAGTCATTTGGTTAGAAAGTAAATAGTTAAGTTAGTTTTAGGATGGATTAGGGACAACAAGGTACCATGGGAAATGAGGAGGGAATGGGACAGAGAAATTCATGGTGGTACATGGTTGGGAAGGAGGAAGATAGAAAATCAAGTCCTAATGTTTTGACTTTTGCTTATATGGAAAATATACATATAATCTAGCGGTTATGTGTATGAAAAGGGAGACAACATTTGAAAACATGAAAAGAAGGAGAAAAACATCCAAGAGAGGAAAGGGGGGCCGGATTTGGTTTTATAAATGTGTAGGAAATTGTAAAAGTTTTAAATGTTTTGTAGTGTAACGTTTTTGTAGTAGTGATTTTTGTAAACTAACATTTTTTTTTGTGAAGCGTATTTGGAGGATTTAAATGTTTATTGTCTAATGAAACTCACAATAGAAATTTTGTTGATTTAATATAAATGTCGACTTTTAAAATAGCAATTCTTAGCATGTAAAGTAAACCAAATAATAAGTCATTCGAGTAGAAATTGATAGAAACGTCATTTATAAAGATTCACATTCGTATACAAAATATGCGTAAATCATCAGGAATATCTTAGACACACAAGTCTAACCCGAAACATAGCCTTCTATGTAATTTAACTAAATCAAAATTCACGTTTGTGACATGTTATGTTATGATTTATGGTCGTTCACTAGTTATTATAACTTGAACGTACCTTGTGTTTGTTCGTGTTTTATGGTGCTGGAGTTTGATGGAGTTTCAACGACGTTTTGAATCTTTTGAACTGTGTCTTGTAGCGTATTCTTTGAGTTCGTATTTCACGTGTATGTTTTAAAATGGTGTTCTTGGTTTTAAGTCTGTTGAAATAAATTGAGATTTCTTTTGGGATAATGAAATCTTTTAGGCTGAGTCTTACATTTCTTTTGATTGGTGTATGGAAATAAAAGGGGGACTTGAAAATCTACTATAGAGTTAGATAGTTGGTGGTATTCGGTAAAATAAGGGTAAGGTGTTGGAGTCATGTTTGAAACAAGATGTAACATAAGTTTCTTTTTAATCAACACTTAATTATTTCAAATTCTAAAAGACTTTCTTTAAAATAAAGCGAAGTAAAATTTCTTTCTACTTACATAGGTTATATAGTTGGGTTTAACCGATCCACGTCATTTATAATTATAAATACAAGGTTAAATGGAGTTTATGAATATTTCACATACAATTATATCTTTCATTTAAAAGGATTGCATTGATCACTAAGTCTATTCTTTAGTTTTTAAAACAACTAGCATAAAACTATTTTGGTCATAACTTGTTCGTTTCTAGAGCTTTTTAAGTGATTCAAAAGGCAAAAAAATTATGTACTCGGAACGTACTTTTCAAATATTCAGAATGTATAGTCATGGGAGGTCAGTGGACTGGTCGGAATTGTTGTACAAGTGTCGGGTCCAAGGTTGAGTTTTGAATAGTAGTTTATTTTTATTATTTGGGATGCACGGGATGCCTAGTCTTTGAGTTGAGTTTGGAGTTCGTCAAGGGGGTTGTTTGTAGATGGTTTGAGTCACAAAGACGTGAGAGGTAATAATAAAAAGAAAAAAAAGATATATATTCTTTTGGAAAAGTCGATCTTTTGCACAGTTTAAATAATATGTCGCGGGGCGTAATATGTTTTGGTTGCCATTGGGTGTTTTCTTGGATTATTTTTCTTCGTTGTCATGGGTCGTTTTGAATTGATACATGTTTTGGGTTTGAGTTTTCTTTGGAGTCTCATGGTTTTTGACTTGTTTTAATTGGTGCACGTGAAATGTCGTTAGTTATCCGTTGGTTTGATTCATTGATCGTATCTGATGGATTCAGGATGTAGTTTTGGTTTCGTATTGTTCGGGAGCGTTGAGGTAGTCGTATGAAAGACTTGGTCGCGCCTACACGCTTAAGTAGGCGACCATGAGAGAACGGTCGGAATACCCTTAGTGGGGAGGAAAGAAGTTCGTAGACGAACTAGTGTGGTCATGAGGTCTCTTAGGAGTACCAAGGAGATGAATAGAGATTTGTGGGATATTAGCACAAGTAACGCGCCATAGAGAGTGTTGGAAGGGGAAGTAATACCTCAAAGGTATTTATGATTGTTCGTAGGGCATGTAAGTTTTCCGAAAATTTCCTGAAATTTAGTAGGTTTGCCTATTACTGTGAGGTAGAACAATAAATGGAGCAAGTAGGAGAAGTGAGAGGAGTTGTAGTTAGTGCCCTTCTAAGGCAAATCGTTGATGGAGTGATTTAAAAACAAGAGCTGTTAGAGATTGCAAGGAATGCCGGATAAAAGTTGAGTTGCTTAGTAGTAGATTGGATGTGGAAAGAGGTTGAGTGGTCTGATGAGAGGAAGTACCGGTCTTTTAAGATGCGTGTAGAATTTTGCAAGTAGAACGAGGTAGAAATTTATTCGTATTGTCGCTAAGAGAGGGTGCAAGGAGGACATAGTTGAAACTGCTAAGGATGTTGTATGAACGCTTTGGGTTTACGTTTATGTATTTGGCTTCACCAAAGCACTAGCGGTTTTCATGGTGTCAATGAACCAAGTGTGCATGAACGTGTATAAACGAGTTGTCATCAGGAGCGTCGATGACATCTTGAACTACTCAAATCTGAGAAGGAGAGTGAGGCGAATTATGTGTTGGTTTTGGAGTGGAGTTATACGTGAGATTTTCGAGTGTGAGTTTTAGTATTAAGTTTACCATGATGAGTAGTTAGAGATGATGGCGTATCATGGAACCAGCAAGGGGCGAAGTGAAGAAGGATGAGGAAGCATTTTGGAGGCTGAAGAGGTGGATGGGATAATGAGCCGATCTTGGCATTATCGGAAGGACTGGACGAATTCGCGAAGCATGACGATACGTGGAGCAAGGATTTGGACGTGTACGAGAACGACAAAGAAAGGCGATTGCTTATACGTTGCAAGAACTAAAGATTTGGAAGAACTAGATATGACATAATTAGTGGAGCTGGATTGTTATATCCACCTAGAATGCTAGAGGCATTTGGTGTACGAGACGTGGAGAATGATCTATACGGATCATGAACGTCTCCAACACACATTCAATCAGATTGAACATTTGGCAAAGGTGATGGGTGGAGTTAATTGATGGAATAAAATTGCAAGGCCAAGTACCATCTGGGAAAGGCAAGCATGGTTGATGAGACATGGAATAAGAAAAATGAAGTGAAGCTGAGACGAACTTGAACTGTATGGATGACGTATTAGGGTAGTTTGGATGAAGGATGTAGGTTGCACGAGTTGAGTTGTCTAAATCAGAGAACGCGTCAACATGTATGTTGCGTGGCTTGGACAATCATGTGGAGAAAAGGGACGTAGACTATACTTCCTACATAGATAGGAGTAGCTTAGAAAGGGGCGATGTAAGGACGAAGTTGGTGGAAGGGATACATAATGCGGTGGAGGAATAAGTACGACGAGAGTTGGGTAATAGTCGATAGACAAACTAATTCATCTCACATTTCAAGAGGAATGAGAAGTCACGTAGTTGAGAAGTTGGAAGGATTGCGTACGGATGTGATGAAATAGAGGGTTTTGAGTAAATGTTAGCCCAATATGTATGGAATGCCTTATGAGGGATTGTGGCAAGGGAAGAAACGATGGGAAGCATCACATCGTGATGTATGGTATGTAGGAAAAGGAGGAAACCACTAGAGTTAGTGACAAAGTTATGTAGGGAGTTTCACCCATAGTAACGGATGGTATGTTTTGGTAAAGTGGAAGAGTTGATGTAGAGTTTTGTAGGTCCATTTATGATCTTTAGAAAGATCGGACCATTAGCTTATGAGCATAGAATTACCCGGGGGAAATGAGTTGTATACATGATACATTTCATGTATTGAGATTGGTAAAGGTTATTTGAGAATGCATTTTGCATGTACGGTTATTCGGGACTTGTGTTAATGAGAGTTTTTGTTTTATCAAAGAGTCATCTAGGAGATTTATTGACTGTGAGGTCAAGAGTTTGGCAATGAGTTTAATTGTTTTTGGTTTGTATATGTGGTATTTTGAAACTTGAACTAAAGTTCACGTGGAAATGAGAGGAGTTCTTTTAGAACAAGTATCCTCGTGTGATTTGTTGTCTGTGTGTTTGATCCTAAGGAGTAAATCTCGGGACGAGATTTCTATTAGGAGGGAGTGATGTGACAACCCTGGTTTTGAGGTTCGTCACTTAGTTTTATTTTGTGCTAGTTGCGTGTCTTTACGTGTTTATGTGCTTATTGGTGTGTATAGATTGTGGTTTGGATATCGTTTCCGGTATGGGGTACCTTGTGAATGAAACGATGTGTGATGATTTCATGTTCATGAGTTCACATGGTAGTGACTATGAAGTGAGATGGTGTTATTTGGTGGTTCTAAGTATACGTATATGTATTATAGAAAATCGTATTTTTACTATTTACGGTTTAGCATTTAGAGGTCGCGGATGAGGTAATTAGTCATATGAATATTTTTCGGGATGGTTTTAAGTCATTTAGGACTTAGTTATAAAGTTTATTTCAAAATTTGAGATTTTTTTTAAAAGTGTATATTTTACGTCTTTTACGGTAAAACGCGTAAAAACTGACTAGTTTTACGGTTTTGGGGTTTTGGAGGCTTTAGGAGCTGAAATAAATTAAGGTAAATTAAGGTATTAAACAATAAAAAGAAAAAAAAACGAAATTTAATGGATATGGAATGGTTATAGACGGTTGGAAAAGAAAAAAAAGGGAAAAAGGAAAAAAAGAGAAAAAGGAAACATTGTATTGGGCTAGGATTAGTATGGTAATTATATAAAGACTTTTATTAACTAAAAACACATCATAATCCCCTGGAGATTAAGCTTAGGTCGAATTTAATGGAGAAAATTAGGGTTCTTCATAAAATTTTGGGGTTTTCATAAATCAAAGGTAAATCTTCAAATCTCTTTTCAATTAGATTGTTTTTAATGTTATTATAATCATCTTATGATGAATTTAGGTTAGGGTTTAATTTAAAAACAGTAAATTAATGTTATATTGATCATAATATGATAATTACAAAAATTAGGGCTTGTAATTAGTGGGATTAGGGTTAATTAATGAGGTTAATTTTGTTAAACCCGTTTTTAAAAACTGGGCAGAATTTTGAGTCAATTGTTTTGATCATATCGGGAGTTCTACAAACTCTTATTTTGCGATCCAAGTATCCCTGAAAAGGTAATTGAAGTGGCTTTGCAATGCAAGAAACTAGAACTAAATTAGAGGTCGGTAAGTGGGTCAAAAACAGGTTACAACAGTCGGAGGTCAAATCAGTTTTGAATTCAGCCTGTTTTCTTTTTAAGTTTTGGGTTGTTTGGGGTACTTAGGGTTGCATTGGGATCTTCTCACGAACGTGAGAGATGCTTTATATATTATAGTAAGTATCTGCACTTGGGATAAGGTTGTGGTTTAGGGTAAGACCCCTTAATGGTAACAAACTTTTAGTACGTTTAAAATCAGGAAATCTGGAATGACAAAAGTAGATATATGTATATCGGGGCCTTAACAGTAGCTTTAATGTTTGGGCAAGTGGGAGGTGTTAGCCAACATATGTAAGGGTATGAATATTCCTTTTACAGAAACCATGGGTATGTTTAAGTGGACGTTTGACTTAAAGTTTTGAGTCCTAAAAACTGGGACTGTTTTGGGTAAAATATGAACGGGTTAGTTATTAAACTTAACCAAGTTAAGGACTTGTTAACGAAGGGTAATGGGGTGATTAGAGCTTATCAATGAGGTAAATATGTGGGAATAGGCTAGATGTCCATCATAGGTTGATGAGCCATCTTAGTGATTGGTTCGTGTATTGATTTCGTGTTTTTGGTTTGTTAGATTGTTGCTAGTGCGAGGACTTGTGAAGAAGCTATCGGGTGAGTTTCATAATCCCATGTTTACTATTGATTTTGACTTCCAGATGGGATGGAAGAGACACTGTGTTGAGTTATTTATAAATTGATGTTGTGAATGTTTTTATGGTTTTGTGATGGACTTGTGTGTGCACTTATGTGATTAACTGCTATGTGATTCTTGATTGTGTATGATTTGGATCGGGGGACACGTGCCGTCTCAGTTATTGTGGTTTGACAAGGTAGTGGCCTTGTGGTTTGACAAGGTAGTGGCCTTGTGGTTTGACAAGGTAGGGGCCTTGTGGTTTGCCAAGGTAGTGGCCTTAGGATAGGTACATAGTGTGATCATCTATGGTACCATGATGTTGTTTGGCAAGGTAGGAGCCTTGGATTGGTTTGGTATGATTAATCTTGATTGGTAGTTGTTAATGCATATTTGTAACACATTGTCCATATGTTCTTTGGTTGATGATTGTTATTCGCAGCTTGTAACTGATTTAGCGTTGGAGTCTAAACCTATGACTCTCACCAACTTTATGTTGACGTGTTTTAGTGTCTCTTTCAGGTGAGAATGTGGTTAAGCTTGAGGATAGAAGTGGCTAGACTTGGATGCCTTAGGATTGCATATAGAAGGAGATCCATGTTCCTTCTTAGTTTACTTTTATGTTTTTTTGATTAGTGATACTGTTGGCACCTATATGTTTGTTTTGTTTGTGTTACTTGTTTGTTTTGGGTAAGAGGTAGGACTGTTACCTACTTACCTAGAGGCGTGCATTGTTGAGATATTGTCATGACATTTGTGTCACCATTTTATGACATTTCTTATATCATTTAGTTATCTCTATAGACACGCTATTGTTGTGATGATATCCATACGTCGTGCACCATATTCCGCCATGGTGGGGTGTGACAGAATAGATGCCTTCTTTATCTTTGAATCCTCTTTAATTTCTTCCTGTATATCAATAGAAAGCAACCTATATGTGTTAGCTTCACAAACATAATCCTAAATTGGATAGGCTAGACACTTCAACTGATCAAATGATAACTTCCTAAGCTTTATATATGTCCACCCAATCTGGTGACATCTTAGAAGCATATAGTACAATTCTCTTCCTGCAGTCTTGTTCTCACTTAACTCTCTGTTTGCCCTGTTCTCCAAAATGGTTCTTCAATCCCTTTGAACTCTCATCATAAACTCCATCCCCCAAATATTGTCAGTCAAAGGAATATCATCATTCTCCAAAACCTCCCTCTTATACCTGAAATATATGTCACAAATAGCAGGTATCTCAAAATCAACTTGCATCTTAAGCTGCTTTTATCTCTCCAAAGTTGCTTCACCCTCTCTGATACTAGGTTTTTCAATGGGTTCAATTTTATTCTCTCGATATCCTCTCGAATTGATCTCGGCCTTAAGTGGAATGATTGTTCTTGGTTACTAAAAAGGGGAGTGATTTTCTAGTCTACTAAAAATTTTAAATACATTAAGATGTAAATTTAAAGATTAAAGGCAATTAAATTAATAACAATTAATAAAACTTGAATAAATAAGACTAGAATTAAAATTAAAATTAAAATTACAGTTAAAATATAAAAATGAAATAAAGAAACAGAAAGTAAACCTTAGAAATTCTCAAAAGAAACTTGATTCGGAAGTATGACCTTGATTCGGAACTTTCATGCGGAAGTTTATCCGGAAGTATTGACTCGGAAGTTCATTCGGAACTTTCACCCGGAACTTTCTTCGGAACTTGATTCGGAAGTTTATTCGGAACAATCAACTCATTCGAACTTTTTAGCTCATTCGGAACTTTTGCTGGAAAAACTCATTCGGAACTTTTCAAAAAGAAGTTCATTCGGAACTTTTGCTCATCCGGAACTTTTGGTTCATTCGGAAGTTTTTCTCACCCGGAAGTTTTGGTTCATTCGGAAGTTTTGCTCATCCGGAACTTTTGGTTCATTCGGAAGTTTAAAAGATAAAACTGATTCGGAACTTAAAGACTAATTCGGAACTTTTTGTTCACTCGGAACTATTGGTTCATCCGGAACTTTGTGTTCATTCGGAAGATGTAGTTCATCCGGAACATTTGGTTCATTCGGAACCTGGGGAACTCAATAACAGAAACTTACCCGAAGAACAAGGAAAATCGATTTTAATCTAAAAATCACCAAGTTTTTCACCAAAAACTTAAATAAACTAATCACTAAGCATCTACTAACCATAAACTACAAATCCCATCAACAAAAACATAAATCCCAACAACTTTTGAAGATCAAAACTCAACCAAATAAAAGCTTAAGAACTTGAAATAAAAGATGATGATGAACAAGATGAAATGGAAAGATTAAACAAGAACTTGTATTGATGATTAATGTTTTAACAATCACAAAACAAAGATTAAAATTACAAGATTTGAAAAACTAAGATCAAAATCACCAAACACCCTAGTGGTGTTGGTGATGCTACGAAACAGAAAGGGAGAAAAAGAAGGAGGAAAGAAAAAACTAAAAACTTTATGCAAAGTGTGTGAGGGGAACCCTTTATATAGGCTTGTCTTTTGGTTGGTGAGTGGGCTTTCTCCCGTTCTTCTTGTCTTCTCGTCTTTTCAGAAAAGTTGACGTTTTCGATTCTGATTCAGGATTTGTCGTCGATTAAATTCAACTCGTCTTTTAATTTCTTCGTTTAATAGACTTGAGTTTCTTCGACTTATGTAAATCTTCCATCTTTGGTCCTTTTCTTCGATAAATCTTCGAATAGGACCAGTGACTTCAAATCTTTTGCATCTCTTGGACAATAGACTTTATCTTGAGTCTTTTTCTTCGGTAAAACCCATGCACTCCCATGTTTTCTTCGATAATCATCCGGTTGGCTCTGAAAACACAATAAACACAAAAACCACGCATAATTCCAAACAAATGATATTAAATACGCGTTTTGGTCTTGTTTTAGCCAGGAATAAGTGGTAAAAGGATGGGTGTTTACACACCTATCAAATCCCCTACACTTAACCATTGCCATGCCCTCATGCAATGCTTAGTGATAAAGCAATTTTACACTTTTCTCATAATTAATCAACCTTGGCCTTATTCAAATACTACTAGACAAAAATTAAAGTACTTAAAAGAAATTAAACTTTAAAAGGAAACAAAAGGATAGAAAGCCATTTTCACTTGAAAATAGCTACATGGAAATAACTTGCAAAGAAATCAATGACTTACATTAGGGCTTTGGTGCTGCGAAGATTTATCACCCTCAAGTTTCACGTTCCCCACACTAAGCTTAAAAACGAGATCATTGTTATTATAAGTTAGTAAATCAAACACTTACACACATGTCTTAATTATATGCTTAAACTCCCTTATTCCTAGGTGTATCTCTTATATTTTATTTTTGTCTTAGAATGATCATGAAGATGAATTTTTGGACTTATTTCGATAGTTTATTTAGGCTAAAAGCAAAGTAGGACGATTTGATCAATAGTTAGCTAAAGGACAAAATCTCTTAAAACTACTTCTCGGGATATCAAAAAGTTCATATCTTGGCATGACTCGGTTCACGATTTGAGACCTTTCTCGGGCCGATATTTGGCATGTACTTCATACTTCATATCTTGAGAGACGTGCTTGAGATAATGGTCTTCTCATCGTTAATAGAGTTTCTTCACTTGGAGACTTTTGAGGGGTACTCCAACTTTGTTGACCAAGACTTCATGATTATTTCTTCAATCTCTATTTGGGATTTTGAGATACAACGATCCGCCTCCTTTTCGGACTTGGATCTATTTATCCTCATACCTTGTTAGGGTCTTTTCGGATAGACTTCTCCATCATCTTTATGGGAGTTGATTGCTTTTCGTCTTGAGTCTTGATCCTTCATATTGACTTTAGGAATAATGCTTTTCACATCACTTTGGATCTTTAGCAATAAGATTGAATCCTCATGCCTTGTTAGGGCCTTTTCGGACTCGCCAATCTTCGCGCCCCGCTTCATAAGTTATGCCTTGGCTATGAACTCTTATCATTACCGAGCAACTTTTAAACGATCTTGGGCTAGAAGCTAAGTAACTTTTCAAATCGTACGACCTTACTTATTGCAGATAAATTATTAGCAAGTGATGGGAGAATAGGCAAATAATTACACCAAGTGAGTTGTGCAAGAATACCGACTTATAATTGACTCTATCATTTCTCGTCCTCCACAATTTAAAATCTCAAGTAATGAGACTCGTGGATACTTAGCCTAATAAACCAATTAAGGTCTACATGGTTAAGGATACTAGCTAGAATAAACTTGGATAAGTCTATTCGGGTTGAGTCAAAATAAACGCAACGGGCCTAATATGTCAAAGACTTCTAAACTAGCTACATCACTTTATTAATATTATTGACTTTATTGCGGGATATATACATATGAAAGCAACGATAAAAATTTAAAAATTATGACAAAATGGCCAAAGTTAATAAAAAATTTGAAAAATGTTGAAAAAGATGATTTTCCGGTTAAATGAAGGCATTTTCATGGAAAAGTCCACTTAATACTTCGATAGAAGTCCCTCCTACACTTAAGATAAACATTGTCCTCAATGTTTAAGCATGTGAGAAAAATTTCCCCTACACTTATAACACTGTGCACGTTGGTTAACTCGAGTTAAGGAAGAGACGACTAAAGTGATCAATTTCAAATGTGAGTATGAAGAAAATTGAATCACGATAGTTGAGAGATAGAACCGGATTTCGGATAACACGGGAGCACGGTTCTTCAAAGATTCCAAGAGTACATTCATCCCTGTAATCACATCACCACACAAATACAAACACCCTATAGAGGTCCCCCTACACTTAGGGGGTTAAAATATAAAAGGATAGATACTCGGGCTGCCTCCCGAGGAGCGCTTGTTTTTGATAACCGAGTCACGAGCCTAACTCGACCCAAAATTAGTTCATGGGGAACATGGTGAGGGATGGAATCACCTCCTGAGAGGTGTCCTCACCAAAGTACAACTTCACTCGTTGGCCATTCACCTTAAAATTAGGTCCATTAGGTTGAGCGAGCTCGAGAGTACCATATGGAAAAATTTGGGCAATGGTGAATGGGCCGGACCAACGAGATTTCAGCTTGCCCGAAAAGATTTTCAACCGAGAGTTAAAAAGTAAGACTTTTTCTCCAACATGGAACTCTCGGTTGTTGATCTTAGAATCGTGAATGAGCTTAGTCCTTTCCTTATAGATTAAAGAATTTTCATAAGCCTCATTACGGAGTTCATTGAGCTCATTGAGTTGGATCTTGTGTAGGTCACCGGCTTTGTTAATATCAAAATTAGCCCACTTCAAGGCCCAGTAAGCCTTGTGCTTCAACTCAATGGGGAGGTGGCATGCTTTCCCGTACACGAGACGATATGGTGTACAACCAATCGGAGTCTTGTAAGCGGTACAGAAAGCCCACAAAGCATCATCAAGTTTATCAGCCCATGAGGCACGATGCTCTCCCACGGTTCTTTCAAGAATTCGCTTCAGTCCTCGGTTGGATATTTCAGCCTGGCCATTAGTTTGTAGGTGGTAGGCTGTGGAAAGACGATGATTTACACCGTACTTAGCCATGACTCTTGCGAATTGGTCATTGCAAAAATGAGTCCCACGATCACTAATAATGGCGCGAGGCACACCGAATCTAGCGAATAGAGCTTTCAAAAAGTTACAAACCACCCTTGCGTCATTAGTGGGTAAAGCTTTGGCTTCAACCCACTTAGAAACGTAGTCAACGGCTACAAGGATGTATTTGTTTCCTTTAGAAGAAGGGAATGGCCCCATAAAGTCGATACCCCAAACATCAAAGATTTCACACTCTTGAATGAAATTCTGAGGCATCTCGTCTTTATGTGTGATCGTGCCTTGTTTTTGGCAAACATCACATCGTTTAACCATATTGTGAGCGTCACGATATATGGAAGGCCAATAAAATCCCGAATCAAACACTTTTTTGGCGGTGTAGTTGGGACCAAAGTGACCACCGGTGGGTCCTTTGTGGCAAGCATCAAGGATTTTCAAAGCTGCCGGTCGATCAACACATCGGCGAATAATCAGGTCGGCACATTGTTTGAATAGGTACGGGTCATCCCAAAAGTAAGTCTTAATGTCTTTGAAAAACTTTTTCTTTTCCTGGGATGTTAACCCGTCAACGAGAATTCCACCCGCCAAATAGTTTGCAAAGTCCGCAAACCACGGGGTTTTATCAGAATTCGAATTTATAGACATTAAGGTCTCCAAGGGAAAAGAATCATTGATTTCTTTGTTCGGATGATCCCCTTGGTAAGGATCCTCAAGTCTGCTGAGATGATCGGCGGCTAGGTTTTCAGCTCCTTTCTTATCACGAATTTCGATTTTAAATTCTTGGAGAAGCAAAACCCAGCGAAGAAGTCTTGGTTTGGAATCTTGCTTTGTCAACAAGTACTTCAACGCCATGTGATCGGTGTAAACAATTGTGGTGGAAAGGACAAGATAGGGGCGGAATTTTTCAAAAGCATAGACAACAGCTAAAAGCTCTTTTTCGGTTGTCGTGTAATGCAATTGTGCCCCAGTCATTGTCTTGCTAGTGTAATGGATCGGTTGGAAGTGTTTGTTCACTCTTTGTCCCAGAACCGCACCAATAGCAAAATTACTAGCATCGCACATCAACTCAAAGGGCAGCTCCCAGTTAGGGGTAACCAAGACGGGTGCCATAGTTAGCTTATCCTTAAGCGAGTTGAAGGCTTCAAGACATTCTTTGGAAAAGATAAAAGGAGTATCTTTTTCCAAGAGGTGGGTCATCGGGCGAGCGATTTGAGAAAAATCTTTGATAAATCGACGGTAGAAGCCCGCATGACCCAGAAAAGTTCTCACATCCTTCGCGGTTGAAGGTGGAGGCAACTTGGCGATAACATCGACTTTAGCACGGTCTACTTCAAGACCGGCTTTGGAAATCTTGTGTCCCAGCACGATGCCTTCTTTTACCATAAAATGGCATTTTTCCCAATTCAGAACAAGGCGAGTGTCTTCGCACCGCTTAAGCATACGTTCCAAATTGGCAAGGCAAGAAGAGAAGGAATCCCCGAAGACCGAGAAATCATCCATGAAGACTTCCATGGTTTGTTCAACCAAGTCATGGAAGATAGCTAACATGCACCTTTGGAAAGTCCCGGGGGCATTGCATAAGCCAAAAGGCATTCTTTTGTAAGCAAATGTGCCATAGGGACAAGTGAATGTTGTCTTCTCTTGATCTTGGGGATCGATGGGTACTTGGAAATAACCCGAGAAACCATCAAGAAAGCAGTAATATTCATTACCCACTAAACGTTCAAGCATTTGGTCCATAAAAGGTAGAGGGAAATGATCCTTTCTCGTGGCATCATTGAGTTTGCGGTAGTCTATACAAACTCTCCACCCAGTAACAAGACGAGTGGAAATCAACTCGTTGTGTTCATTGGGAACAACGGTTATTCCGCCCTTCTTGGGCACACAATGGATTGGACTAACCCATGGTGAATCCGAAATAGGGTAAATCATACCCGCATCAAGAAGTTTGATAACCTCTGTTTTGATGACTTCATGAATTTTTGGATTCACACTTCGTTGGCTTTGAATTGTGGGCTTAAAGTCGTCCTCCATGAGAATTTTGTGTGTGCAGAAGTGAGGATCAATTCCACGAATATCAGAGATTTTCCTAGCAATAGCCTTCTTGTGATCTTTCAACACGGTGATAAGTCGGGCTTTTTCTTCTTCCTTTAGGTCCTTAGCAATGATGACTGGCGATTTCTTCTCTTCTTCAAGGAATACATACTCGAGATGGGGCGGCAACTCCTTAAGTTCTAAATCCGGAGGATTTTCGACGGGAGGCGTATTCGAAGTCGGAGTATCGATAGCAATGACCGTGGGAGATGGAGGCGAAGGATTGTCTTTGTTGAGAAGATTTTTAAAGAAATTCATGTCTTCATCCCCATCGGTGGGAGAATCATTAGTAGCTAAATGCACATCTTCCATAGTGTCTTCAAGATTGTTCCAAAACAAATCACTTTCTCCAAATAGAGACAGTGATGAATCAATAGAGGCCACGGTTTCAACATTGGGAAGAGAGGTAGGAATACTTTTACAAGCATCTTTGAAGTGTTCTTCACAAGCCTCATCCAGAACGTCAATACAATTAACACTCTCGTTGGAATAAGGTTGTTTAGACAACTTTCCCATGTTGAAGACGATTTTATCGTCACCCGCTCTCATGATAAGCTCACCGGCTTCAACATCGATAAGAGTGCGACCGGTCCTCAGGAATGGACGACCCACGATCAAGGGAACACGAGGGTCCATCTCGTAGTCGACAACGACGAAATCGGCAGGAAAAGTGAATTTGTCGACTCCTACAAAGACGTCTTCGGCTATCCCCACTGGATAAGCAACCGTATGGTTAGCTAACTCCAAAGTCATTTTGGTGGGGACTAGCTCAGGGAGAGATAATTGCTTCCAAACGCTGAGAGGCATTAGATTAATACTGGCACCTAGATCAGCTAGGGCCATGCAATTCTCTACTCCCGGGAAATTTCAAGGGATTAAGAAACGACCCGGATCACCAAGCTTGGTTGGCAATTTCCTTAAGAGCACTGCAGAGCAATTCTCATTAAATTGGGTGTTGGCAATATCGAGAAGCTTTTCCTTGTCGCTCAGAAGATCTTTAAACATTTTCGCGTACTTAGGCATGTGAGCAAGAGCCTCAGCGAAGGAGATATTGAAATTCAGTTGTTTAAACATTTTAAGAAAGTTCGAAACCTGAATATCGTCCTTGCTTTTGAGATTCTCTTTCCTCAACCTAGATGGATAAGGTATATTGGAAGAAGAGGAAGGCTTTGGGAGAATAGGATCACTCACATCCTTGGGTGGAGGAGGGGTAGAAGGAAGAGGTGGAGAAATTGGGGAAGGAGAAGGATGAGGAATAGGAGCAGGTGACTCGTTCTCCTTAGTCACAACCACCGGTGGAGGTATAGGAAGCTCGGGTTCCTTGGTACCTTTGCCACTGCGAGTAGTGATTGCTTTCATCTCCCCTCTTGGATTCGCAACGGTGTTACTCGGAAGAGTACCCGAAGAAGAGGGTTGATTACTTTGGAAGAAACTAGCCATCATGTTCTTCAAGTCATTCGTTTGACTATCCAACGTGTTTCTCATGTCGGCTCTCAAATCGTTCCCTTGTTTGACCAGATCTGCTTTCAAGTTGAGCACTTCTCTCTGAAGATTTCCCACTATCACATCGTTAGTCCTCATATAAGTTTCCACTTCTTGGTGAAGAGCGGTGGGTTGGTTGGGAGGAGCATTGTATGCGGGTGGTTGATAAGCAGGTGGTTGGTAGACTTGGTTGGTTCGTTGAGGTGGTTGTTGCTGCTTGTGAGGTGGGATGTATGGTGTGCGAGGTTGTTGTTGTTGTTGAGGAGGGCGATTGAGGTTTTTTTGTTGGTTTGGGTTGTTTGGAGGAAAACCGGGTGGTGAGAGGTAGTTGTTGGAGCGGTAGCTAAGCAAATTACGGTCACCTTGAGGTCTAGCTTGATAAGCAGGTTGAGGATAGGTGCCATATGCTGCATTCACATTCTCAGCAGGGTAGTCTTGGGTGGCGGTACAAGTGGTGTAAGAGTGAGGACCACCGCATATCTCACAAGGTTGGCTGACAGCGTTAACTTGAGCGTTTTTAGCGTTGTTGCTGTTGTTGTTGCTGACGGTGTGGGTAACAAGTGATTCAAGAAGCGTAGTGATTTTGTCCAGTCGCTTGTCGCTGTCACTAGTGCTAGCACTAGCGACATTGGTCCGAACACTCTTGGTTTGCACACGAGACTTATTCTCAATGATATCCCAAGAAGCATTGGAAGTCTTAGCCAAAAGATTACCCCCCGAGGCACTGTTTAGTGAATCTTGGTCACTCATGCTTAAACCATTGTAAAAAGTATTAATTTGATGTACTTTGGTAAAACCATGTTGTGGGCATTTTCTCAAAAGGTCTTTGAAACGGTCCCAAGATTCACTGAATGACTCATCGTACTTTTGTTCAAAATTTATGATCTCATTCCGCAAAGCGGTAGTACGAGAGGGTGGGAAAAAGTAATTGATAAATTTGGTTTCCAAATCCGTCCACGAGAGAATACTCTATGATGGTTCCTTAGCAAGCCAATGCCGGGCTTGTCCCTCTAAAGAAAACGGAAAAAGTTGTAACCTGATAACCTCTTGTGGAACACCATTGAACTTGACCGTGTTAGTGAGTTGCAAGAATCTCTTGATGTGGTCGTGTGGATCATCAATTGTACGTCCCAAGAATGGTTGAGCGGAGACCATCTGGATAAAGCCTTATTTTAGCTCAAAGTTGTTGGCTGCAATTGCTGGTATAACAATTGGATCAGTGTTGCCATCTACATGAGCTTGCAGCAATTCAATCATCGGGCGATTATCCGGTTGAGGCTCATTGTTGTTGTTATTCATGTTGTTGAAAGGTGGGTTCTTGTTGTTATTATTGTTGTTTGGAGGTGGTATGTTGTTGTTGTTTTGTACACCGGCCATGTCTAAGTGATCGAGAGGCTCGGGCTCTTGATAAGACGTGGATCGAGTGCGCATACACCTGCAAGAGAACTAACAAGAGCAAAACAAAGCAAAATATTTTTGGTTTTTTATGTTTTTTTACTTTTTAGGATTTTTGAAAATTTTATATTTTTTAGTGTTTTTGAAATTTTTTATGAAAAAGTAACGTTCACGGGGAACGGATCCCAAAATCCAAGTTCTCACAAAAAACTTTTGATCTTAACGAGAAGACCCGGCAGCGCCGCCATTTGATACTAGGTTTTTCAATGGGTTCAATTTTATTCTCTCGATATCCTCTTGAATTGATCTCGGCCTTAAGTGGAATGATTGTTCTTGGTTACTAAAAAGGGGAGTGATTTTCTAGTCTACTAAAATTTTTAAATACATTAAGATGTAAATTTAAAGTTTAAAGGCAATTAAATTAATAACAATTAATAAAACTTGAATAAATAAGACTAGAATTAAAATTAAAATTAAAATTACAGTTAAAATATAAAAATGAAATAAAGAAACAGAAAGTAAACCTTAGAAATTCTCAAAAGAAACTTGATTCGGAAGTATGACCTTGATTCGGAACTTTCATGCGGAAGTTTATCCGGAAGTATTGACTCGGAAGTTCATCCGGAACTTTCACCCGGAACTTTCTTCGGAACTTGATTCGGAAGTTTATTCGGAACAATCAACTCATTCGAACTTTTTAGCTCATTCGGAACTTTTGCTGGAAAAACTCATTCGGAACTTTTCAAAAAGAAGTTCATTCGGAACTTTTGCTCATCCGGAACTTTTGGTTCATTCGGAAGTTTTGCTCACCCGGAACTTTTGGTTCATTCAGAAGTTTTGCTCATCCGGAACTTTTGGTTCATTCGGAAGTTTAAAAGATAAAACTGATTCGGAACTTAAAGACTGATTCGGAACTTTTTGTTCACTCGGAACTATTGGTTCATCCGGAACTTTGTGTTCATTCGGAAGATGTAGTTCATCCGGAACATTTGGTTCATTCGGAACCTGGGGAACTAAAAAACAGAAACTTACCCGAAGAACAAGGAAAATCGATTTTAATCCAAAAATCACCAAGTTTTTCACCAAAAACTTAAATAAACTAATCACTAAGCATCTACTAACCATAAACTACAAATCCCATCAACAAAAACATAAATCCCAACAACTTTTGAAGATCAAAACTCAACCAAATAAAAGCTTAAGAACTTGAAATAAAAGATGATGATGAACAAGATGAAATGGAAAGATTAAACAAGAACTTGTATTGATGATTAATGTTTTAACAATCACAAAACAAAGATTAAAATTACAAGATTTGAAAAACTAAGATCAAAATCACCAAACACCCTAGTGGTGTTGGTGATGCTACGAAACAGAAAGGGAGAAAAACAAGGAGGAAAGAAAAAACTAAAAACTTTATGCAAAGTGTGTGAGGGGAACCCTTTATATAGGCTTGTCTTTTGGTTGGTGAGTGGGATTTCTCCCGTTCTTCTTGTCTTCTCGTTTTTTCAGAAAAGTTGACGTTTTCGATTCTGATTCGGGATTTGTCGTCGATTAAATTCAACTCGTCTTTTAATTTCTTCGTTTAATAGACTTGAGTTTCTTCGACTTATGTAAATCTTCCATCTTTGTTCCTTTTCTTCGATAAATCTTCGAATAGGCCCAGTGACTTCAAATCTTTTGCATCTCTTGGACAATAGACTTTATCTTGAGTCTTTTTCTTCGGTAAAACCCGTGCAATCCCATGTTTTCTTCAATAATCATCCGGTTGGCTCTGAAAATACAATAAACACAAAAACCACGCATAATTCCAAACAAATGATATTAAATACGCGTTTTGGTCTTGTTTTAGCCAGAATTAAGTGGTAAAAGGATGGGTGTTTACACACCTATCACTCTCCATACTCCAACTTCTCTGGTTGTTCTTCCATATTAGCACTAGAACCATGACCACTACTTTCTTCCTCATCACTATCGTCCTCACCACCCATTCTCAAACTCTTAGAATGAGCCAATCGGAGCTTCAATATCCCCCTTACCTAATCCCCTCCCTCTCTCCTGTTCACCCAACTGTTGGGCTAACATAGCATCATATCTAATCTGTGCATCATTCTTGGGGATTTCTACTTCTACCAACTTCCTTTCCCTTTATCTAAAGGATCTATAATAGGTAGAATAGATAGGGATACTTGTGTGGCAACATCTTGAATCACCAAATATGGTTAGAATAAGTCTTTTAGTTTGTCAACGGCTGCTAATGAAATGTCTGTGGCTACTATAGCTTTGTCAGCGGCTGACCCAGATTCCTGTTGCTTCATTAATTCCACAAAGGATAGTTGTGTAGGTGTTACCAGAGACACCTTGGATGAAACAAATCGTCCCTGCTCTTGATTCTTCATTCCTATTAAAGCAACAACTATCTCCTTTTCTCCAAATGATCCTTATTTTGAACTTTTATCACTAACAACAAAGGGTTCAGTTGGTTGATCTTCCTCCCCTTTGGAAGAATCCTCTCTCCTATAATCTAATACAACAATCCTCTCCCTCAACGCATTGAGTTCAAGGTCTTGAGCTGTCAATTTCTGTACAAACTCTACATTTTGCTTTTGCAAGCTCATGCAGAGTACCATCAATTCCAAGTTAGTTAAAGGTTGAATACTGCCCTAATCCACATGTGGGAACTAAATCCCAAAGGTGAAATCATGGGTCATGGAGGTGGACTTAGGTACAGTGGACCTAGCTTGACCTGTAATAGGGCCAATAGGTCCAGCCACCCCCATATCTCCAACCACACATGTGGTGATGGTTCTCTCCACTACATGGGTAGGACCACCAAGGGAGAACACCCCAGTAGTCCTTTTGTTGAAGTTCAAAATACATGAACCTAGGATCGTTGAGCTTACTAGGCATATGATTAATTCTATAGAGGAAGTGAATCAAACATATGGACAAGGTGTTTTTCACATAACATAAACGATTACTTGCATTAAACAACACAAATTACAAGTAACCATCTAGACGTGTATGCATTTAATCCCACGTCTAGATACACACACACTTTAGGTTTACATTGTGACTGATGATATATATAAACCTATGACCTATGGTTCCTTTAATAGTGGAAGGACCAAGGTTTTACACAAGAGATAAAATCAAATCAAACATAGAAATCTTCTATTCCAATCTTTTGATATGCTGAATTCTTATCAAATAAAAATCCCTTGTTGTCGAAATAGGCCCCTCCATGTTTTCTTCATTTATGTTTTGCCACATCAATTTTTTTAGACCCAACAATCTTCCCCTAGTTGATGTAGGCAAAACTCTTTATTTATCTCTTGTGTATGGTACATGATCTTCAAATTGCTTCCCCTCAAGTTAAGAATCAATATCTTCCCCTTTTTGTCACATCAAATAGGGAAGGAAAAAATGTATGCAATCGAAAATTCTCCAAATGTAGGCTCTGTGTAATGACCTTGAAGAAAAATAAATAAAATAATCTTGATGTAGAAGTAGAAAAACCCAAACCTATGTTCCATGTCTTGTATTATCCACGTGACGTGAAACTTATACCGATAGGAAAATATAAGTAGACCTCAATCCCATTGTCAAAATCCTCATCCTTTTGTGAGGCACTGAGCACGATAATATAACTCCTTCAAGTGATAGCAAGGTATCTAGTTTCTAGATTTGACAAATCTTCGTCACCAAACATTTAAACACGAACAAGTTACCTTCAAATCAATAGGGTGCTACCCATGATTTAGAGATATGATAAAACATAACCTCGTGAAAATCTACTTCGAACATCAATCGTATCATAAACATTCTTCCCCTTAATCATATACGTCATCTAAGAAAAATATCCGATCCATAAATATCAAGATGATATTCTATATAAACCAGAGATCCCATCTACTTGTGCGTGTAAATACCTCGTTTTGTGTGCAAAAACTCGACCAAAACTCCAAACAGCAGCAAATCCTTCATTGTCCGAGGTCCTTTGCTGTCCAATATCTCTTTGTATGATATTGGACAGCACTTGTCAGCGCCTAAACATCATATCTCGTATAAGCTTCTGTCAGTGCCTTATAAATGCTTTGTCAGCGGCTGAACCATCAGTGGCAACTTTTCTCTTGTCAGTGGCTAAAATAATAACATTATTGCAACCAAGTTCGACAAGCTGTATCTTGAGATTGGAGGCTCAGATCGAAGATCGCTCCGTTGAGATCCTAGAAACGTGTTTCAAGAACCTACAGAAAAAATTTCACGATGATCTAACGGTTAACGAAGGAGAAATTACGTTTTTACCACTGATATCCATAGAAAACTACACATAATGACACATTATGCTGTGAACTTTGGCAGGCTATAACTTCTTCTTGCTGACTGATATATGTGTGTAGAACATACACAAAAAGTTTCGTGGCGATCCAATGGTTCAATAAAAAGTTATAGCCTTCCAACTGTTGCTGCACACACAAAACCGCCCAGAAAAATCCTAATCTGCCATGAAAAACAACGAGCCATAACTTGAGTTTGAAGATAGATCTTGACAATCGCTTCGGTGAGAATTTAAATCTATATGTGTAGATTACACATACCAAAATTCATCAAGATCCAACGGTTAACAAACGAGAAATAGCGTTTGCAAATTCACTGTTTTTCATAGATCCGAGAATAAAAACCCTAAAACGGATTTTTCTTCTCGTAAACACTACGAACACCTCGTCAATCCTAGTATCACGAGCCCTAGGCTCTGATACCAATTGTTGGAGTTCAAAATACATGAACCTAGGATCGTTGAGCTTACTAGGCATATGATTAATTCTATAGCGTAAGTGAATCAAACATATAGACAAGGTGTTTTTCACATAACATAAACGATTACTTGCATTAAACAACACAAATTACAAGTAACCATCAAGACGTGTATGCATTTAATCCCACGTCTAGATACACACACACTTTAGGTTTACATTGTGACTGATGATATATATAAACCTATGACCTATGGTTCCTTTTATAATGGAAGGACGAAGGTTTTACACAAGATATAAAATCAAATCCAACATAGAAATCTTGTATTCCAATCTTTTGATATGCTGAATTCTTATCAAATAAGAATCCCTTGTTGTCAAAATAGGCCCCTCCATGTTTTCTTCATTTATGTTTTGCGACATCAACTTTTTAGACCCAACACCTTTGTCGTTTGGCTAAATGAAAGTGTTGTGGTGGTGAGTCTGAAGAGGTGTTTGGGTCAATATGGGAAGTGTCAGGGGCTAGGACTGAAGTATCAGAGGCTGACATAGAAATGTTAGCAGTTGCAGGTTCTGGTTCGATATGTGGTTGGGGATGTGGTGATGGTGGTTGTTCTTTATGAGTTGTTTATGGAATGGAGTCTGGTTGAGGTTCTGGTGCAGGTGGTTGTAAGGCTACTTGTAAAACAACAAGCATGGGAGGGGTCAAGGGAATTGGATCATATGGTATTGGAAATACGTTTTTACGTATTTAGAAAGGATCGGTCACTCCAAAGATAGATACAAGTATTGGGCTCGTGATCCAATATATTAAGATATAGCCCACCAAAGCCCACATGTAGGGTGGCTATATAAACCCCCTCCTAGCATGTTAGGAGGGGTTGAACACTTAGTTATTTCTATCATTTTCCATCTTTCTTCCATTCTCTCTCTTTTCTCACTCCACCTTTCTCTCTAGTTCTTCCTTCTTCCATCTTTTCATTAGATAAACATAACACATCTACAATCCTAAGATTATATGATTCTACAATTGGTATCAAGAGCTTTGGTTGATTCTTCAGATTGGCGTGTTTTTATCTATTGATTTGGTGATCAAAATTTTTATAAAGTAACAATCTTGGATCGTTTATAAAAAAAATTTATCATTCATCTTGTCACAATTTTATTATCCTTGTTTTTTATTATCCTTGTTTAAGATACTGTTCTTGTCTCTATTCCATCAACTTTTATCCAACTGGTACAATAACTGTGGATTCTTTTTTTTCATCAACTTTTGTCTTGGATTTATCAGTTTTATCAATACGTCTTTTGTCTCGATACAGTCATCAACTTTTGTATTGTCTTCATCAAGAAACAGGTTTGTACGTTACGATCTGATTTTTTTTGTGATCGCATAAACCCTGGGGGTTTCTACTTGCGATCCAAGATCACGATCACATCCTAAGATCGTTTGTTACAATCGAAGTCGCGATCGAAGTTACGATCGAAGTTGCGATCACGACTGCGATCACGACTGCGATCACGACTGTGATCACGAGTGCGATCATCAGGTGCGATCACATCTGGCTACGATGACTAGTTGCGATGAAAGACTGCGATGACATAAATTAAATATTGCGATACAAACAAAGTTTTGGCTCAGACAAAACTTGGACTCAAATCATTTTGACCAAACTAACAGGTCCCAACCCTCAAACTCTAAACCATTTCGACTCAAACCAGACTTCTCTCGACTTTAATCTTGACTCAATCCCAAACCTAGACTTGACAAACAAAAAGAATCAAAGGACTCGATCGAAACAAGACTTCGACACACACCCTCAAAGTCTCAACTCCAAAAACATACTCTAGACTCTACCTCGACTTAACCAACTGACCCAACCAACACAACAAACTTAACAAGACTCGATTAACTCACACCTCTCGTCCAACAAGAACACGACAAAACCAACTCGACTCGATATTCTGACAAAACTACCCTCGACTCCCTCACCCTCACCCTCAACTCAACCACACTCTTCTCACCCTCATCTCACGACCACCAGACTCGACACAAACTCGCTAACTCAGACACACCCAAACCCAACACTCAAACCCAACACTCAAACCACTCTCACAAGACCAAAACCAAAACTCAAGACTCTATAAAAATTTTACAAAACTCTCATCAGATCTCTGTCGTAAAACATCATCGATCACGGAATCATACAAAAAAGAAGATTGAGATAAAACCTACCCGAGATCCATACAAGACATTGAAGTGAACATCTTGTTCTTCGATCGCACCTTGTATTTTAGGAGGTTTTTTTTGTAATCCATTCAAATGGATTGAGATAAATCAAGTTCTAGATTCGATGGAGCTAGTTTCTTTATTGATTTTCTTGATCATTTTCGTTTGTTGTGCTGACAAAATTGGTGTGAAAGGGGTGGCGTGTTTTTGAGGAAGAGATCAACTAGGATTACCGTTAACGAGATTGGAGTGTTCAGAGTTTTGGGATTGCGACGGATTTAACAAGGTGCTACTATGGGATAGATTGGCATCCTTTATTTTGTGGCTGCAAAAAGTTTTAGGTGAAAGAGGGGCAAAGTTACAAGAAATTAGGGTGGGTACTGTTTCTATATGATAAGTGTTGATTGAAATTAGGGTGGGTACTGTGGGATAGATTGCCACGTTTTTTATATGATAAGTGTTGATAGGTATTGTTTACAAGAAATTAAACAAAGCCACGTTAAGTGTTGAATGGCTATATTGTCGATTGAAGCCACGCTTACAAGAAATTAAACGAGTTTTTGGCACCACTGAATATTTTTTAGGGCCAAGTTAAGGGATTTGTTGTGTTTTATATCTCACATTTTAAAGTTATTAAAGTTATTAAAGGTATTAAACACATTTTTGGCAAAGTTAGTAAACTTTACACGTTTTATTTATACACGTTAGCTATACTCGTTTTTGAAATATTTCATAATTAAGAGGGCTAGACGTTTTAAAGTTATCGAACTTTTTTTGGAAAACTTAATAACGTGTTTTAGATATAAATTGTAGGGTCGTTCACTATATTAACCGAAGGTTGGATTTATTAGTTTACGAGCTTTCTTTTTGGAGTGTGCCGACAAGAAATTCTTCAGCCAAAGAAAAGAGATATATCATCAATCTAGGATTTTTAAGAATATTTACGGATCGTTTGTTGGTTTTGTCATATCCCGTGAATTTCAATTTCTAAGTTTCTTCAAGAACTGTAAAATCCCGAAATCAACCACGACCACAATTATCGTTCATCAAAATTCAATGGAATCATTTATTTCGACGGTTCACGAGGGAGAATTGCAACACATGCAACTCAAAGAGATAAAATTGCGTCCAAAAACATTGGAAATCTTTCATGAGCTCAAGACACATCTTTCACTTCTCTATCCGAACAACATGACCGAACTTCCACCCATGGTTCAAGTGTTCTTTGGCAAGGTGGATAATTTCAAAGACAAGATTTTCAATAATTTGGATGAGTTACGGTTGCAATTTGAAAGGGAGAATCTTCATGAAATTAAAGCAAATATATGTCTAGAAATCCTTCGAACACAGTTTAAGGAATTTTTTGCTTCAAAAATGGTACATTCTCTTGATTATTCGACTCCAATCTTTCACAAACGTTTCAACTGGCATACGGCTTGCCAGACTGAAACCTTTAGAAGTGGTTTACTCAGTCACATCAATATACATGAGAAGTGTATTGAGGACAGGTTAGTTAATTACAATGAGATACGGTTGAAAAAGGGTCAGATTCAACGAATCAAGGAGTCGTCTAAATCATTGCATGTAGAAATACCTCATGAACATGAGAGAGAGACATGCTTCGATTTGTCGTCAAAAGATGATCAGATCTGCCCGGTGCAAGAAATGGGTGCAAATTTGGTAGTCATAGTAAGCAATGGCACAGAATTAGAAGGAAAGCATGAACCGCGCAGCAAGTCACAAGCAACAACTGTTCAAGTGCCAAGTTTTAACGATATACAGCATGTTGAGCATTCTGAACCTAATTATGTCACACATGGGATGGAAAAGAGTGATAGCAATACCACTTATGATTCATCCGATGTGAGTCATAATGGGGGAAAAAGTGTTCAAAATGCTAAACATCATGATAAGTGTCTTATGACTGCTTCTTTAAATAATTCTGATTCTAGGATTAAAGAGCTCGAAACGATCGTAGCTCAGCAATCAAAAGATCTTGAGGATGCCAAACTAGAATTTTCTAAGAGAACTGACAAGTTTGAAACATATTTTGAAAAATGTTGGAAATTCACTTTATGTGACGACATTTAAGAATTCCCATTAGTTATCATAGTCACACACGCATAGACTAGACTAGGAAACGATGTATAGTTTAAGTGTCGTGTGTGACTATATATACCCCTCCAAGGCTTCCAAGGAGGGGTGTTGATTGTGTTTCATTTGTGTTTTCATTTTGTTTAATACATTTTCTTTAACTTTCACACACAACCTCTCTTCTCTCTCTCAACAATGGCTACCACCATATTCCACCACTCACCTAGACCACCGTATTACTAAAAAGCAAATCCACAATTGGCATCAGAGCCACGGTTCATTCCTTGGATCGTCGTGTTTTTTTTGTCATTGATTTTGGTGGTCTATTTTTTTCTGTCTCGATCTATTAATTTTTTGTCAAAAATTTTTATGTCTCGTCTCTTGTATCAGTTTGTCATTTTTATCACATCCGGTTTTATCATTTTCTGGCCTCTAATTTCGTGATTTTCTTCGTCAAATAAACAAGCTGGCAGGTCTTGATGACACGTTGATTTTATTTATTATTTTCCAAGATCTGGTTTCATACATCTTGGTAATAGCCTATTTCAGAGGTGTCGGTGCTTATTTTTGTCATCAAATCTGTCTAAATATGTTGTAAAACAGATTTTTAGTTTCTTTTTAGATTTGATAAAAGAGCTACGATGTTATTAAACAGAATTTTTCCAGTTTTCTGGGTTTCTTTTGAAGATGAAAAAGTTAATCAGAAATTTCAGATCCAAAAGTGGAAATCTGACAAGAAATCACAGATCCTGATAAATCGGAAAAAGGACATCTCTTGGATAAGATCGCATTGATTGCGATGGCTAGACTGCGATGGTACCATTGCGATGGAACCATTACGATGGAACCATTACAATGGTGTCCATTACGATGGTGTCCATTGCGATGGTGTCCATTGCGATGGTGTCCATCTTGACAATTTTTTAGACTGCGATGGGTTTAAAAAGTTAGACTACGATGGACCATTTTTTTTAGTCATTGCGATGGGTTAATAAAACTCATTGCCATGGAATGATTGACTGCGATGGACTTATTACTCATGCTGCGATGTCTTGTTATAAAAACTTGTGATGTCTTTATTTATTTAGACATTGCGATGCATTTAAAAGAACGTTGTGACCAGTTTAACTCAACCCAAAGGGAGATGATTCGTGCACCATTTGTTTTGACAATACACCACTAAAATGTGCATTTATGTGTTGTACTATGTGGATGATAAATATGATTTATTGGTGCATGGCAAAAAAATATGGTGTATAAATCACTTCTCCAACCCAAAACCAGGTTTAAAAGTCATTGTAAACTGACCATCGAGACCTGTTACTTGACCAGAAGAAACTTAACTGCCTTATATCACCTCAACACCAAATCTAATCCTAATTTCCTTCGTCTCCTAATCCCATCTAGACTCGAACATCGAAACTTAATTTTAACATAAAAAGATCTCAGATATCCATTCGTGTAGCGACATGCAAGCCTCGATCTTCACAGATCTACCACAGATCAAAATATCATCACTGATCATGAAGATGTATTACATCTTTTTGATAGTCGAATGCAAAGGAAAAAACAAATAACAAATATGTTATTGTCTTACTTTGATTCGATGACAGAGAACATGCAATTAATTCATAATACCTACCCGAGACTATAATTAAAAAGCCCTTAGGACGTGGTCTTGATTTCGTTCGAGTAGACAATGATTGATTTCAAGGTTTCTGGTTTGGTATTGTTTCTGAGTCAATTCGTGGGTTTGATTACCCACTTGTGTGAAGATATTAGATGAGATTTGGGGGTTGTGATGGATAGATCGAGATTTGTGACTGTTTTTGTTGAGATTTGGTGGGAGTAGTGAATGGTTGTTGAGGCGGTTTAAACGAGATGGGGTTGAGAGTAGTGTGAAAGAAAACGGTTGTGATAATAGAGCAAGATTAGGGTTGTATGTGGGGTGTGAATTAGGATAATAGTTATATATCCGATTGTTTTGATACACGTGGTCTTGATATGTATCAATTGCTTAATGGATATGTGTATAGTTTGGTGACTGATTTGTCTTACTTGCAAATTTGGCCACTTGTGTGTTCAGTTTTTAATGGGATTAAAGAGTGTCACTGTAATATCTCATTTCAGGGCTGTGGCAATTATTTAATGGGCCTATCTAATTGTGTTTGCACCAAACGTTACATGTGAAAATGGAAAGGCTTTATTACCAACGTTGGTGAAACTTTAAATGTGATTATCCACTTTAGTCTAAATACAATGGTGAAACTTTATTACCAACGTTGGCTAATTTGGCAAATGCACCATGCGAATGTGAATGGTCAATGTTAAATTTAGACTTAATTTTCAAAATTAAGTTTAATGGCTAAACTTGAAGATGTAGCAATGAGACAATGTGACAAAATTTATTTTGACGAGACCAAGAAAAATGGTTATATTTTTAGTGGCTACGGATTTATTTTTGGATCGGGTATTAATTATTTGAAGTTGAAGACAGATTTTTTTGAAGGCGTGAACTTATTTTATCTTTGAAGATACCTTGCTCGTGTTTAATCTTAGAATGAAGACTTGTTTATCTAGTTTCCGGGTTCGGGGTGGTTGGTTGATGACTCGGACAACTACCACTTAAAGGGGTAACATTGTTGTACTCAATGTCACGCGCATAGTCGACGTGGATAATTTCAAGAGGTGTTGTGCTTATAGACTTCTTCAGTGATACATTGGGTACTTAGAGATTTCTACACCGTTTCTCATTCAACAATTGTGCAAGCTTAAGTCACAAGATCGAAGGATTCTTATTCAGTTTCACGTTTGATGTATATGGTTCATTCTATTAGTGGTCACTTCAAATTGCCTACAAGTGGGTTGGTAAAGATGGACATGGAGAGTTTATGAGTAAAGATTTTCGATCAACAGCTGATTCTCACAAAATATATAATTCAGCTTATTTATTATTCTCACGAGATTTCAGGTACATGTGCGTACGATTTATTGATGGTTCCGAGTTTCGAAACCATCAAGGGGGAAGAAGACACATTGAACGCACAACGAGTACATGTGATGAACTTCATACCTTCTTTTGATTTGAAGACATTCCGGGATGACATTTGTCATAACCGCAGAGAAAATCAGTGTTTTAACTCGTGGCATTATCAATCTCTAAACGGTACACTACTGATTCGATGTTTAATTGTTTTGATGTTGCAATTATTCATCATCATTATCCTATATGGAGAGATATGCACTTCCGGGACTTAATTGACTATGGTGCATCTCCGGAAGAAGATATGTGAATTTCCGGGACTTAATTGACTCTAGTGTTACGATGTCAACTTCATGAATGGGATAAAGTGTCCACTTCAGTATTTGAGCTTCATACATGGGATTGGTTTATTTTCTTCAACTATGTGGGGGAAGAAATGTCTTGATTCTTTCTAGTATGCATAACTTGAACTCTCAGGGGGAAGAAAAATTAAGAATAATTATTCAAGCGTGATAAGAAAAGTTGTTGATCTACTTGGTGTGCCCCAAACTTTCAATCCCTCATAGCAACATTATCATGTTATATGATGGGGTTTTCTTTTTAAATTCCGTTGTGCGCTTAATCATTCTAATCTTTATTGAAAGCTTTGAAGTTGCTTACAAGGATTGTCGGTTTAGGGGGAAGCTATTTAAAAGCTTCTACATCAAGTTTATGTGGCATGAATTAGGGGGAAGTTAATTCAGAAGATTCTCCTTAACCAGAAGTATATGGATTACTTAGCTCGTTCCGTTACAGTATTTCTAATACAAGTTACTTTAAAGATGAGTCGTTTTGAAGTGAATACTTGAAGTCAAAGGCCTCAGAAGACATCATCAGCATTGGACGCTTCATGGAAGCTTTTGTTCTTAATCATTATGTACTTTTTAGGAAAAATATTGTAAGGAATTCTACACGTCGTCCCATGGGGGAAGATTGTTGGAAATTCACTTTATGTGACGACATTTAAGAATTCCCATTAGTTATCATAGTCACACACGCATAGACTAGACTAGGAAACGCTGTATAGTTTAAGTGTCGTATGTGACTATATATACCCCTCCAAGGCTTCCAAGGAGGGGTGTTGATTGTGTTTCATTTGTGTTTTCATTTTGTTTAATACATTTTCTTTAACTTTCACACACAACCTCTCTTCTCTCTCTCAACAATGGCTACCACCATATTCCACCACCCACCTAGACCACCGGATTACTAAAAAGCAAATCCACAATAAACTTGAAAAATCAAACGTTGTTCTTGAACGAAAATTGGATCAAACAGTTCTAGATTCTAAAGCTGAAAATGAAAATCTATTGAAACAAATTAAGTTACTTGAATTTAAGTTGGCATCCCAAGATGAATTGCTCAAAGAAAATGAGACTTTAAAGGCTCAAGTACAGGAAAAGGTCTTTACTATAGCTGCGTTGAAAAATGAATTGAGGAAAACTAAAGGAACTAGTGTGGACACTAAGCTTGAAAAACCAACAATCTTGGGGAAACCGCCTCAAATTTAGTCTAATAGACAACCGACTTCATTTAGATCCGAGCGACCTAAATCCTCGAGACCGCGGTTTGCCTCCCAAGTTGATATGGTTCATCTTTCTAGACCAGTCACTCCACCATCTAGGCCCAATGTGACTAAAAAGGCTTTTGCAAGACCTAATCACATGTTTGCCCCTATTCTCCCTAGACATAATCTAAAGAACACGTCTCAAACTAGTTCAAATGACGTTTGCCATACATTTGGTCTAAGGGAAACTAAGCAAAAGGCACAAGTAAGAGATAGGAATTTCAAACCTAGTCAGCTGCCTTCTAGTTTACCCAACACTGCTAGCCGTAGTATGTCACATCCTAGGAGCATCAATCAATCATCTAGGAATTCTAGATCTTACTCGGACATTAAATATGCTACTTTTAAAACATGTAGGAAATGTGTCTTTAAATCCAATCATGATTCCTGTATCAAAAAATTACTTAATGAGGTGAACTCCCGTGCTAGACTTAAATCCCAGTGGGTAGCTAAAATCAAACCCATTAGTAAAATGTGGCGCCCCACTGGTAGAACTTTCACTCTTGTAGGAAACGAGTGCCCTTTAACTAGGATAGTCTCTGATTCTACTAAGAATAATAGGGAGGAAATTGAAAAGGAGGATACATCACTTAAGCCTGAACTTATGGTTTTCTATAAAAGGAAACGTTTACCAGCTAAGACAAGTGAATCATCTCCTCAGGTCACCTCTAGCACAAGAAAAGAAAACTGTGAACCCCCACTTGCTTCTAAGATAGATATCGCTAACCCATATCAAAGCATGCAAATTCCTAATGAGAATGCATGTACCAAAGAGGATGTTCCAAAAGAACGAAGCGGTCCAATCATTGTATACCATTCAATTAAGGACACTCTCAGAGTTTGGTTGCTGAAGAAGCTGATATATAAGAAACAAGTGTCTCAGGGGATTTGCAGTTAAGCTTACAGTGTACAAGGACTTATAGTCACATCACAGACTGTAATTCGTTCATCAAAGAAAGGAAAGTTTATCGCCGATGATAAACTTATCCTTACAACGAGAAATTAGTTTTTCTCGGGCATGAGCTTATATCAAAAACATTCCAAGTTTTTAAGCTCATGCACAAAGGCTCCTCGTTAAATGACAGACGATGTGACAACCCAAAACCGAGGTCATTGCTTAATCTTATTTACGATTATTTTTGAAATTTTTAGATGAGTTTGAATGATATTCATTTTTGAAGGTTTAAGTTCAAACCGATATTGGAAGATTTATATTTTATATTTAATAAGTATAAGGAGTATTAGCAAGCGTGATGTCGATGGATGCCAAATATTTTACGTCTTATTGTCAGTTGTTCTATTTTTTGTCATTTTTTATGTTTTATTTTAAATGACGTGTTAAGTCGAGTCGGGAGTCGATATTATTATATTTGAGGTACGTTTTAAATTTTTAAAAGTATCTTTATGAAACCCGAGCCCCGTAAATATTTTCAAAATTAACTAATAGTTATTTCCCGCTTTTTAGCTAACTATTTTCATTTTGAGCTACAACTATTACAAAATTACAACAATGGTCCCTCAAGCACTATATATAAGCTTAAATTAAACACACACACTTCATAATTCTACTACCAAAAATTTTCTTCATCTCTCTCTTGTTTCTCTCTTTAGCCGTGACCTCCTCCACCTACTAAAACCATACCATTTTCAATTTTTGCTCCATTTTAATAATGATTTGAGTAAAACTAATCAAAGTTCCTATCTTAGAGTTGAACAAGGATCATGTTGGTGTAATAATTTCATACATGCAAGGGTTTTTATTTTTTTCATGTTGGTAGGTGAAAGCCATGATCATGCATGGTGTTTTTAGCATGATCAATGGTGATTCTTGCAAGAATTTTGTTAAAAACTTGATTTTGATCTAAAGGTTTTGATTTTTATGATGATTTAAATGTTATGGTTCACATATGTTGATGTTAGGGTATAGGGAGGAACATTTCTATGGTGGGTTTTGATCAAAAATGTGATTTTGTACAAGTTTTTGATGGTCATTTTATAACAGTAAGTAAACTATAATTTCTTGATTTTTTTATTTTGATAATGGCTTAACTTATTGCCTAGGGTTGTAGATAATTTGATTAGCTTCGATTTGATATAAAGTAGAGCTTCTAGCTTCAAACGAGCGCGAAGTTATGATGTTTTGATTATTCGTGTACCGGGAGGGACGAATATCGGCACTACATATAGTTGTTGTCGATATTTGGATCGGATCTCGGGGACTCTAAATTGATGTTTTGAAATGTGTAACCTACTGATAATGAGGTGTAAACCTTAGAGGGTGAGTTTACTTTAAAACACGAGTGTCGGTTTTGTAAACGGAGTCGTTTAAAGAAGTTAAAACGGTTGTATGAAAAATTAACGTAAATCTGTCCGGATTTTGTAGTTTGAAGATGAGTCGGGTAAAGGACTTTAAAAGTAATCTCATTTGATAAAATTGTAGGAGGACTTTCAATATATAGTAAGTTAGTTTATCGAGTCGTTTCATAAACGTTTGATAAGTCAAAAAGGGGTAAATAAGCTAATACATGTAGTATGTGCCGGCGGACTTTGTTAAAAGTGTAAAATGGTAAAGTAAATGTGTAGTAAAGAATAATGAAGTTATTTATATCATTTTCTCTCGATTTTATCGTGATTTAATGAGTTTGAGTTTCATGTTGTTATGTATGAATTATTTCTTGAGTCATTATTACTGAACGCGCCTTATTTGATAGGTAGCGGTTCTCGTGTTTGAAAGGCATACATTATCATCGACGATCATCTCGCTAGATCTCTTATACTAAGGTGAGTTTGTAGCCTCGCTTTTCATGCTAGCTACTAAATGTTTTATACCCGCGAGGGGGATACATTCTATTTGAAAATAAATGAACACAAGTCATGAGTAATTGTTGGACCCGAATGTTGCCTAAGTTGATTACATTGTATTGAGTACCTTGTTGCTAAAGACCCTAAATTCATGAGCCGTTAACTATCTTCTGACTTGATGTTGTGAGTCGGGAATAGCCGCTTATTCTAATGATAGTACTATTGGGTTTACCACCCTATCTGAGACCAGGGCATTACGTTGAGTAACCTTTGGGAAGGATAATTTACGGGAATAAGAATGTGTTACTCTAGCAACTGATACCCTAGAGGGGAAATGGTTTTATTCTTGTCATGTCGGCATTTACGTGGGTGACTATTTTGTTAAGGGGTCGGTTTCATGAGCTTAAATACAATGTTTATTATTGCCTTGAATATAGATTGTGTGTACGACAATTCTATAAATGATTATGATTGATTTTCTTTTTGTGTTCAAATGTGATTTGATAAACCTATAGACTCGCTCAACATTATTGTTGACTCGTTTTAGGATGTATTTCAGGTAATAGGAAGTGATGGAGCATGGAGCTTTGCTGTAGAGGTTGTGGCTTAGCTTTTCGAAGAATGTTGGTCTAAAAACTATTTCTATCCTTTACTATTGAACAATTTATTTTATGTTGATGTACTGTACTAAACTTTTTGGTTGTCGGTCGAGATCCATGGGGACTAAATGCTTTACTCTAGTGTCGTTTTAGTACACTTATGGGATGAAATTTATGTTTTAGACCTATTATGAAAATCTTGTTTATATTTTGGGTAAACGTCTCACTTTTGAGTCGTTCAATATATCTTGTGTGATGATGCTTGTGTCTAGCACCCAATTGCGTATTTCCACTACGCAATGTAAATTGGGGGTGTTAGAGATTGGTATCAAAGCTTCAAGTTATAGAGAACTAGGTCGATTTTGAAAATTGTCCTAAACTATAACTTTGGTGTCGAAAGTATTATTCTTTAAAAGCACACAACTCCTCTACAACGCTCTGGTAAGATCACTTTTAGTTTTCTTTTGCATTGTAGATGTATCCCTCATAACTAAAACGATTTCCCGAGTATTTATTAATTAAATACTACGATATTGTATTGGAATTACTGAAAGTACGCTGAGTGCTTGTCAGTATCATATTTATTTTTTGCGACCATTGCATAAGCATCATTTGCATTGTGTTGCATAGCATGGATTATGTATAACATTTGCATAAGCATTGCATACTAATTATTATTTTATTAACAATGACCTTATGTATCCTTGAACCCTTATAATTGTAGAAAATGGCTGGTTTACCTCGTGAGGATGGATAGATTGACATGACTAATGTATTGGATGGTGAGGAAGTAGATAACTTTGGTGCTAGTGACGATGAGGAGCCTTTTGAGTATTTAGATGATGGTATTCCACCTACTGCAGTTGGTCAGACAGAGCCTGAATTGATACAAGGTAGTTATGTTCCAAGGGTTAATGTTGTGCCACAGACTGTTCCAGATTATCAGCGACCTGTTGTTCGTTCTTCGATGCCTACTTGTGATGCCTATGTTAGTAGTTTGCCTGTGATTGCATTTGCTAGGGGTGATGTTCCTGTTGAGTCGAGTAGTGCTGCTAGTGCTCGATCTATTCATGATGGCATATCTAAGGTTTATTGTCCAGGTCCTAGGTCTTATGATTATATTTTCTGGTTTCTTAAGAAGTTTGATAGGTCTTTATTTGAAAGATATTTGGTTGAAACCCGTGTGATTAGGAGGTTTGAGAAGAATGAGAAAACGTTTGATAGGTTTGTTAATAGTGTGAGGAGATCAGAGTTTGTTAGGGCAATGGAAATGGATGAAGTTGTTAGATTAAGATCTATGGTGTTGAATTTGAGTAGGCAGGTTGAAAGGTTTCATGAGGAGCAAGAAAGGAATGCAAGGTTGGATGCATGGGGTTTTCCTATGAGATCTTTTCCTAGTCGAGGTGTAGTGAGTCGTGATGTGCCGAGTCAGATTGAAGCTCAAGTGTTGGTGAATCCAAGTGAAGGAGGTAGTCGAAAGGGGAAGGAAAAAGTGGAAGAAGATTCTGAGGATGATGATAGCAGTAGTGATGATAAGCCGATGTACAAGAAGCTGCGGAGATCTGATGTTTAGTTCTTTTATGTTGTTTTTGTTAGCCTTGTTGTAATAGAACTTATGTAGACTCGTACTGTAGTTTATGATGAAACTTAATGACTTTAAGTTTGAGGTGATGAAGGGTTGTAGTGACATTACTTGTCACAATTTTGTGGAAATTTTCCAACGTAATCCAAATTTCCTTCATGACTTATGAATTGTCTTATTAGTTCTTTTGTGAATTGGTTAACGATTCGTTGTGAATTGTGTTGTTGGTGCATGTAGTATCCATGTTACATCTGGATAGAGAAATTCTTCTTCTTATCTTGATATGAATACTTACTTGTTCTATTTCTTTTATGTTTTCACAGGAAGGAGTTGGGAGGCATTTTTCTTACTTTACTAAATTGTTGTTTGGTTAGTTTCCAATAACATGCCGCCTAAATTGACGAATGCTACTGTTAATACCATGATTGGGCAAGCTATTGCTAGAGCTCTGGAAGCTGAACGTGCTGCGAGGAACCAAGAGGCTGTGAATAGGAATGCTGCTGTTCAGGTTGGAGGGAATGCTGCAAACCCAGTTGCAGGTAATGCTGGTGAACAAGCGGGAGGAAATGCTGTGGGACAAGTTGGAGGCAATGTTGTTGTTCAGCAGGTTCAGAAGGAATGTTCTTATGCTAGTTTCATGAAATGTGGACCTACCCAATTTCGTGGTACTGGTGGTGCTTTGGAATTAAGGAGGTGGATTGAGAAGGTTGAAAGTACTTTTGAAATCAGTGAATGTTCAGAAGCTAGTAAGGTGAAATTTGTTGCAGCTACTTTTCAGGATGATGCATTAAGTTGGTGGAATAGTCAAGTATCCACTGTAGGATTGGTTGAAGCTAATGCTAGAACATGGACTGTGACCAAAGGACTGTTGACTGCTAAGTTTTGTCCTGAGGAAGAGTTAGGTCAGTTGGAGGATGAATTGAGACATTTGGTGCTGAGAAACAATGATATTGTAGCTTATACAAGGAGATTTTCTGATTTATGTTTGTTATGTCCTAATGCTTTTGCTGATGACCGTATGAAGATTAAGCAGTATATCAGAGGTTTATCTAGTAATATCAAGGGAGAGACTACTTCCTCGAAACCCAAGTCATTTAATGAAGCTGTTCAAATGGCTCATGCTTTAATAGATGTAAAGCTGGAGGATCGAAAGGATAGTATTTCTGAAGGGAATAAGAGAAAGTGAGAAGCTGCACACTCAAACCAAGGGAAGAATCGAGGTGGTTATCATAATAACAATAAACAAGGACCAAATAGGAATCAACAATATAACTTGAGAAGGAATGATGGTGTTCGTGCTGCCTTAGGAAATCAAGGTAACAAGGTGAATCCGAAGTGTGGTCGGTGTAATCTGTATCATGTAGGAAATTTTCCACCTGCTTGCAACAAGTGTGGGAAGGCCGGACATAAGATGGCAGATTGTAGAAACAAGGGTGTGGCCACTGGAGCCAATGTTGTTAAGGTAGTTAACAGTTCTGGATGTGGAGGTCGTGGACATAAGTAAGGGAACAGTCCGAGGGTTGGCATACGACAGGGAGGCAATGTTGCTGCTGTTGCTGCTGGGATTGCTACTCCAGCCTATATCGTGGGAGATGCTGACAAACCTCAAGGGCCGAATGTGGTGACTGGTACGTTCGTACTTGATGCTTGTTATGCTAGTGTGTTATTTGATTCTGTATCTGATAGATTTTTCGTAGATGTTAGATTCAGTAAGCTATTGGATAGAGAACCAGTGAGATTGACAACTAGTTATAAGGTGGAGTTAGCTGATGGTAAGGTTGTAAGCACTAGTTCTATACTGAAAGGTTGTTCCTTGAAGTTAGGTAATTATGTGTTTAGTAATTGATGCCTATAGAATTAGGATCTTTTGACGTGATTATTAGAATGGACTGGTTAGTTGGTAATGGTGCAGTAAGTATTTGTGGAGAAAGATTAGTTAAGATACCGCTAAGGAATAGGGTATTGACTGTGAAAGGAGATGAATATACTACCCGTTTGAGAGTTGTTTCTTGTTTAAAGATGATGAGGTATATAGAAGCAGGTTGTGATGTGTTTCTTGCACAGATAAGTAATGATGGTGTGAATGAAAAGAAATTAGAGGATGTGCCTATGATTAGAGAGTATCCTGAGGTTTTCCCTGAAGAATTGCCAGGATTACCGCCGCATCGTGAAGTAGAGTTTCGTATTGATTTAGTGCCGGGAGCTGCGCCAGTTGCTCGTACACCGTATCGTTTAGCTCCATCTGAGATGAAAGAATTATCTGATCAATTGAAGGAATTGATGGATAAGGGATTTATTAGACCGAGATCGTCGTCATGGGGTGCTCCAGTTTTGTTTGTTAGAAAGAAAGATGGTTCTTTTAGAATGTGTATTGATTATAGAGAGCTTAACAAATTGACTGTCAAGAATCGGTATCCACTGCCGTGGATTGATGATTTGTTTGATCAGTTGCAAGGGTCATGTGTATACTCGAAGATCGATTTGAGGTCTTGGTATCATCAACTAAGAGGAAGTAGATAACTTTGGTGCTAGTGACGATGAGGAGCCTTTTGAGTATTTAGATGATGGGATTCCACCTACTGCAGTTGGTCAGACAGAGCCTTAATTGATACAAGGTAGTTATGTTCCAAGGGTTAATGTTGTGCCACAGACTGTTCCAGATTGTCAGCGACCTGTTGTTCATTCTTCAACGCCTACTTGTGATGCCTATGTTAGTAGTTTGCCTGTGATTGCATTTGCTAGGGGTGATGTTCATGTTGAGTCGAGTAGTGCAGCTAGTGCTCGATCTATTCATGATGGCATATCTAAGGTTTATTGTCCAGGTCCTAGGTCTTATGATTATATTTTTGGTTTCTTAAGAAGTTTGATAGGTCTTTATTTGAATGATATTTGGTTGAAACCCGTGTGATTAGGATGTTTGAGCAGAATGAGAAAAAGTTTGACAGGTTTGTTAATAGTGTGAGGAGATCAGAGTTTGTTAGGGCAAGAGGAATGGATGAAGTTGTTAGATTAAGATATATGGTGTTGAATTTGAGTAGGCAGGTTGAAAGGTTTCATGAGGAGCAAGAAAGGAATGCAAGGTTGGATGCATGGGGTTTGCCTATGAGATCTTTTCCTAGTCGAGGTGTAGTGATTCGTGATGTGCCGAGTCAGGTTGAAGCTCAAGTGTTGGTGAATCCAAGTGAAGGAGGTAGTCGAAAGGGGAAGGAAAAAGTGGAAGAAGATTCTGAGGATGATGATAGCAGCAGTGATGATAAGACGATGTACAAGAAGCTGCGGGGATCTGATGTTTAGTTCTTTTATGTTGTTTTTATTAGCCTTGTTGTAATAGAACTTATGTAGACTCGTACTGTAGTTTATGATGAAACTTAATGATTTTAAGTTTGACGTGATGAAGGGTTGTAGTGACATTACTTGTCACAATTTTGTGGAAATTTTCCAACGCAATCCAAATTACCTTCATGACTTAATAATTGTCTTATTAGTTCTTTTGTGAATTGGTTAATGATTCATTGTGAATTGTGTTGTCGGTGCATGTAGTATCCATGTTACATCTTGATAGAGAAATCCTTCTTCTTATCTTGATATGAATACTTACTTGTTCTATTTCTTTTATGGTTTCACAGGAAGGAGTTGGGAGGCATTTTTCTGACTTTACTAAATTGTTGTTTGGTTAGTTTCCAAAAACATGCCGCCTAAATTGACGACTGCTATTGTTAATACCATGATTGAGCAAGCTATTGCTAGAGCTCTGGAAGCTGAACGTGCTGTGAGGAACCAAGAGGCTGTGAATAGGAATGCTGCTGTTCAGGTTGGAGGGAATGCTGCAAACCCAGTTGCAGGTAATGCTGATGAACAAGCGGGAGGAAATGCTGTGGGACAAGTTGGAGGTAATGTTGCTGTTCAGCAGGTTCAGAAGGAATGTTCTTATGCTAGTTTCATGAAATGTGGACCTACCCAATTTCGTGGTACTGGTGGTGTTTTGGAATTAAGGAGGTGGATTGAGAAGGTTGAAAGTACTTTTGAAATCAGTGGATGTTCAGAAGCTAGTAAGGTGAAATTTGCTGCATCTACTTTTCAGGATGATGCATTAAGTTGGTGGAATAGTCAGGTAGCCACTGTAGGATTGGTTGAAGCTAATGCTAGAACATGGACTGTGACCAAAGGACTGTTGACTGCTAAGTTTTGTCCTGAGGAAGAGTTAGGTCAGTTGGAGGATGAATTGAGACATTTGGTGCTGAGAAACAATGATATTGTAGCTTATACAAGGAGATTTTCTGATTTATGTTTGTTATGTCCTGATGCTTTTGTTGATGAATGTATGAAGATGAAGCAGTATATCAGAGGTTTATCTAGTAATATCAAGGGAGAGACTACTTCGTCGAAACCCAAGTCATTTAATGAAGATGTTCAAATGGCTCATGCTTTAATGGATGTAAAGCTGCAGGATCGAAAGGATAGTATTTCTGAAGGGAATAAGAGAAAGTGGGAAGCTGCACACTCAAACCAAGGGCAGAATCGAGGTGGTTATCGTAATAATAATAACCAAGGACCAAATAGGAATCAACAATATAACTTGAGAAGGAATGATGGTGTTCGTGCTGCCATAGGAAATCAAGGTAACAAGTTGAATCCGAAGTGTGGTCGGTGTAATCTGTATCATGTAGGAAACTTTCCACCTGCTTGCAACAAGTGTGGGAAGGCCGGACATAAGATGGCAAATTGTAGAAACAAGGGTGTGGCCACTGGAGCCAATACTGTTAAGGTAGTTAATTGTTCTGGATGTGGAGGCCGTGGACATAAGTAAGGGAACTGTCCGAGGGTTGGCATACGACAGGGAGGAAATGTTGCTGCCGTTGCTGCTGGGATTGCTACTCCAGCCTATGTCATGGGAGATGCTAACAAACCTCAAGGGCCGAATGTGGTGACTGGTATGTTCTTACTTGATGCTTGTTATGCTAGTGTGTTATTTGATTGTGGATCTGATAGAAGTTTTGTAGATGTTAGATTCAGTCAACTATTGGATAGAGAACCGGTGAGATTGACAACTAGTTATAAGGTGGAGTTAGCTGATGGTAAGGTTGTAAGCACTAGTTCTATACTGAAAGGTTGTTCCTTGAAGTTAGGTAATTATGTGTTTAGTAATTGATGCCTATAAAATTAGGATCTTTTGACGTGATTATTGGAATGGACTGGTTAGTTGGTAATTGTGCAGTAATTGTTTGTGAGAAAGATTAGTTTAGATACCGCTAAGGAATAGGGTATTGACTGTGAAAGGAGATGAATGTACTACCCGTTTGAGAGTTGTTTCTTGTTTAAAGATGATGAGGTATATAGAAGCAGGTTGTGATGTGTTTCTTGCACAGATAAGTAATGATGGTGTGAATGAAAAGAAATTGGAGGATGTGCCTATGATTAGAGAGTATCCTGAGGTTTTCCCTGAAGAATTGCCAGGATTACCGCCGCATCGTGAAGTGGATTTTCGTATTGATTTAGTGTCGGGAGCTGCGCCAGTTGCTCGTGCACCGTAATGTTTAGATCCATCTGAGATGAAAGAATTATCTGATCAATGGAAGGAATTGATGGATAAGGGATTTATTAGACCGAGATCGTCGTCATGGGGTGCTCCTGTTTTGTTTGTTAGAAAGAAAGATGATTCTTTTAGAATGTGTATTGATTATAGAGAGCTTAACAAATTGACTGTCAAGAATCGGTATCCACTGTCGAGGATTGATAACTTGTTTGATAAGTTGCAAGGGTCATGTGTATACTCGAAGATCGATTTGAGGTCTGGGTATCATTAACTGAGAGTTAGGGAAGAAGATATTCTTATAACAGCTTTCCGTACTCGATATGGACATTTTGAATTTTTAGTGATGCCTTTTGGGTTAACGAATGGGCCTGCTGTATTTATGGATCTGATGAATCATGTATGCAAGCCGTATTTGGATGAGTTTGTTATCGTATTCATTGATGATATTCTTGTTTACTCCAAAAGTAAATAAGAACATGAGAAGCATTTGAGGATAATTTTGGAATTGTTGAAGAAAGAGAAGCTGTATGCGAAATTCTCTAAGTGTAAATTTTGGTTGAAATCAGTGCGATTTCTGGGGCACGTGATTGATAGTGAAGGCGTTCGTGTGGATCCTGCTAAGATTGAGGCAATTAAGGATTGGTCAGTGCCGAAGACGCCGACTGAAGTTCGCCAATTTCTTGGTTTAGCTGGGTATTATAGAATATTTATCGAGAAGTTTTCGCTAATTGCTAAGACGTTGACTAAGCTTACGAAAAAGAATCGAGTGTTTGAATGGGGATTGGAAGAGGAATCTGCATTTAGTATGTTGAAGGATAAGTTGTGTTCTGCGCCGATATTGTCTTTGCCAGAAGGATCTGAGGATTTTGTAGTGTACTGTGACGCGCTCATAAAGGATTTGGGGCTTTGTTGATGCAAAGGGATAAAGTAATAGCATATGCATCGAGACAATTGAGGAAGCATGAAGATAATTACACTATGCATTATTTAGAACTTGGGGCTGTTATTTTTGCTTTGAAGCTGTGGAGACACTACTTGTATGGAACCAAGTGTGTGGTTTTTACTGTTCATAAGAGTTTGCAATATACTTTGGATCAAAAGGAATTGAATATGAGGCAAAGGAGATGGGTTGAGTTGCTGAGTGATTATGACTGCGAGATTCGTTACCATCCTGGTAAAGCGAATGTGGTAGCTGATGCACTTAGTAGAAAGGAAAGAGATAAGTCTATAAGAGTTAGAGCTATGACAATGTTGGAAAGTGTTGATTTGACAGAAGTGATACTGAAAGCCCAAACTAATGGTTTGAAGGAAGGGAATGTTGAGGCAGAAAATTTGGGTAGAATGTTAAAACCATTGTTTGAAGTAAGGCCGAATGGATTGAGGTATTTTGAGAATAGGATTTGGTTACCATTGTGTTGTCTAAGGAAGGTTCTTTAGGAGTGCGAGATTTGGTGATGAATGAATCTCATAAGTCGAAGTATTCAATACATCCTGGATCGGACAAGATGTATCAAGATCTTAAGAAAGTTTATTGGTGGCCGAATATGAAGGCAGATATAGCAAAGTATGTTAATAAGTGTTTAACTTGTGCGAAAGTGAAGGCTGAACATAAGAAACCGTCTGGATTATTAGTGCAACCTGAGATTCCTGAGTGGAAATGGGAGAAGATTACAATGGATTTTGTGACAGGGTTGCCAAGGACTACAAGTCGTAGTGATATGATATGGGTGATTGTAGATAGATTGACTAAGTCTGCTCACTTTTTGCCAATGAAGAAGACAGATAGTATGTAGAGATTAACAACAGTGCATGTGAAATATATTGTTTGTCGACATGGTGTGCCTTTGTCGATAACTTCTGATCGTGATAGTAGGTTTACTTCAAAATTTTGGAAGTCTTTGCAGAAAGCGATGGGAACGGAGTTATGTTTAAGTACAGCATATCATCCGGAAACTGATAGACAAAGTGAGAGAACGATTCAAACGTTATAGGATATGCTTCGTGCGTGTGTGATTGATTTTGGAAATGGTTGGGATAAGCATTTGCCATTGGTTGTTCGTACAATAACAGTTATCATGATAGTATTAAAGTCGCTCCATTTGAAGCTTTGTATGGACGTACGTGTAGATCACAAATGTGTTGGAGTGAGGTAGGAGAAAGTCAATTGACTGGGCCTAAAATGATATTTGAGACGACTGAAAAGATTGTGCAAATTAAGAAGCGTTTGTTATCTGCCAGAAGTAGACAAAAGAGTAATGCTGATAACCGAATTAAACCATTGGAATTTGAAGTAGGAGACATGGTTATGTTGAAAGTATCTCCATGGTAAGGAGTAATTCGTTTTGGAAAGAGAGGAAAGTTGAGCCCGAGATATATTGGACCATTTAAGACTATTCAAAGGATTGGATTGGTGGCTTATAAGTTAGAGTTGCCTGATGAGCTTAAGGCGATTCATAATACTTTTCATGTATCTAATATGAAGAAGTGTTTAGTTGAAAGGGATGTGGTGATTCCATTGGAGGAAATTCAACTTGATGATAAGTTGCATTTTATTGAGGAACCTGTAGAGATAATGGATAGGGAAGTTAAGAAGTTGAAACATAGTAGAATCCCGATTGTGAAGGTGAGATGGAACTCTAGACGTGGACCAGAGTTTACCTGGGAACGTGAGGATTTCTTTAAGGACAAGTATCCTCATTTGTTTAGGAAGGATTAAGCGCCACGGACGTCGCTTCTTTTAAGAAAGGGGGGGATGTGACAACCCAAAACCGAGGTCATTGGTTAATCTTATTTTACGATTATTTTTGAAATTTTTAGATGAGCTTGAATGATATTCATTTTTGAAGGTTTAAGTTTAAACCGATATTGGAAGATTTATATTTTATATTTAATAAGTATAAGGAGTATTAGCAAGCGTGATGTCGATGGATGCCAAATATTTTACGTCTTATTGTCGGTTGTTCGATTTTTATCATTTTTTATGTTTTATTTTAAATGACGTGTTAAGTCGAGTCGGGAGTCGATATTATTATATTTGAGGTACGTTTTAAATTTTTAAAAGTATCTTTATGAAACCCGAGCCCAGTAAATATTTTCAAAATTAACTAATAGTTATTTCCCGCTTTTTAGCTAACTATTTTCATTTTGAGCTACAACTATTGCAAAATTACAACAATGGTCCCTCAAGCACTATATATAAGCTTAAATTAAACACACACACTTCATAATTCCACTACAAAAAATTTTCTTCATCTCTCTCTTGTTTCTCTCTTTAGCCGTGACCTCCTCCACCAACCAAACCATATAATTTTCAATTTTTGCTCCATTTAACAATGATTTGAGTAAAACTAATCAAAGTCCCTATCTTAGAATTGAACAAGGATCATTTTAGTGTAAGAATTTCATACATGCAAGGGTTTTTATTTTTTTCATGTTGGTAGGTGAAACCCATGATCATGCATGGTGTTTTTAGCATGATTAACAGTGATTCTTGCAAGAATTTTGTTAAAAACTTGATTTTGATCTAAAGGATTTGATTTTTATGATGATTTGAATTTTATGGTTCATATATGTTGATGCTAGGGTATAGGGATGAACATTTCTATGGTTGGTTTTGATCAAAAATGTGATTTTGTACAAGTTTTTGATGGTCATTTTATAACAGTAAGTAAACTGTAATTTCGGGATTTTTTTGTTTTGATAATGGCTTAACTTATAGCCTAGGTTTGTAGATAATTTGATTAATTCTATTTGATATAAAGTAGAGCTTCTAGCTCCAAACGAGCGCGCAGTTATGATGTTTTGATTATTCGTGTACCGGGAGACGAGTATCGGCACTACATGTAGTTGTTGTCGATGGATCGAATCTCGGGGACTCTAAATTGAAGTTTTAAAATGTGTAACCTACTGATAATGAGGTGTAAACCTTAGAGGGTGAGTTTACTTTAAAAGTCGAGTGTCGGTTATGTAAACGGAGTCGTTTAAAGAAGTTAAAACGGTTGTATGAAAAATGAACGTAAATCTGTCCGGATTTTGTAGTTTGAAGATGAGTCGGGTAAAGGACTTTAAAAGTAATTTAATTTGATAAACTTGTAGGAGGACTTTCTATATATAGTAAGTTAGTTTATCGAGTCATTTTATAAACGTTTGATAAGTCAAAAGGGGTAAATAAGCTAGTACATGTAGTATGTGCCGGCGGACTTTGTTAAAAGTGTAAAATGGTAAAGTAAATGTGTAGTAAAGTATAATGAAGTTATTTATATCGTTTTCCCTCGAGTTTATCGTGATTTTATGAGTTTGAGTGTGATGTTGTTATGTATGAATTATTTCTTGACTCATTATTAATGAACGCGCCTTATTTGATAGGTAGCGGTTCTCGTGTTTTAAAGGCATCCATTATCATCGACGATCATCTCGCTAGATCTCTTATACTAAGGTGAGTCTGTAGCCTCGCTTTTCATGCTAGCTACTAAATGTTTTATACCCGCGAGGGGGGTACATGCTATTTGAAAATAAATGAACACAAGTCATGAGTAATTGTTGGACCCGAATGTTGCCTAAGTTGATTACATTGTATTGAGTACCTTGTTGCTAAAGACCCTAAATTCATGAGCCGTTAACTATCTTCTGACTTGATGTTGTGAGTCGGGAATAGCCGCTTATTCAAATGATAGTACTATTGGGTTGACCACCCTATCTGAGACCAGGGCATTACGTTGAGTAACCTCTAGGAAGGATAACTTACGGGAATAAGAATGTGGTATTCTAGCAACTGATACCCTAGAGGGGCAATGGTTTTATTCTAGTAATGTGGGCATTTGTGTGGGTGACTATTTGGTTAAGGGGTCGGTGTCATGAGCTTAAATACAATGTTTATTATTGCCTTGAATATAGATTGTGTGTACGACAATTCTTTAAATGATTATGATTTATTTCCTTCTTATGGTCAAATGTGATTTGATAAACCTATAGACTCGCTCAACATTATTGTTGACTCGTTTTAGCATGTATTACAGGTAATAGGAACTGATGGAGCATGGAGATTTGCTGTGGAGGTTGTGGCTTGGCTTTTGGAAGAATGTTGGTCTAAAAAATATTTCTATCCTTTACTGTTGAACAATTTATTTTATGTTGATGTACTGTACTAAACTTGTTGGTTGTCGGTCGAGATCCATGGGGACTAAATGCTTTACTCTGGTGTCGGTTTAGTAGACTTATGGAATGAAATTTATGTTTTAGACCTATCATGAAAATCTTGTTTATATTTTGTGTAAACGTCTCACTTTTGAGTCGTTCAATATATCTTGTGTGATGATGCTTGTGTCTAGCACCCAATTGTGTATTTCCGCTGCGCAATGTAAATTGGGGGTGTTAGAGACGATGACCCGGAATTCAGAGAAAGGGAAGTTTATCTACGCAACGATAACTTACCCTCAAAACGAGAAATTATTTTTTCTCGGTCACGAGCTTATCCTAAAACCATTCAAGGGTATTAAGCTCGTGTATATGGCTCACATTCAAATCACAGTATGTGACCCGAACTTCAGAGAAAGGGAAGTTTATCTCGTCAACGATAACTTACCCTCAAAAAGAGAAATTAAATTTTCTCGGACACGAGTTTTTTAAAACTATTCAACGGTTTTAAGCTCGTTTAAAATGGTTCATTGTTAAATGTCAGACAATGACCCGATTTTCAAATAAAGGAAAGTTTATCGCCAATGATAAACTTATCCTCAAAACGAGAAATTAAGTTTTCTCGGTCATGAGCTTATCGTAAAACCATTCAAAGGTTTTAAGCTCGTGTATATGGCTCACATTCAAATCACAGTATGTGACCCGAACTTCAGAGAAAGGGAAGTTTATCTCGTTAACGATAACTTACCCTAAAAACGAGAAATTAAATTATCTCGGACACGAGCTTATTTTAAAACTATTCAACGGTTTTAAGCTCGTGTAAAATTGTTCATTGTTAAATGTCAGACAATGACCCGATTTTCAAATAAAGGAAAGTTTATCGCCGATGATAAACTTATCCTCACAACAAGAAATTAATTTTTCTCGGGCATGAGCTTATATTATAAACATTCGAAGTTTTTAAGCTCATACACCATGGTGTATAATTATATTTCAGATTATGCCCCGGACCTCAAGGAAAGGAAAGTTTATCACCGATGATAAACTTATCCTTACAACGAGAAATTAATTTTTCTCGGGCATGAGCTAATATTAAAAACATTCGAAGTTTTTAAGCTCATGCACAATGACTTATAGTTAAATATCAGACTGTAACTCGGACTTCTTTTTTTAGGAAAGCTTATTTTTAAAGATAGCTTATCCTCGTAACGGGAAATTAAATTTTCTCGGTTATGAGCTTGTATTAAAACATTCCAAGTTTTAAGCTCATAAAGTAAAGTGTATCTTTTAAATAAGAAAATTTCTTCTTAACGAGAAATTCATCTTTCTCGGTCATGAAAACGACTTCTAAGTAAACGTCAACTTAGGACTCGTTCTTCAGTTAAAAGGAAAGTTTATTGCCGATGATAAACTTATCCTCACAACGGGAAGTTTACAACTTCTCGGACTTGAGCTTGCTTTGTAAGATATTCACCATCTTAAGCTAAAGTAATTGGTTTACAAAACTTTGAACACAATTTTTCGAGAATTTCTAAAAAGGTTTTTTCTAAATCTTTCAAAATTGTGTGTTCAAAAATGTTTTGATAGAAAGAACATGTCTTCTGCAATCGATAATATTTACGAACCTATAAATGTCGTTCAATAATGACACGGGGTTGTAAATAAAGTTTGAGCAGAAGTTTAAATGATTTAAAACATGTTCAAAATGGCTTACTATTATTTCAGATAGTAACCCGCTTTTCATATTAAAGTCAAGCATTTCACCGGAAAGCTTTGACTCAACAACAGGAATTAATTTTCTCGGGCATGGTTTACTTTATAACCATGTAAGGGATTGTGTTTACATAATAACACAATCTAACACGAATATATGTACGTGTCAGTACATTTATTTGTTAAAACAAGAGAAATCTTGTTTTTATGAAGTTATCATCTCCACCAACCATAGCAATTTACAATTGATATCTACATACTCGACGATTCGACTACTCAAACGGCGACTACAACTCTTTCAATAGAACACGGGTCAACAATTGAGGGGGAGAAATTGTCCAGCATTCAGAATCTTTGATGCTGAAAGTGCCAAGTTCACATATTGGTGTCAAGACAACGATATCAATCATACTCATGGAGTCAAGAGATAACTTCAGACGTGACGAGGAGACCAACATTCGTGAGCAAGAACCATGTGATTCTCTCATATGATGTTCTCCATCATTCAGGTGTAACCTTGTAAATTGCTAATCTTGTGAATACATTATCATATATGATCTTTGCACGTGATAAGTACCTTACACTTATGTTTAAAAGGTATTTAATTTACGTTTCAAGTACACCCTCATTAATTTGAGGGGGAGCTTGTGAAAATCATGAAGATAATTGGATTTGCATTTTTTCTCCCCAAATTTTCTTAAAATGCTATTAAATCAATTGATATTAAAAACATCGATTGGGTTAATATTTTTAATATAGGGGAGAAAATGTGATTTAATATTGAGATCAATAATGGTTTGACTTAATGTGCTGGCTCATCCCGATATGTGCGAAATGTTCTAGAATATCGTGGCATATGTTAAGGGGGAGCAAAATGGATTTGGATATAAAAATGGATTTCATGGTGACGTACACTTACCTAAAACATCTCTATTCACGATGGTGAATATTGTGGTGACATAAGGATGGTAGGGTAGGTTAAAGTCCAATGATTCCTCTAGAACCGGAAGAATCTTCCCAAGGACATTTCATAGCTAGAAATAGTAGTCCTTAGGAAAGATGGAGAAAGATTGTGAACGTAGCTGAATGCCGACCAAGTACTTAAGTTAGCACTGGAACAATCACAACAAGGTGATAGTTATGACGTATTGGTAAGCATTGAAGGGGCTGAAGAATGAAAAAGAATTGTAAACATAAAGGGTGTAAAGAAAGTAGCCCTCCTTACAACTTAGGCAGAAACCGGGTCAACTCATTAGCTATTGAGATCATTTTTAATGATGCTTGATATTGAAGATAGACATCATGGACCCAGTGATGCAATGCACAACCTATCCCAGCTAACTCAGATATATCTTAAAAGATATTTGTTTTAATCACACGGAGACAACACATTATCTATTGATTTATTCACTCTGAATAAACTGGTATTGAAATCGTGGCACTCCTCTCCAGCCTCCGCACACTAAAATCCAAAATGCACGATCGAGTCTAGAGCCACTTGAGATCATCAAATATCTCATTAGGACACACTTTCATAATTCCTTGCTTCTTCACACACTGTGAAAAGTAAGAAAGATTTTAAGAGTCCTACGCAAAATCTTCATGATCTTGCCTGAACATCCGAGTAATACGAAAGTACTTACATTGAAGACGGAAATCCTTCTTGAGCGAATAACAAAAAGCTCATGGTAGGTGACTTGTGTGACTCTTTATGAATCAAACTTGTGATAACTGGAAAGCAACAGTGGTTTAATTCTTAACTGAATTTAAATACGTTCCAGGCCTCTACGCAATATCTTAGTGATCTTGCCAGAACACTCAGAGTAATACCTTAGTGTTCACAGTGATGAGTGGAAATCCTTCCAGTGTCAACATCAAACAACACTGCGGTATGTGACAAGAAAGATTCTATCAGAATCAAGCTTGTGACAATCCGTTAATTTATGGTTGATATTTTATTCTCAAGTATTATTTAAAAATATTATTTTAATGTTATATTATGAACTCACTTATTTTTGGGAAGAAATTTAGATTTACGTCTTGAAGTAGCATCGACAACGTCTAAACCGGAGGATTCTACGTTACGTGCTTACGTTTACATACACCGTTTTTGGTGACAGTCCGACATTTCAGGAAATAAATTTATCCGTGAATATTATTTTGGAACTTTAAATTTGTGTTGGTTCATAAACTCACAAATTTACGAGAAGAGATTAGGACTTACGTTCATAATTTAACGTCTTTTACGACTAAACCGGAAACCTTAGGATTACGTATTTACGTTTTCGAACTCCGTTTTTGATAAGACAATTTTTATTAGATTCGTTTTGTGTTGTTGATTCTTAATTTATAAAAACGTTTTTCGTAAAACGACCCGAGGGCACGCAAATCGAGGAAACTAGAATCGAGGAATACCCGTAAATTAGCGGGATGTGACAAAACAAGTTTATCCCACCCCACTAACTAAAAAGGAAGGCCAAGAGGACACCACATCATTTGATGTGGCATCCTTACACTCTACAAGCTTACACATGTAAGCTTAGCTTAACATGGAAGCATTATTCACCCACCAAAACCACAAAACCACTAACACTTACCATTACTTCCATTTTTACATGCAAACCACCATTTTTCCTCTCCTCTCTCTCTTAAATTCGTCCAAAAATCATCAAAAACAACTCTCATTTGATCTATGTTAGCCATAAAATCATGTGTTACTCATACACATGATGATGCTACTTTGAAGCTTTGAAGATTGGAGGTGATTCTAACATCCAAGGAGAAGATTTGTTGGTGTCATAGGGCTGATTTTCCATGAGAAGTTTATAAAGGTTGGTAGACTTGAAGATGATATTGGTTTATCACAAGTTTTGCCATCAATATCCAAGCCTTGTTCATCAAAGACTCATCTTTTCATCACTAATGGTGGTATAGAGATTGTTCTTCCTATCCTCTTGTTATTTTGATTATGTAATCTTGTATTTTCTTTATTTATTTATATGTATATGATGATGAATGATGATTAAAAATATTATGTGGGGATTTGGTGTTGATAGATTTGATAAAAATGGGTAAAAAGATGGAAAAACCACATGTAAAAATGGTTAAATCTTGCTTAATAAGATGGCTGTATAAAAACAGTAAGTAACCAAATGATAAACTGATAAAATGGTAAAGTGGAATCAATATAAAGTAAGTATTAGGTGTTATACACATGTGAGAGTTGGCCATACAATGGAATCATCAAAATGAGTGAGATATGATCAAAACAAGTTTAGAGTGCAAATCTGCCTATACTGTTTTGGACGAATTTATTAAAATATTTAGAGGTTGATTCATCAGTAGCTAGGAATAAAATGAAGCACATATCATGTAGTTTCTGTGATAAAAATTTGAGGTCCTATCTCATTATAGAACTCTAGATATGGACATTTTAGTAAACTTAAAATTTAGGACTGAGTTTGTGAAATTAAAGTTTAATATTATTATATAAGCACTCAAATAAATATAGTATAAAATGTGAATTAAAACCCACTAACTTATATATTTCATTTATATAAATATGCATAAGGATAAATAAATGGACACTTTATAAAAATGGTAGTTGAATAAGATTTATAAGTATAAAAAGACTATAAACATGATTTTTACGACTTTTTCGGCTATTACCGTAAAATTAACGTTTTTCTCCAATTAAAACTTAGACGATCAAACCCGTCTAATGTAAAGTTTTTAAAAGTCATATACTGATATATAAGTACCTAATACAAGTAAAAACCGATAAAACCCGAACTATATGACATACGGACATTAACGAGCTAAGTTAGCATATTTGGACTAATAATTTAACTAAATAAGTTAAACACTTATAAAAATTACTTATTGGACTTAACCCATTTGGGCCCAACATGTAAAGTATAATACTGATAATAAAATTATAATTGGGCTAATGAATAGTATTGGGCTTGTAATAGGCCCATTGGGCTTTAAAATGTAAACAAGTTGAACTAGTGTAACTAGTCTTGAAAATTACCAACATATAAACACTATAATGAATGAGTAAAGATGTATAAACCCACTTGATCATCATCATATGTATAAAATCATCATATATATATACATGATTGTTATTTTTATAAAGTCATTGGACAAGAGTCTAAGACGAGTATTATTTGTCTAGGTTTCCGTGATTGAAGCACGTACCGTACATCCGAATTGCCGATAACCCGCTTTCCCACATCAACGTGAGTTCATAGCCTCACACTCTTTTAAATGTTTTTATGAAATGTTTTATAAACCCGCGAGGGAGATAACATGTTAGTTTTTATAAAATAGGACACTAGTTGTCCCGATTATCTGTTTATTGATTTGGACCCGAATGATTGTATGACCCGATGAATGATTAAATGACCCGATAGATGAAATGAAATGGATTATTAAAGTTAGGTTATGTCACTAAAAGTCCCATTAGCATGAATTGTGAACTACCGGGATTTGGTAGACGCTTATGCATATAATAGTACTATTTGGGGACGATCACCTCAGTTCGCGCCTTAACGGTTGATCCCCGTCGTGCCACATTGATTGGTAAGCGAATTTATGTATGAGAAGATTTACACCAGCGTGATTATTGTGACGACACGCTAATTTAGATTGGCAAATGAGTTTCGGGCTAGCTACCCGTTGTTTGTTGTAGTAAGGTAACAATGTCATGCGGCTTATAATAATCCAAAATAACGAAAAACTGTTGTACGCACTGAATTACAATGAATTGCCTGACTAGCAATACGGGGTCTTATTATTGATTTTAAGTTCGTGTTTTGGTTTTATATAACCATATTCATATAACGGTTTTTATTTAACTTTATACAACGTTATAAAACGTATTGTATGATGTTTTTACGACTTTGGTTCGTATAATGATTTTGAAGGCAAAAGCCTATATTATGATTTTTGATAAGGATTTGTATAAAATGACTTTGGCTATTTGATGGCCTATTACAAAGATTTGTGCAAAATGATTTTCGGTAATAATTTTATACCGATGTTATATTGATGGATTTTATTAAACTCTATGAATTCACTCGGCGTTATCGTTGACCCTTTTCTTTTAACATGTTTTGTCTCAGGTACTTGAAGGTAATTCTCGGGAAGACAACAAGAATTCATGGCCCGCACTTAAACAACAATTTCCATTCAAATGTTTTGTAAAATTTGTATAAAATACAATGACTTGGGACCTATGTAAATTTGATATTTATGAATGGAAATGCTTTTATTATTAAACAACGCGATTTTTATGCGTTGTCTATGATGTGAGTAATGTGCTATCCCGTAACACCAACGAGTCTTCCGCTGTATTGAGTTGTATAAATTTGGGGGTGTTATAGTTTGGTACTAGAGCTCTCGTTATAGAGAACGAAAGATTTTTAAAACTAAGGTTTTGAATAAAACATTTCAAAATCTTTTAACTATAAACATTTATCTAAAAATGTCTAAAAATCTTTTGACTATAACGGTGCCAAAGAATTCCCGAGTTACCGACAAGGCCAGACTGAGAAGTGTTATTTTAATATATATATATATATATAACTTGGATTATATATATATATACATATGATGTAATTTGATTACATGATTGTTTGATGATTATTTCTATATTGATACGAGGTATTTATACGACGTAGATTGTCACAAGGAACCCTAAATCCCCTAGCAAATTAATCTAAGCTATTTCTTTAGGAATTCTAGCCATTTCAGATCTAAACCAAGTTGTGGATATTTATGATCCCAACAAATGGTTGATATTCGTAGAAATGTAGATATTAGTTGATTGTGATATTGAAGAAGAGTTGGCGAGATTAAATCTGATATCGACGTCATGACGATCTTTTCTTATAGAGTGGAGTTTGACAAAACTTTACCACCTAGAATGATGTCATCTGATTCGTTGTCATCCAATTCTTAAATTTGAAATCGAAAAAGGGAATGTTGCACTTGAGGCTGTCATTGGAACCATTACCCAAAAGCCTCATGCCACAAGTACCTTTTCGAGAAATCTAATTGATTGTGTGAGTCATTTCATACTAGTGACTCATTTGATAGTTTTTGTTATAAGAGTTATAGGATTGGAAATTAAATGTTGTTCATATCGAGCTTTTATTGCACTTTGAAGGTTTAAGAATAAGGTTGAAAGTATTGGAGAAAGAGGTAAGATATCGAATTGAGCATAAGTTGGTTGAAACTTGAATAAAGTCAAATTTAACCCATATGGAATATGAGATTGATAAGAGGAAGTCGTTAAGTCATGTGATTGAATTATAAGGTTTTAAATGATTGTTGGTTCGTGTTAAGGGTTGTTCTCAGGCCATTGTCTACTGACGAGGATGCCCAGTGTCCAATAAATAAATTGAAGAAATCTTCTTCTGAATTGAGACCGATGGATCTTCTGGGACAGGTGGAACACCTAATGACTCTTGTAGATTAGTATTCATTGTGGTATCTTTTAAAAATACCTATCTTAACTGAGACATCAGTTGGTAGGATGAGTTCTTGGAATTGTATGACATAGTGACACATAATGTGTTACGGTACAATTTTGACTTGTTTGTGATTAATGAAAAGACTACCATTGATTGCTAAATCCTACATGTATCGATGTTTCTATCCTTTATTGCTTCATCCTAAGGTTCGCGTTAGTGATGCAACCATTGAACAAGTACTCATCTCGAATTGAGTTACGTTGTGAATTATTTTTTTTGAGCGCCATCGAGGTCATGAACCTCATGATTAATTGGCTAAGCTCATTTCCTATCATATTGTAGCTAGTTCTTGGTGAAAAACTTTTCATCACTCTTTTGCAGATCACTCATTGTTTTTATAAGATAAAACAGTATCCTTTGAAAAAATTGAATTTTCATCACCATAAGGATTATTTAAAGTGAGATTTATAAATAATTATTATCGAAGTAAAGTTGTTTATGAAACGCTTTGGAAACTTAATTGTTATCATAACAAAGAAAATCTTTGTAAATTTATTCTTGATTCTTATTTAAGAATTAAGCATGAAAATGTTTTTATTATAAACATGATGATAAAATTTTGACGAACTGAGTATTGCATCGTTAATCTTAAAATTGTTTATAGTTGCGCGCCTACATACAATTTGGAATGGACCATGCAAGGCTGATTAGTAGTCACCATAAAACTGATTAATTAACACTACATTTTCTTTGAAGATTGTGAAAGATTAAATTTTATGAGATCTGCAAGAAGTGAAAAATAGGGACATAGTGTTAGGGACACCTACATATGTGCCTGTAGCATCTATTCTTCTGAGTCGAATTTACTCATCTGTGGAAATTGTCTTATTTGACAAATTGATATTCCCTTCTTGTCCAATTCTCCCGTGGCGAGATTCTTAGGAATAATATCTGATTACCGAGTGTTGATACCCGATTGGATGTATCGACGTTCCTATCATTTCTTTTGATTAGATTTCATTTGAATGACCTGGGTAACGATCCGAGGAGCTTTCGAATGTGTGCTCAACTTATGAAAACACGGGATATATTCATATTCGTTAAATGTTTTCGTATGTATCTGATTCGAAATTCTCTCGCGTAAATTATGCGTTGACCTTACACTTTTAAGGTTAGTTGTGTCTCCATATATCCTTGAGTTTGTGAAAGATTATGAATTATTATTAGTCTTTTGAGAAATTCACATCTTATCAACGGCAATGAAACTGGAAGGTTGATAGTGCCAGTAGAATGGATTGATTGATTATGACATGACGACATTGTCTTAATTGATGAGAACTCGAGTAGAATTCCCCTAAAACATAAGATGTTGATTATCAAAAGTGATTTAAATAATTCTTGATGGGTGACCATATCCTGCATTTAGACTTAAAATTATACCGTGAATGGTTGTGAATTAGTCATAGATATTATAATCTAGAAAGAACCTAATATTAATTTATTAAAAGATATTTCTGTTATTTGAAACTTTAGGAGGTATTTGTTGGTGAATTACCTAGACTTTCCCAATTAAGGCAAGTTGAAATTGGTATTGAGTATATTCCCGGTGCTGCACCTATGGCATGTGCACTTTACGTCAGCACCATCTGAGTTAAAGGAATTACCGTACAACTGAGAGAGTTGTCGGAGATAGATTTTATTCTACCGACCTCGTCATCATGAAGAGCAATGGTGTTATCATTCCTTATGTTTATTGATTACCGTGAACTAAGTAAATTGACGATTAAAATCTATATCCACTACCCAAGATGATAGATTGTTCGATCATTTACAAGGTTCTACCGTATGTTTTAAAAATTTTGATCCTTGGCATGGTTATCATCAATTTCGCATCCGCGAAAAAGATTATCTGTTCCAATCACTACATCCGGTACTTGTAATGAACATTATGAGTTTAACGTGATGTCGTTTGGATTGACTAATACACATGTAGCATCCATAAATTTGGTGAATCACGTGTGTAGGCTGTAATTTGATAAATTCATGCTTGTGATCATTAAGGACCATTTGTTTATTTATAAGAATAAGAATGAGTTATTAATTATTTGTAGAATTCCCTGAGTCGGCCGAGTAGTGAAAACTTGTACCTTGAATATTTAACATGTGATGAAAGACTTAATCCTTTACATTATTTGACCGTGTGATTAATAGAAAATAGAATATATTGACTCTTCAAAAATTGGAACCATTAAGGCTTTGGGTTTTACCAAAAAGAAAATGGAAATATGTTTTGACAAATGTTTCAACTAAGAAATTTTTAAGGGATTATTTCCTTATACACAAATCATTTAACTAAACTCCTGTGTAGGGGTAAATGTTTGTGTATACCTCAAGACAACCTAAGATGGATTGAGGAAACCATTTAAACCATGACTTGAAATTTGAAACGACAATTTTTGCTTTTCAACTAAGAAATTTTTTACCAATGAATAAACGAAGGTTTCTCGAACATTTACGGATCTTACTAATTATTTCCGATAAATCAACAAAAATTGTGTTAATTAAATTCAAATTTATTTTGAACATTTTTATATAATTGGACAAACTGAGAAAATTTAAAAACTTTTTGCGTTTACGTTTCATAAAAATTAAATATTTATTATTTAATTACTTGTAATAATTATCGACGCTTTAAAACGTCGGATTGAGCAAAACTGATAAAAATGATAGTTGAGACGAAACTAAAACTTAGAAAATATGAAGAAAGAATTTGTGAGTGAATTGTGGTCATGATAATTATTTCATCAGGAAAGGTGAATGTAGATACTGACACATAATATAGAAAGGATAAAGAATAAATTAGGATTTATTCCTTAGTAATGACTGTGCAAAATAAATTGCCGAACAATTTAAAAATAGTTGATGCTTGTAAAAAGGATAATATTAATAAAAGTGGTTCGCGGCTAATGTGAACCATTAGAATTGAGAAGCGGATGGCGTTAAATGTATAAAAGGCCACTTGTGGTTGCCTAAATATGGAGATATTGAGATGTAGTTATGTTGGAATCTTGTAAGTATAAGTTTTCTATTCCTGTCATTTCTGATTTAATGTATCATTATCAGAAGAAGTTGTACTGATGGCAAATTATGAAGGCAGACACCGCCTCATACATTAGTAAACGTCTAGCTATTGCAATGGTCATCATCTGAATTTGATTCGATTTGGGTCATCGTCGACAGACTGACCAAATCTACTAATATCATTCCTATTAATGATAGATTCTTGATGAAGAAATTGACTCTTTTGTATTTAAAGGAGTTGTGTAAAGATGGTGTGTCTGTATCGATCATCTCTATCAAGATCCTCGCTTCGCATTGAATTTCTAGAGATTTGCTCAGAAGTCATTAAGAATGAATCTTGATGAGAGTACTGTGTACCACCCCAATCGAAGGGACGAGGTAAAGTAACGATACAAAATACTATAAGTGATGTTTTATGCTGGAATGATTGACCTTTGGTAATAAACCGTATAATTATTTTCCTTTGGAGAAATTATCATTGATAATTATCGTATTAGGATCGAGATTGAATCTTGTGAGGTTATATATTAGATCATCTATAAGCAGGAGTTGGGATGAAAACATCCGACATACACCCATTGTGAGTTGGACATGTCTTTTAGGTTTAAGGTTTCCTATGATGGCGAACCTAACCTTACAAAATACCTGACCCGCGAGACCTGAAATGATTGTTTAAATTAGGATCTGATTATTGACTGCCGGTAGTGGGCAGGAGGTTATGTGAATATGAAATGTAGATCTTGAAGTGCCAGATGGGTAGCGAAGTTATGCCAAAAATTTTAACCATGGAAAAATGAATTGATGATCTGAAAGATCATGGGATATAAGTCCCTGTTTTATGGGACCATTGAGATGATGAAAAAGATTGGTTTGAAAGGCATATAAGCTGGATCTACCCTAGGACTTCAAGAGCTGCGTGAATTATGTTTCGTATATCGAACTTGATAAAATGTCTATCAAGTGAGAATCTGATCACTTCTTGATGAAGTTTAGATCGGCGAAAAGTTGCATTCATCAAAAACCCGTGAACATCATGGATAGAGAAAGTAAGTCAACAATAAGCCTGATCTTATTCCCGTAGTTATGTTTGATGAAAATCGCGTATTGTAATGGATTACACTTGTGAGAAAAGACCGAATGTGGAGGAAATACCCACATGGCTTTAACTCTATAAGAAGCGAGTAGTAAGATAAAATGATATTTGAGGACAAAGATCCTGTTTAGGGGTAAATGTTGTGACAATCCGTCAATTTATGGTTGATATTTTATTCTCAAATATTATTTAAAAATATTATTTTAATGTTATATTATGAACTCACTTATTTTTGGGAAGAAATTTGGATTTACGTCTTGAAGTAGCATCGACAACGTCTAAACCGGAGGATTCTACGTTACGTGCTTACGTTTACATACACCATTTTTGGTGACAGTCCGACATTTCAGGAAATAAATTTATCCGTGAATATTATTTTGGAACTTTAAATTTGTGTTGGTTCATAAACTCACAAATTTACGAGAAGAGATTAGGACTTACGTTCATAATTTAACGTCTTTTACGACTAAACCGGAAACCTTAGGATTACGTATTTACGTTTTCGAACTCCGTTTTTGATGATACAATTTTTATTAGATTCGTTTTGTGTTGTTGATTCATAATTTATAAAAACGTTTTTCGTAAAACGACCCGAGGGAAGGCCAAGAGGACACCACATCATTTGATGTGGCATCCTTACACTCTACAAGCTTACACATGGAAGCATTATTCACCCACCAAAACCACAAAACCACTAACACTTACCATTACTTCCATTTTCACATGCAAACCACCATTTTTCCTCTCCTCTCTCTCTTAAATTCGTCCAACAATCATCGAAAACAACCCTCATTTGATCTATGTTAGCCATAAAATCATGTGTTACTCATACACATGATGATGCTACTTTGAAGCTTTGAAGATTGGAGGTGATTCTAACATCCAAGGAGAAGATTTGTTGGTGTCATAGGGCTGATTTTCCATGAGGAGTTTATAAAGGTTGGTAGACTTAAAGATGATATTGGTTTATCACAAGTTTTGCCATCAATATCCAAGCCTTGTTCATCAAAGACTCATCTTTTCATCACTAATGGTGGTATAGAGATTGTTCTTCCTATCCTCTTGTTATTTTGATTATGTAATCTTGTATTTTATTTATTTATGTATATGTATATGATGATGAATGATGACTAAAATATTATGTGGGGATTTGGTGTTGATAGATTTGATAAAAATGGGTAAAAAGATGGAAAAACCACATGTAAAAATGGTTAAATCTTGCTTAATAAGATGGATGTATAAAAACAGTAAGTAACCAAATGATAAACTGATAAAATGGTAAAGTGGAATCAATATAAAGTAATTATTAGGTGTTATACATATGTGAGAGTTGTCCATACAATGGAATCATCAAAATGAGTGAGATATGATCAAAACAAGTTTAGAGTGCAAATCTGCCTATACTGTTTTGGACGAATTTATTAAAATATTTAGAGGTTGATTCATCAGTAGCTAAGGAATAAAATGAAGCACATATCATGTAGTTTCTGTGATAAAACTTTGAGGTCCTATCTCATTATAGAACTCTAGATATGGACATTTTAGTAAACTTAAAATTTAGGACTGATTTTGTGAAATTAAAGTTTAATATTATTATATAAACACTCAAATAAATATAGTATAAAATGTGAATTAAAACCCACTAACTTATATATTTCATTTATATAAATATGCATAAGGATAAATAAATGGACACTTTATAAAAATGGTAGTTGAATAAGATTTATAAGTATAAAAAACTATAAACATGATTTTTACGACTTTTTCGGCTATTACCGTAAAATTAACGTTTTTCGCCAATTAAAACTTAGACGATCAAACCCGTCTAATGTAAAGTTTTTAAAAGTCATATACTGATATATAAGTACCTAATACAAGTAAAAACCGATAAAACCCGAACTATATGACATACGGACATTAACGAGCTAAGTTAGCATATTTGGACTAATAATTTAACTAAATCAGTTAAACACTTATAAAAATTACTTATTGGACTTAACCCATTTGGGCCCAACATGTAAAGTATAATACTGATAATAAAAGTATAATTGGGATAATGAATAGTATTGGGCTTGTAATAGGCCCATTGGGCTTTAAAATGTAAACAAGTTGAACTAGTGTAACTAGTCTTGAAAATTACCAACATATAAACACTATAATGAATGAGTAAAGATGTATAAACCCACTTGATCATCATCATATGTATAAAATCATCATATGTATACATGATTGTTATTTTTATAAAGTCATTGGACAAGAGTCTAAGACGCGTATTATTTGTCTAGGTTTCCGTGATTGAAGCACGTACCGTACATCCGAATTGCCGATAACCCGCTTTCCCACATCAACGTGAGTTCATAGCCTCGTACTCTTTTAAATGTTTTTATCAAATGTTTTATAAACCCGCGAGGGAGATAACATGTTAGTTTTTATAAAATAGGACACTAGTTGTCCCGATTATCTGTTTATTGATTTGGACCCGAATGATTGTATGACCCGATGAATGATTAAATGACCTGATAGATGAAATGAAATGGATTATTAATGTTAGGTTATATCACTAAAAGTCCCATTAGCATGAATTGTGAACTACCGGGATTTGGTAGACGCTTATGCATATAATAGTACTATTTGGGGACGATCACCCCAGTTCGCGCCTTGACGGTTGATCCCCGTCGTGCCACATTGATTGGTAAGCGAATTTATGTATGAGAAGATTTACACCAGCGTGATTATTGTGACGACACGCTAATTTAGATGGGCAAATGAGTTTCGGGCTAGCTACCCGTTGTTTGTTGTAGTAAGGTAACAATGTCATGCGGCTAATAATAATCCAAAATAACGAAAAACTGTTGTACGCACTGAATTACAATGAATTGCCTGACTAGCAATACGGGGTCTTATTATTGATTTTATGTTCGTGTTTTAGTTTTATATAACCATATTCATATAACGGTTTTTATTTAACTTTATACAACGTTATAAAACGTATTGTATGATGTTCTTACGACTTTGGTTCGTATAATGATTTTGAAGGCAAAAGCCTATATTATGATTTTTGATAAGGATTTATATAAAATGACTTTGGCTATTTGATGGCCTATTACAAAGATTTGTGCAAAATGATTTTCGGTAATAATTTTATACCGATGTTATATTCATGGATTTTATTAAACTCTATGAATTCATTCGGCGTTATCGCTGAGCCTTTTCTTTAACATGTTTTGTCTCAGGTACTTGAAGGTAATTCTCGGGAAGACAACAAGAATTAATGGCCCGCACTTAAACAATAATTTCCATTCAAATGTTTTGTAAAATTTGTATAAAATACAATGACTTGGGACCTATGTAAATTTGATATTTATGAATGGAAAGGCTTTTATTATTAAACGACGCGATTTTTATGCGTTGTCTATGATGTGAGTAATGTGTTATCCCGTAACACCAACGAGTCTTCCGCTGTATTGAGTTGTATAAATTTGGGGGTGTTACAAAGCTCGTGACAACTGGAAAGCAACGATGGTGCGGTTCTTAATTGAATTTCACTTGTTCCAAGAACATGAATTGACGGTTTCAAATTATGCGGATAGTATTATCCAAATGATTCACTGTTTATGTTCGCAGACACCTTTGGACGGTCGAATAAAGAGAACGGGTTTACCCATGAAATCTTGTCAAGGAGGTTCTTAATTGAAACTACCTGCCACAAGTACGACATTTTATATCGTCCAACGGTCTTCACCGACCGGAGGTAAAATGCTACCGAATTAGAATGAAATGTTCAAAGCCATTTCACCCGTGTATATGTTTTGTTGCTAACTGTCTTATGCAGCGTAACAAGAGGGTGGCATTGCGGTGTACTATCCGAAAAGAAGTCTTCCTCGCGTGCTTATACTTTATGAAATTAACTTCAACAAATTCAAGAAAGCCTAAAAGTCAAGTCTTCCGCTGTATCAAAATCTGAAGCTTTCAAGATTTTATAAAAGTATAAGTATGTGGAACAGGAAGTCACGAGGAGGCAAATTTCACAAGTGATGAATGTACAAGGTCAAGGCAAGGAAACATGCTCAAGACTAAAGCCAAAGATCAAATCACTATACTCACAAGAACAAGATCGAAGACTCAAGCATAGTATGCTAGGTTTAAGATTTTGTAAATTGGTGTGACCTCCCTTAGGGGGAGATTGTTGGAAATACGTTTTTCCAAAGAAAGTGTCGGTCACATCATTGTTAGCATAGATCACGAGCTATAGACTATCTAGGACATTGTAACTTTGAGTGACCTCCCTTAGGTGAGATTGTTGGAAATACATTTTTATGTATTTATGAAGGATCGGTCACTCCAAAGATAGATACAAGTATTGGGCTCGTGATCCAATGTATTAAGATATAGCCCACCAAAGCCCACATGTAGGGTGTCTATATAAACCCCCTCCTAGCATGTTAGGAGAAGTTGAACACATTGTTATTTCTATCATTTTCCATCTTTCTTCCATTCTCTCTTTTTTCTCTCTCTACCTTTTTCTCTCTACCTTTCTCTCTCTAGTTATTCCTTCTTCCATCTTTTCATTAGATAAACATAACACATCTACACAATTAAGATTATATGATTCTACATATGGTTCAGTGTTGAGAGTAACAAAAAGGTTTTTCTTTTTGGTAGGGATCTCATAAAATTGTTCATGATCTATACCACAATCACCTTGAAGATCAAAAATCATTTGCAAATATCTAGGGTAAGCAAGAGTCATCTTGCTACCTTGTTTTGTAACATGCCCTTAAAAATCATTTTAGAAAAACTAAAAAGTTGTTGAGTTGCTAGACACACAAGACCACTCCCAATAGATTGGTAGATCTCATTGAATGAGGAGCATTTGGGACTAAGACATTGTAATAGGACATGTATCAAAAACTTCTAGGCTGGGGGGAATTGACCTTTAGCATATTTATTGATTTTCCCCTTTGGGGGTAGTCTATATCCCAAGCCTCGAAGTCCCTCATGTAGCACCTCCTTGGGAAGGTTAACCACACCATCAACATTATTAAGATTCAAGGTTTGGCGAACCAAGTCCTCAGTTATCACCCATTGTTTCCTATGGATGATGCCCTCAATTTTAGGTACTCCATCAACTGTTGTGGAACAGGCACTGTTCTAAAACTGTTTGATGTGTGTGGCAGGGATGACAGGAGCATGAGTTAAAGCATACCTTAAAGGAGAAGCCAATAAATACTCTATCATCTTGGTGTATTGAGGATTTGTAGTATCAGTCTTCAAATAAGCAATCATATTATGTTGGTCTTTGAACTCCAACACAGCATCATTGGTTTTAAACTTTGGTGCCAGGGATGAAAAGATGAAAGCTTTAAGTGAAAGTAAAGGTTAATAGTGAAAAGTTAAAGGAAAAAAATAAGCAAGTTTCCCTGTTACATAATATGGTGAGTCGAATATATAGTAAGAATAAAAAATATGTGACTGGTTAAAAAATGAGGTAACTAAGAAAATTCCTCAAAAGTAATGATTAATATCTTTGAAATTTTACAACTTATCTCATAACAATTAAAAAAATAACCACTCCCAAAAGTTACGGCTCAAAATATCACAAAATTACAACTAGGTAGGACCTAGTGTTTTTCAACGGTCAAAAAGTTATGTCACCGGCAACGACTATATTTGTCAGCGGATAAAATATGCTTTGTCTGGGGATAAAATATGAGTTATCAGCGGATAAAATTTTATTATTCAAAAAGGTCAAAAATTAAAGAAAAACAAAAATAAAAGACCTAACAAAGATTATTAATCCTAAGAGAGTTATCTTATCCTCAAAGAGATAGAGTTTTACAAGCACTGTCCAATCACACACATTTGCTTACACAAGATAGATATATGAGTGTCCTCAAGTGTCCCTTGCTCAACAAGTCCTTAAGAGGGAAGATTCCTCATATAATATCTTTATAACTCCCAGGTAATCCCATTGATATGTAACCAAAGACTCCCAAACCAACAATCCCAATTCTTGGTCAAAATGTCTTGGCATCATGCATGCAAAATAAATTACGTGCATGCTATAGTGCCTCGATAATTAAAAATTACACAATCTTTATAAAAAGATGGCATCATGACTTTAAACCCCCACTCACCTGTGGACACAATCTAGAATTGGATAAGAGTATTCTATAAATACCCAAATATCTAAAGGTTATCCTAAACCTCCCCTTAAACTATGACGAGTATACTTCATAAAAATAAATGTGACAAAAATATTTATTTCAAGATAGAGATATAAATATCTCAACCATCATAAATAAACTTTGTTGCCACACTCCTTGAGTTAATAAGAAACTTTGTATCCAATGTAAAATGCCTTACATACCTGCAATGTTAGATGAAAACCACAAAAACTACCATAAAAGCTGTCAGCGGCTTCTTTCCACTATGTCAGCGGATAGAATACCTTTGTCAACGGATAGAAATATAATGAGGAAAATCCAACTTTTGCATAAACTAATAATAGTACACATCATGTACACACTTTACTTTTATTTTAAAAACCACATAATTTACGGATTGATCATTCTAATACTTGCAACCAAGTATTGAAATCTCCCAAAATCAAAGGTTTGGTTAAAAGATCAGACACATTCTTCTCTGTGTCTATTTTATTTGGAAATATTAAACCTTTTTCAAAAAAAATCCCTTATGAAATGATGCCTGATTTCTATGTGTTTGGTTTTAGAATGATGTACATGATTCTTAATTATGCACAATGTACTATTATTATTTAAAAAAATCTTAGTATGGATAAAATTGTACCCATAATCCAAAAGCTGATTTTCAATCCATAGCAGTTGCCCACAACATGTAGTAGCTACTACATACTCAACCTCAGTTGCTGAATTGGCTACCATAGTTTGCTTTTTGCATTGCCAAGATATAATTCTGCTTCTAAGGAACTGACATCCACCAGTTATGGACTTTCTATCTCCATTATCACCCCTATAATCATTGTCTGAAAATCTAATAAGCTCCAAAGGGGATTCTCTAGGATACCATAATCCCAATGTGGGAAAACACCTAAGGTACCTAAAAATCCTTTTAACAGCATGAAGGTGACATTCCTTGGGAGTCACTTGATGAAATGCACATGCACATACTGCAAACACGATATCAGGCCTTGAAGCTGTGAGATACATCAATGAACCAATCATTGATCTATAATTCCTGACATCAACCTCTTTACCATCTCCAATCTTACCCTAAGGATGTTTCGTGTCCATGGGTGTGCTAGCTAATTTTTCATGTGGTGAAAAACCAAATTTCTTTAAAATCTTAGCCAAATACTTATCTTGAGAGATGAAAATCCCAACTTCTTTTTGCTGATCTTGTAAACCAAGAAAGAAAGTCATCTCTATGATAGCACTCATTTTAAACTTATTTGTCATAAGCTTGGAGAAAGCATCACTCATTCTTTGGTTAGATGAACCAAAAATGATATCATCAACATAGACCTATATAAGAAGAAAGTCCTTCCCTTCTTGCTTTGTGAATAGAGTTTGGTCTATGGTTCCCCTCTTAAAGCCATTTTTCACCAAGTATGTGGAAAGTGTTCCATACCAAGCTCTAGGGGCCTGATGAAGGCCATACATTGCCTTCTTCACTTTATACACCTTATCTGGATGCTCAGGATCTTCAAAACTAGGAGGCTGCATGACATAGACTTCTTCTTTGATGGTGCCATACAAAAATGAACTCTTCACATCCATTTGGTAGACTTTGAAACCCATGCAAGAAGCATAGGCTAGGAAAATCCTTATTACCTCAATTCTGGTAACATGTGCAAAACCCTCTTCATAATCAATACCTTCTTCCTGACTATATTCTTGAGCAACCAATCTTGCCTTGTTTCTAATAAAAATGCCTCTCTCATCCTTCTTGTTTCTTAGAACCCATCTTGTCCCAATAGGCCTGACATTCCTTGGACAATCTACAAGCTCCCAAACATCTTGTATAGCAAAGTGATGAAGCTCATCCTGCATTACTTCAAGCCAGCTTTCTTCCTTAAGAGCATCAAAAATCTTCTTTGGTTCTAATTGAGAGAGAAAATAGGCAAACAAACATTCTTGAACAAAAGGAGTATCATCCTTCTTGTGTATATTAGCAATGAATCCACCTTGAGTCTTTTTAGCCCCTCTTGTTTGAACAGGAGTATGAATATCACCAATTATTTGGGTGGGAGGATGAATTTTGGCCACCTTTGTAAGAATTCCTCCCCCAAATAATAGATTGTCATGAACTATGGATTCCAAATTACTAATATCCTCTTCATTGCTACTTCCATGCCCACTTGAACTAGGAGATAATTTTCAGCGACTAGAACAAGGCCACTAACACCTTCATTGGGTATGGGATCTTCAACAAGTTCAAGAATATTTATGTTGGTGGATGAAAACCAATTGTCAGCGGCTGAATCCAAAGTGTCAGCGACTTTTTTGGAGTTGTTAGCGGATGAAGATGCATGTATTGTTTCATCAACTGGTGGCTCCTCTTGTGGCATTCCTTCCTCTTCTTTCGCAGCAGCAGATGCTTGCATGAACTCTTCACTCCAAATAGGTATGGTAATAAAGGAGTGGGTTCATCTGCATGTGATCCTTTGACTTCATTTACCTATATACCTGCATTATCAACAATAGGTGCTTCCAAGACATCTGGATTAGTCACAGGCATATAATTCATGGACCTAGATAATGGCTCTAGATCAAATATCCAATTAGGTCCAGACTCAGTATCACTTGGTTTACTTTCCTAGAAGTCAACATGTATATTTTCTGTGATAATTTTAGACTTCTTGTCATAAACCCTATACCCTTTGCTGTTTGTGGAATATCCCATGAAAAGACCCTCATCACCTTTTGAGTTAAACTTGCCTAGGTTATCACTAGTATTCAGGATTACTACATGACATCCAAAAGTCCTAAAGAAGTCTATATTATGCTTCCTATTCCAAAGCAATTCATAGGAAGTCTTATAATGAAATTTAGCATGCAGTGTTCACAGCCTCAACCCAAAAAGCAATGGGTAAATTTGCATCTCCCACACTATTCTATAAGTGTTCTGTTTCTTCTTTCAGCTACACTATTCTGTTGTGGAGTTCTTGCTATGCTAAACTCCCTAGAGATTCCCTTATTGACACAAAAGGTATCTAGAAGGTTGTTCATAAATTCACCACCATTATCATTTCGAAAAACCTAACATCATGACTTGTTTTCTTTTCAATCTGTGTAATGAAATTGATTAAAATCTTAGCAGTGTCACTTTTTAGAACCTAAAAGAAGGTCCAAGTAAACCTAGAATAATCATCAATGATAACAAAATAGTAGGATTTACCATTAAGACTTTCTATATTGGTTGGGAGAAACAAATCCATATGTAATAAGTGAAGTGGTTTAGAACTAGAATACACATTCTTAGACTTAAATGAGGCCTTATGCTGCTTGCCTTTAAGACATGCAACACAATTATGATCATTGTGGAATGCTTTTGAAAGCAATCCTCTTACAAGATCATATCTCACAAGTCTATTCATGTTTTTGAAGTTAATATGTCATAACCTTCTGTGCCATAACTTACTCTCATCCACTGAAGCCTTAGCATAAAGACATGACAAGTTATTACTCATTTTAATGCCACTTAGATTAACATTATAAACGTCTTTATGTCTAGGTGTTCTAAACTTAATAAACTTATAAATAGGAATCTCAAAATCATTACACAACACTTACACTCAGTGTCGGTAAAAAGAACCTTATTCTTGTTGTCACAAACTTGTGACATACTAAATAAATGATAATTAAATTCTTTTAGCAGGAAGACTTCGTCAAACCTTAAGTTATTGGTGATAAGTGTGCCTTTGCCAGAAATGTTTCCATAGCTGCCACCAAAATACACTTTATCACCATTTTTAATGGGAATGAAATCTGTTAAGTAATCTTCCTTGCCAGTCATGTACCTAGAGCATCCACTGTCCCAATATCCATAATCATTGACCTGCTTATGAATGCCCTGCACATAAAGAAAACAAATTAGTTTTCTTTAGGAACCCAAGCCTTTGCAAACTTGGAATCATTTGGTTGTTAAACAAGAATTGATTAATTCCTTGTAACAACCCCCTGTTCATCCCTTTGTACCCTAAACACCCAATTTACTCAAATTGGTTTAGTAAGGACCTTTTTAAGAAATTTGAATATGTTACAGGTCATATAAACTCCATTAAAAATAGGGTTTTGTTCTTGTTTAGGTCTCCATGTAAAACTAGATGAAGTTTTAGACCCTCGCCCCTTAGGTTTCAGAGACCTATTATTACTTGGTTTAACATAAGGTCTAATAGAAGCTAGTTGTGGCATTTTGATACCAAACCAAGATTTGTCAACGGCTAGTTTTGTCTTGTCAGCGGATAGATTGTGGCTAAATTAGGGTTTTCTACAGGAATCCACTGCCTATTAGACCAAGTGTTAGTCTTTTGAAAGGGCCTTTGTCCATGGGTATTAGCTCCTCTAAAGGAGAAAGGAGCTGGTCTATTGGCCTGTGGACTTAGTTGGACAAAAGGTCTAGGTTTGACCATGGTTGACCTATTATTAGCGGCTGAAATGTACCCACTGACACAGTTATAGGCCAAATGTGAGAAGCTCCCACATGTATAACAAGCCTTTTTAGACACAAACTTAGTCTTAGACTGATAAAACCCTGTCCCATTAACACTTACTTGGCTTTGGGGTGACCTAGGTTTTCTATACATTTCAGCATATTTGACACTAGGTTTACTTTTAGTTGATGAACCAAGATTAATAGTTTTACCAGTGGTGGGGTTGGTCACAACAATGGGTTTAAGTTCAACTGGGTCATCATTAAGCAATCCACCCTTAACAAATAGAAACGGGTTGGCTGCTTGTCATTGTTCTAGGTCAGTCACCTTTTTCCTATATTCCTAAACTGGATTAAGCACACTTGGTAGAGGAACGAAATCCTTTTCTTGTAGTTCAGGTATGCCAGTCCAAGAGAGATCCTTTTTAAGAACACCATAAAAGTTTCTAGTAGGTGGTGGGTTAGAAGCCTATTCTTTCATCCCTATCCCAGACATGTCCCCATGGTCTCTTTGCTCACTAACATACTTTTCTAGGGTTTGACTAGCTTTTTCAAACTTTTCAATTTTAAGCCCTACATTTTCTTTAGCCTTGATAGCTTCACTCACGTTAAGTTTTAAATCTGCTCTAGATTTCATTAAAGACTCCCTATCTTCATTACTAACTTTTAAGTCTCTAGTTAAAACGGTGATTTGATCTTTAAGGTCAAATTCCATTTTCTTATATTCCTCAACCATCCCATCAGATTGAGCAAGACCCCTTTATAGTTTGGTAGTCTGATTTCTACATCAAAAACATCTTATTTGAATTTTAAAACTTCTTTATTAAGTTTTTAAGTGTTTAGCCTACAACCTTTACTACAAAAAAACATCATCATATACCTCATTATCTGATGAAGAGGAAGAGTTAGCCATAAGAGCATATTGAACTAGCTCTTCTTCCTTCTCTGCTATCAATGCTTGATTATGCTCCACATCATCTACCATAAATCTCCAGTCCCATCCAAGACCATCAATCCTTTGCATGGAAACGATATCCTTTGGCTCAGCCTCCTCAATCTTGATGATTTGATTTAAGCTCTTTCCAGCATCATTCCTACGTGGAGATCTACATTCCCTTATGAAGTGTCCCATTCTATGGAAATTATAGCATTCAACCTTAGATTTATCAAACCCATCAGTTTCTTTGCAATTGAATGTCATTCTCCTTCCAAATATTTTGTTCCACATATTGGCCCTTATGCTAGTAAGTGCCATTTTCCACTTAATGTCCATCTCTTCAAGATCAGCATCACTAATTTGCTCAATATCCTCATAAGTAAGTAGAGAACCATTGGGTAAAGCAACAATGTATGCACACATAGTATCCAAGTCAATACCAGATGGTTTAAGGATTAATTAACCAACATTGTATGTGTCAGCGGCTAGAATTGATCTGCTGACATATGTTGATCCAATGACAGGATGTACATTCAATCCGCTGACATGTGACATATTGTTAGTGGGTTGAGAGTCATTATGAGAGATGAATGCCATGCTTCCAGATGTTGGCTTGTTCCCTTGTTTGAGTATAGCTTCAGGTTCCATAATCTTCAATTGATTGTAAATATCATCAAAAGAAGCATTCTTGTGAGCCTTGGTGGCAATTATTGATTTTGCATGAATCTCCCATGCATTACCAAGACCTCCAAGGAAGGTAGCAGTAATATCTTGCTCTTCAAGATCTCTTCCCATAAAGGCCAATTTGCTAGTAATATCTTGAAGATGACTTCTCACTTCACTCAGTTTTTCATTAGGATGATCTTTGAAAACAGTATATTCAATCATTAACTGCTTCTTACTTTGTTTGATAGTTTCCTCATTACCACCATAGATGGTATCAAGGGTTGAACAAAGTTCCTTAGCAGATTCATACTTTTTGAATTTGTGTTGCTGCTTAGGACCAAGAGCCAGTTTGAGTGTGCTCTAAGTTTTCATATCATTCCTTCTTTATTCTATCTTAGCAGCTGAAACTGCGCTTCCATCTTCAGGCTTTGCAAGTAGCTCATCACCAGTCCCACTAGCTGTTCTTCTTGCTTCTATAGCAGTAGCAATCTTTTGCTCCTTCTTGAATTGATTGCCATATTCAATAACTTCCCAAAGAACATAGTTATCTACTTGAAGATATTGCTCAAAATTGAACTACAAAAGTTCAAAATTATCAGGATCAAGTATAGGAATTTTGAGATTGTGATTTGATGAGTGTGTGGCTTTAGTTGAGGTAGACATGATGTTTGGATGGTTTTTAGGGTTTTCAACGATTTAGGGTTTTTGGCGATTTAGGGTTTTTGTTCTTAAGACCAAAAGTTCCTCAACAAGATCTGATACCACTTGTTGATCCTAAACTTAGATGGATTAATCTTGTATATTGTCGAGATTAGTTCAAGTATAATACATTTGAGAAACTTTGTATATTCAACAAACTAAGTATTGTGCGGAATTTAATACTTAGCATAAAGAACAAATAATAAAGAACGTATACCACACTTTAAACTTCGATTAATAATAACAATAAGAACAGTGATTGAAAGTATATCAAACCTTAATCTAAAGACATCCTTTTATAAGCACACAGAGCCTTGTACACAAAGTAAGCGTGTCAACTATTCTAGGAAGATATACTAAGATAAACATAGAAAATACAATAACCATGTATATCTTTCTAATATATAACATAACATGTTGACTTGTAAAACTTGACAGCAGCTTGATAAATATTGTATGGGCTTATTCTGTCAGCGGCTTGATAACACCTTGTCAGCGGCTAGATATCCTTTGTTAGCGGCTAGTAAACTTAACTAACTTTATTCCCAACATAAGGCTTCTTCGAGTGTAGAATCTTTTGGAGCACATAACTTGGTACCTTGCCATAAAATGTCATCATCATCTATACGGAACTTTGTCTACTGGTCGATATTCTGAATAATCGCCCATATTTCACAGTCTTCCTTCTGAGCTGCCTTGATCTGAGAGATTAAGTTTGGCTCAACTCTAAGATTAGCCAAGTAACCATGTTGTCCACGTACAAAAAGCTCAATGTCTAAACGTTCTAGATCACGAATAATTTCTTCTTCAACCTCGATGCCAGCAATCATGCCTGATTTCCTGCTCAAAGCATCGGCCACCATATTAGCTTTACTAGGATGGTACTGAATGTTGGTATTATAATACTTTAGTAGCTCTAACCACCGTCTCTGTCTCATGTTTAGTTCTTGCCGAGTGAATATGCATTTGGCTAGGTATAAAATTCTTATCGTCCGAATCCTTTCGAATTGAAAACCGGTCTTAAGTGTGACTCAATCATCTTTTGGTGAATCAAGAAAGTGGTTTGGTTGATTGTCTATTTTAAACTATTAGCAAGTAATTAAATTGTCGTTGAGTAAAATGGAAGAATAAAGATTAATACTAAAATGACGAGTAAAATAAATGCTTGTAAACTTAAAGGTAACAATGGAAAAGTACTAGCACACTAAATAAAACTAACACTTGGAAACTTTCTAAAAATAAGAACTTAGTTGAAAAGTACTAAAAAAAGTAAGATCGGAATATATCAAAACAACTCAATCGGAATAAGCGAAAACAAGCCCAGATCGGAATGTATTCCGATCTGGTGGTCGGAATATGGGAAGTCAGGCTATCGGAATGTGTACAACAAAGGTCACAATCGGAATGTGGGACAAAAGTCCCAATCGGAATAACCTTGATTAGCACCTATCGGAATGTTCAACAAAGGCTACCAATCGGAAAGATGGGAAAACAACTACAATCGGAATATGAAACAAAGGACCAAATCGGAATACTTTAATACCTAATCCGATCACTCGATCGGAATAATGAGGGTGCAGATCGGAAAAACTCAAACCCTTTTCCGATTGATTAATCGAAAAGGGTGGTATGTTGGCTGCTCGGAAAACACCAATCGGAAAGGGGTTTTAACCCTTTCCGAAATGTTTGGGATTCGTTGGGAAGCTAAGAAATAAGCTATTGTGATAAGCTTATTCCAAAAACTAGTACGAACCAAAAACTAACCGGATCAAATAAGCAATTATCTCAACTTATCTAACCTCAAATTAAGCAAACTTGGAAATCAAATAATAAAAATAGGTACTTTTTAAGAAAACTTTTTATAAAGTAAATAAGCTAATCATAAAACTAAGCCAATAAGCACGATAATCTTAAAGCTTAATCAAATGAAAACTTATGAAATGATCAAAAGATTAACTTTTTAAGCACGAAATCATTTAGAACAACACGGATCATATGATAATCGCACCAAAATCAAACTAAATCAAAGAAAAGTAGAATGAGATTAAGGATTAAAAGCTTAAAATGAAACTTGATTAATGAAAATAAGCAATACAAAGTGTTTAATCTTGAAAGATTAAAATGAAAAGGTGAAACTAGTGAGAGAAAGTTTAAGACTTTCTCTCTCTAAAACTTAGAAAGAAAATGAAAAAGTGAAAACTAACTAAAAATTAACTAACTACCCTCCTAATGACTATTAGGAGGGTATTTATAGGGAAGGTGGAAGGAGTGCATGTGTTGCATCTTCTTTCTTGCTTTCTTCACGTTTTCTCGACTCGACTTTAATTCTTTGTCTTTGTCGTCTCAGGATTTGAACATGTCTTTTAATTTTCTTCTTCTATTAGACTTAAGTTCTTCGACTTCGTTAAACTTCCGTCTTTTGACTTTTTCTTCGATAAATCTTCAGAATAGGCCTTGGACTTCCGTTCTTTTTGCACTCTTGATATTTTGACTTCGTCTTTTCCCGTTTTCTTTGATAAAAGCCCGTGAAAGCCCGTGTTTCTTCCTTTTTCATATTTTGGTCCTAAATCACAATAAAAACACAAACCACGCATAATTCCGACTTTTACGACATAAATCACACGTTTTGGTCTTGTTATTATTGGAAATAAATGGTAAAAGGATAAGCGTTTTCACACTTATTAAATCCCCTACACTTGACCATTGGAATGCTCTCATGCAATGCATTAATTTTAAAGCACGGTTTACATTTTCCATCATAAATAACCCACCTTGGCCTTTATTAAATACTAAACATAAAAAGATAGAAACAATTAAAAACTTACATTGGTTTTGGCATCCATGAACGTTTATCATTCTCAAGTTTCACGTTCCCATACCAAGCTTAAAAACGAGATCATTGTTATTATAAGTTAGCAAACTATCACGAACTCATGGGGGCCAATTACTCACTTAGACTCCCTTATTCCTAGGTGTATCTCTTATATTTTATTTTTGTCTTGAATGATCACGAGGATGCATTGTTTGACTTATTTCGATAGTTATTTAGTCCGAAAATAAAGTGAACGATTTAATCAATAGTTAGCTAAAGGACCAAATCTTTTAAAACTGCTTCTCGGGACCTCATAAAGTTCATATCTTGGCATAACTCGCTTCACGATTTGAGACCTTTCTCGGACCGATATTTGGCAGCGACTTCATACTTCAAATCTTTGAGAGACGTTCTTGAAATTATGGTCTTCTCTTCATAACAGAATTTTCTTCACTTGAAGTTTTGAGAGATTCTTCATCTTTGGACCACGACTTCTTCATTTTTCTCCAATCTTTATTTTGGACTTCGATATACAACGATCCGCCTCCTTTTAGGACTTGGATCTATTTATCCTCATACCTTGTTTGGGTCTTTTCGGATAGACTTCTCCATGACTTTTGGGGAGTTCTTGCTTTTCGTCGTGTGTCTCGATCCTTCATTGATTTTCGATAAATGATTCTGCACATCACTTTCGATCTTTAGCAACAAAATATAGCCCTCATGCCTTGTTAGGGCCTTTTCGGGCTCGCCAATCTTCGCATCCCGCTTCAATAAGATATGCCTTGGCTATGAACTCTAATCCGTACCGAGCAACTTTTAAACGATCTAGGGCTAGAAGCTAAGTAACCTTTTAAATCGTACAACCTTATTTATTGCAGATAAATTTATTAACAAGCGGAGGGAGAATAGGCTTATAATTAACTCACATAAATTCACGAAAGAATACCGAACTTATAATTGACTCTATCATCTCTCGTTCTCCACAATTTAAAATCTCAAGGAATGAGACTCGTGGATGCTTAGCCTATTAAATCAAAGTTTTGGGTTTTCGAGTCATCTATAGGATCTTGCAAATTCTTAGACTTTTTCAAGTTTTAGAAATCGCATTTTAAAGTTCCCTTGATAAACGACTCTCTAGGATCAATTATAGGAACTTGCGAAAAGTTCTTGTTCTTAACCCGTGAGAGTTAAGATTTTCGCGTTTTATAGCTCCCTATATAAAAGCCTAGCAAAACTTGACTTAAACACGTTAAGGATACTAGCTAGAGTAAACTTAGGTAAGTAAACTCGGGTTGAGTCAAAATGTTCATGACTAAGAAAAATCTAAACCACTTTATCGAAAATTTATTCTAGCAATGGAAAGAAACTAGACATGATAAAGGAAAATACAACTATACAACTAGGCCAAAATAGATTAAAAATTTTAAAAAATGTCGAAAAATCAAATTTTCCGGTTAAAATGAGGGCAAATTCATGGAAAAGACCACTTACTTCGATAGAAGTCCCCCCTACACTTGAGATAAACATTGTCCTCAATGTTTAAGCATGTGGGAGTAAACTGCCCTACACTTAGGACATTGTGCACTTTGTTTAAATCTTGCTAAGGAAAGGACAACTAAAGTGAATTCAATGTGAACATATAAAATATGAAATATTGAATCACAAGAGTTTAGGATAGAACCGGGAAGATGGGAACACGGTATCACGGTTCGTCAAAAGTCATCAAGATGCTCTTTGAAGCTTTAATCCCTGCACAGCACAAGAAACAAGACAACAAACACATACAGGGCTCCCCCTACACTTATTATGAAAGCAATAAAGGATAGAGCACGGGTTGCCTCCCGAGAAGCGCTTGTTTTTGTTCACCGAGTCACGAGCCTGACTCGACCCAATTTAGTTCATGGGGAACGTGGTGAGGGATGGAATCATCTCATGAGAGATGTCCTCACCAAAGTACAGCTTCAGACGCTGGCCATTCACCTTGAAATTGGGCCCATTCGGCTGAGAAAGCTCAATGGTCCCATAAGGAAAGACTTTGGCGACGGTGAATGGACCAGACCAGCGGCTCTTCAACTTGCCAGAGAAGATCTTCAACCAAGAGTTAAAGAGTAAGACTTGATCACCAACGTGGAATTCTCGGTTCTTGATTTTTGCGTCATGAATGATCTTCGTCTTCTCCTTGTAGATCAGCGAGTTCTCATAAGCTTCATTCCTCAGTTCATGTAGCTCGTTGAGTTGAATCTTGCGATGATCATCGGCTTTGTTGATGTCGAAGTTAGCCCACTTCAAGGCCCAGTGCGCCTTATGTTCCAGCTCGATTGGGAGGTGGCAGGCTTTCCCGTACACAAGAGGATAAGGTTTACAACCGATCGGGGTCTTGTAAGCAGTACGGAAAGCCCACAGAGCATCATCTAACTTATCGGCCCACGCGGCGCGATGCTCTCCCACAATACGCTCCAAAATTCGCTTCAATCCACGGTTGGATATCTCGGCTTGCCCATTGGTTTGGGGATGATAGGCGGTGGAAAGACGGTGATTGACACCATACTTAGCCATGACTCTTGCAAATTGATCGTTGCAAAAATGAGTCCCGTGGTCACTGATAATAGCACGAGGAACGCCAAATCGAGCGAAAAGCTGCTTCAAAAAGTTCACAACCACCCTCGCATCATTCGTAGGGAGAGCCTTGGCTTCAACCCATTTAGAAACATAGTCGACGGCGACGAGGATGTACTTGTTCCCTTTGGAGGATGGAAATGGCCCCATAAAGTCGATGCCCCATACGTCAAAGATTTCACATTCCTGTATGAAATTTTGAGGCATCTCATCCTTTTGTGTGATCTTGCCTTGGCGTTGGCAAGCATCACAATGCTTAACCATTTCGTGAGCATCACGATAAATGGTGGGCCAATAGAATCCAGAATCAAACACTTTCTTAGCGGTGTAGTTGGGACCAAAGTGACCACCGGTGGGTCCTTTGTGGCAAGCTTGGAGAATGTCAAAAGCTGCCGGTCCGTCAACACATCGACGAATGATCAGATCAGCACATTGTTTGAATAGAAAAGGGTCATCCCAAAAGTAAGTCTTAACATCATTCAAGAACTTCTTTTTTTGTTGGGATGTTAACCCTTTGATGAGAATACCACCCGCTAAGTAGTTTGCAATGTCCGCAAACCACGGGGTGCCATCAAGATTGAGATTTATAGACATTAAGGTCTCAAGGTGGAAAGAGTCATTGATCTCTTTGTTCGGATGATCCCCTTGATATGGATCCTCAAGTCTGCTCAGATGATCCGCGACCAGGTTTTCGGCTCCCTTCTTGTCACAAATTTCAATGTTGAATTCTTGAAGGAGTAAAACCCAGCGAAGAAGTCTTGGCTTAGAATCATGCTTTGTCATCAAGTACTTCAACGCGGAATGGTCCGTGTATACGATGGTGGGGAATAAAACAAGATAGGGGCGAAATTTCTCAAAAGCATAGACAACAGCTAAAAGCTCTTTTTCAGTTGTCGTATAATGCAATTGAGCCCCCGTCATTGTTTTGCTAGCATAGTGGATTGGTTGGAAGTGTGTATTCACTCGTTGGCCCAAAACCGCACCAATAGCGAAGTCGCTAGCATCGCACATCAATTCAAAGGGTAGCTCCCAATTAGGGGTAACCAAGACCGGTGCCTTAGTTAGCTTATCCTTAAGAAGATTGAAGGCTTCGAGACACTCTTTAGAAAAGATAAAAGGAGTATCTTTTTCCAAGAGATGGGTCATCGGGCGAGCGATTTTAGAGAAATCCTGAATGAATCGACGATAGAAGCCCGCATGACCCAGAAAACTTCTCACACCCTTCACGGTTGAAGGTGGAGGTAATTTGGCCATGACGTCTATTTTAGCATGGTCGACTTCAAGACCGGCTTTAGAGATTTTGTGTCCTAGCACAATGCCTTCTTTTACCATAAAATGGCATTTTTCCCAATTCAGAACAAGGCGAGTGTCTTCGCGCCACTTAAGCATACGTTCCAAATTGGCAAGGCAAGAAGAGAAGGAATCCCCAAAGACCGAGAAATCATCCATGAAGACTTCCATGGTTTGCTCAACCATGTCATGGAAGATAGCCAACATGCACCTTTGGAAGGTCCCGGGGGCATTGCATAAGCCAAAAGGCATTCGTTTGTAAGCAATTGTGCCATAGGGACAAGTGAATGTTGTCTTCTCTTGATCTTGGGGATCGATGGGTATTTGAAAATAACCCGAGAAACCATCAAGAAAGCAGTAATATTCATTACCCGCTAAACGTTCAAGCATTTGGTCCATAAAAGGTAGAGGGAAATGATCCTTTCTTGTGGCATCATTAAGTTTGCGGTAGTCTATACAAACTCTCCACCCAGTAACGAGACGGGTAGGAATCAACTTGTTGTTTGCATTGGGCACAACGGTGATTCCGCCTTTCTTAGGCACACAATGGACTGGACTAACCCATGGTGAATCCATTATAGGGTAAATCATACCCGCATCAAGAAGTTTGATAACCTCTTTTTTGATGACTTCATGGATTTTAGGATTCACCCTTCGTTGGCTTTGAATTGTGGGCTTAAAGTCGTCCTCCATGAGAATTTTATGTGTGCAGAAGTGAGGATCAATTCCACAAATGTCGGAGATTTTCCAAGCGATAGCTCTTTTATGCTTCTTCAACACGGCAACAAGTCGGGCTTTTTCGTCTTCTTTCAGATCCTTTGCGATGATGACTGGTAACTTCTCGTTGTCTTCCAGGAAAACGTACTCAAGATGAGGAGGTAGGTCCTTAAGCTCAAGAGTGGGAGGATCCTCAATAGATGGTGAAACTAACGATGGATCATCATTAGTCACCTCTTTAGGAGAAGGAGGAGAAAATGGGTCCTCATTGAGAAGTCTCTCAATAGTACGAATGTCTTCATCCCAATTGGTGGAAAAATTATCATACTTAATATCAAGAGGACCCAAGCTAGCTTCGAAATCATCCAAGTCACTTTCTCCAAAAGGAGTCAATGCCGGAGCAATTGAGGCAACGGTCTCAACATTGGGTAGAGAAGAGAGAGTACTTTTGCAAGCATCATGAAAATGTTCTTCACAAGCCTCATCGAGAACATCAATAGCATTAACACTCTCATATGAATAAGGTTGCTTAGAAATCTTACCCATGTTGAAGACAATTTTATCGTCACCAACTCTCATGATTATTTCGCCCGCGGCTACATCAATAAGAGTGCGACCGGTCCTCAGGAATGGACGTCCAACGATTAATGGAACACGGGGATCCATCTCGTAGTCAATGACAACAAAATCCGCCGGGAAGGTGAATTTGTCAACGCCAACAAAGACATCTTCGGCTATCCCCACTGGATAAGCAACCGTACGGTTGGCTAATTCCAAAGTCATTTTGGTGGGGACTAGCTCGGGGAGAGATAATTGCTTCCAAACACTTAAAGGCATTAAGTTTATACTGGCACCTAGATCGGCTAGGGCCATGCAATTCTCTACTCTTGGGAAGTTGCAAGGAATCAAGAAGCGACCCGGATCACCAAGTTTGGTGGGCAATTTCCTTAAGAGCACTGCGGAGCAGTTCTCATTAAGTTGGGTCTGAGCGATGTCAAGAAGCTTTTCCTTATCACTTAGAAGATCTTTAAACATCTTAGTGTATTTGGGCATGTGAGCGAGAGCCCCGACAAAGGAGATGTTAAAATTCAATTGTTTAAACATTTTTAGAAAGTTTGAAACCTGAATATCATCCTTGCTCTTTTACTTCTCTTTCCTCAACCGTGAAGGATAAGGTATATTGGATGAAGAAGAAGGCTTTAAGGGAATAGGATCACTCACAACCACGGGTGGTGGGGAAATGGGGATAGAAGGTGAAGGAGGTGAAGAAAGTTGCTCTTTTTCCATGTTCACAATCACGGGTGGAGGTGTAGGAAGCTCGGGTTCCATATAACTTTTTCCACTACGAGTGGTGATTGCTTTCATCTCCCCTCTTGGATTCGCAACGGTATTACTCGGAAGAGTACCCGAAGAAGAGGGTTGATTACCTTGGATGAGCAAACCAATCATATCACGATGGTGAACCGCTTGATTATTAAAAGAGTCTCTTATGTTTGCATTAATTTCATTGCTATGCTTGGCCATGTCATTTCGTAGCTCGGCTCGAATATCGTTCCCTTGTTTTGCCATTTCACCCTTCAAGTTGCGGACTTGACTCTAAAGATTCGTCACCATCTCCCGATTAGTCTTCATGAATGTCTCGACGTCTGGACTCACTTCCATCGGTTGATTGAGAGGTGGAGCTTGGTAAGCTTGAGAATTTCCTTGAGTTAGGTATGGGTTTCGTTGGGATTGATATTGATTGTTAGCACGAGGTTGGGATTGGTTGTTTTGGTTGTAGCTTTGTTGTTGGTTTTGGTTTGCAGGAGGAAACCGGGAGGAGCAAGATAGTTGTTCGAACGATAACTTAGCAAGCCACGGTATCCTTGAGGGGAGGCTTGATAGCCTCCCGTGGGATAAGTGCCGTAAGCTGCGTTAACGTTTTCAGAAAAATTGCCTTGGGTAGAAGGACAATCATTATAAGAATGAGGACCACCACATGTGTCACAAGAAATAGCAACGGCTTTAGCTTGTTGAAAGTTGTTTGTGGCTATGGACATGAAATCTTTGTGCATATTCGCGATTTGTCGAGAAAGTTCAGATATCTCGGGATTGGAAGTAGTAGAAGAAACATTGACTCTCTGATTAGATCTTGAGGATGCGGATGAATCCCAATTCTTGTGGTGAGTAGTCATGTTTTTGATCAACTCTCGACACTCCTCCGGTCTCCTTTTCATAAAAGTACCACCGGCGGCGGCATTGATCGTGTCACGATCACGAAAAGTGAGACCACTGTAGAAGGTGTCAATGAGAGTGAAGGGGAGCATATTGTGATTAGGACAGCGGTCGATCAAATCATTGTATCGTTCCCAATCGTCGAAAAGCGATTCATCATTCTCTTGCATGAGTCCACTGATTTGGTTACGAAGGCTAGTGACCATGGATGGGGGAAAGTAGCGCGATAAAAAGCGTTGAGTCATGTCGTTCCACGTATGAATAGAATTCTTAGGAAGACGGTCAAACCATTTTTTGGCATGGTGAGAAAGCGAGTGAGGAAAGAGTTGAAGGCGAAGGACATCCATAGAAACACCGGAGCACTTCATGCTTTGGGTTATGGTAATGAATTTGTCGAGGTGTTTGTTGGCATCATCATCTGGAATTCCACGAAATGGGTTCGTTTGCACTTGCTGGATCATGTGATGCTTCAACGAAAACTCCTGAGCCGTGACGTGCATCGGCGCAATCGGGCCTCCGCGTCCGTTCATGGTAGGTTGACACAATTCCTCCATTGTCCGTAAATCAGGTAGGTGGACATTGTTGTTGTTGTTGTTATTATTCAAATTGGGTAGAGGTGGGTTATTATTGTTGTTATTAACACCAGCTATATCTAGATCTTCACGAGTCTCGGGCTCAGAATAGTTCGAAGATCTAGTACGCATACACCTGCAGAAAAATATACACAAAGAGAATATCTATATAATCTTTTTGGTGCAAAACCTTTTGGAAAAGAATTGCTTTTAATGATTTTTTAATGTTTTTGTATTTTTGAAAAGTTTTATATTTTTTTGGATTTTTGAAAAAAATTTTAAAGCAAGGAAAATAACGTTCAAAGAACGGATCCCAAAGTTCAATGCGTCTCTCACTAGAAACCGTTAATCGTAACGAAAAGAGCCGGCAGCGGCGCCATTTAATACTTCGCTTTTGGCTAGGTATAAAATTCTTATCGTCCGAATCCTTTCGAATTGAAAACCGGTCTTAAGTGTGACTCAATCGTCTTTTGGTGAATCAAGAGAGTGGTTTGGTTGATTGTCTATTTTAAACTATTAGCAAGTAATTAAATTGTCGTTGAGTAAAATGGAAGAATAAAGATTAATACTAAAATGACGAGTAAAATAAATGCTTGTAAACTTAAAGGTAAAAATGGAAAAGTACTAGCACACTAAATAAAACTAACACTTGGAAACTTTCTAAAAATAAGAACTTAGTTGAAAAGTACTAAAAGAAAGTAAGATCGGAATATATCAAAACAACTCAATCGGAATAAGCCAAAACAAGCCCAGATCGGAATGTATTCCGATCTGGTGGTTGGAATATGGGAAGTCAGGCTATCGGAATGTGTACAACAAAGGTCACAATCGGAATGTGGGACAAAAGTCCCAATCGGAATAACCTGGATTAGCACCTATCGGAATGTTCAACAAAGGCTACCAATCGGAAAGATGGGAAAACAACTACAATCGGAATATGAAACAAAGGACCAAATCGGAATACTTTAATACCTAATCCGATCACTCGATCGGAATAATGAGGGTGCAGATCAGAAAAACTCAAACCCTTTTCCGATTGATTAATCGGAAAGGGTGGTATGTTGGCTGCTCGGAAAACACCAATCGGAAAGGGGTTTTAACCCTTTCTGAAATGTTTGGGATTCGTTGGGAAGCTAAGAAATAAGCTATTGTGATAAGCTTATTCCAAAAACTAGTACGAACCAAAAACAAACCGGATCAAATAAGCAATTATCACAACTTATCTAACCTCAAATTAAGCAAACTTGGAAATCAAATAATAAAAATAGGTACTTTTTAAGAAAACTTTTTATAAAGTAAATAAGCTAATCATAAAACTAAGCCAATAAGCACAATAATCTTAAAGCTTAATCAAATGAAAACTTATGAAATGATCAAAAGATTAACTTTTTAAGCACGAAATCATTTAGAACAACACGGATCATATGATAATCGCACCAAAATCAAACTAAATCAAAGAAACGTAGAATGAGATTAAGGATTAAAAGCTTAAAATGAAACTTGATTAATGAAAATAAGCAATACAAAGTGTTTAATCTTGAAAGATTAAAATGAAAAGGTGAAACTAGTGAGAGAAAGTTTAAGACTTTCTCTCTCTAAAACTTAGAAAGAAAATGAAAAAGTGAAAACTAACTAAAAATTAACTAACTACCCTCCTAATGACTATTAGGAGGGTATCTATAGGGAAGGTGGAAGGAGTGCATGTGTTGCATCTTCTTTCTTGCTTTCTTCACGTTTTCTCGACTCGAATTTAATTCTTTGTCTTTGTCGTCTCGGGATTTGAACTTGTCTTTTAATTTTCTTCTTCTATTAGACTTAAGTTCTTCGACTTCGTTAAACTTCCGTCTTTTGACTTTTTCTTCGATAAATCTTCAGAATAGGCCTTGGACTTCCGTTCTTTTTGCACTCTTGATCTTTTGACTTCGTCTTTTCCCGTTTTCTTTGATAAAAGCCCGTGAAAGCCCGTGTTTTCTTCCTTTTTCATATTTTGGTCCTAAATCACAATAAAAACACAAACCACGCATAATTCCGACTTTTACGACATAAATCACACGTTTTGGTCTTGTTATTATTGGAAATAAGTGGTAAAAGGATAAGTGTTTTCACACTTATTAGTCACATGACTCACCATAAAGATAATGCCCCCAGATTTTGAGTGCAAAAACAACTGCTGCTAATTCTAGATCATGAGTGGGATAATTTTCTTCATATGGCTTATGTTGTCATGATGCATAGGCAATCACCTTCCCATGTTGCATGAGTACACAACCCAGTCCTTTTCTCGAAGCATCGTTATAAATCCAAAATCCACCTGTACCAGATGGGAGAGAAAGAATAGGTACAGAAATCAAACGCTGCTTAAGTTCTTCAAAGCTCTTCTCCCGCTCATCATTCCAAACGAATTTCTCTCCTTTACGTATCAGCTTAGTAAAAGGCAAGGCTAACCGTGAAAAGTTCTCTACAAAACTACGATAATATCCAGCTAAACCTAGAAAACTACGAACCTCTATTGCAGATGTCGGTCTTGACCATTTTGTGGTAGCCTCAACCTTCGCAGGATCCATGGTTATCCCTTCTGCTGAAAAGATGTGGCCCAGAAATGCCACCTTACTTAACCAAAATTTACGCATAGAAAATTTTGCATACAGTTGCTTCTAGCGAAGAATCTGTAGTACCGTGCGACGATGCTCCTCGTGTTCTTCCTTAAATTTTGAGAAGATCAGAATGTCATCGATGAATACAATGACGAACTGGTCCAGAAACTCATGAAAAACGCTGTTCATCAAATCTATGAATACCGCTGGAGCGTTTGTGAGTCCGAAAGGCATGACTATGAACTCATAATGACCATATCGTGTGCGAAAAGCAGTCTTAGAAATATCCTGCTCCTTCACTCGCAGCTAATGGTAGCCTGATCGTAGATCAATCTTAGAAAAGTGCTTGGCACCTTGCACTTGGTCAAATAAATCATCGATACGCAGCAATGGATAACGGTTTCTGATTGTGATCTTGTTCAGCTCACGGTAGTAAATACACAGTTTCATGTCATCGTCCTTCTTTTTAACGAATAGCACCGGTGCACCCCATGGTGATACACTCGAGCGAATAAAACATCGCTCCAGTAACACCTACAGCTGGTCTTTTAACTCCTTGAGCTCTATGGGAGCCATGCGATAAGGATCCTTGGAGATAGGTTCAGCTCCTAGAATGAGCTAAATGCCAAACTCCATTTCACGGATATGTGGTATACCTGGAAGTTCTTCTGGAAACACATCTGGGAATTCTGAAACAATTGGTTGATCATGAATAGTTGAAGTTTCGGCAGTAGTGTCGTGAATAACAGCTAAGAAACCTTCGCAACCATGAGACAACAACGCACATGCTTGCAAGGCAGAAATGATTTGTACAGACTTTCCTGGTATAAAACCATTATGAATGTATTCAGGGGTTTGAACATCACCGAATACAACTCGATATGTATGGCAATCATTCATGGCGTGATGTTTTGCTAACCAGTCCATGCCTAAGATCATATCAAATTCGCACATGTCCAAAGGAAGTGCGTCGACAAGACGAATAATGTCATCAAATTCTAAGGGAAGATCTATGTACACATGGGTAATGCGAACAGAGTCTCTCATGGGCGTGGATATATTTAACACATTCTCAAGTGGTGTGGTGAACACTTGAAGCAAACACTTGTAGCATGACGACATGGTCTAGGGTGCCTATATCCGCAAGTGGTGTAGATGGGATGAGAGTACCCTCCAGTGGGTACCCTTGCTAGCTGAGAGCCTGATTTCGAAGATATACGTGAGACATAATTGTTGGAACATAAACATGACTACACTGAAATTTTAGGTATAATACCCGATTGAGCTGATCGGTTAGGCTATTGACCCTTTTTGTCCTGGTCACGCCCGTTACCAGAGTTCTTTTTATAATGCTGAGATGTTAGAATTTATGCCATACTGCATCTTAACATGGAAGAGTTTAAATTTTAGGTACCTACTGTTGTTGGAGTGGCTAGCATTGTTACGGTAGTTATCACTACCGTCACGCTTGTCTGATCCATAACGGTCGTTAGTCTGACCGTGTCCCTTATAGTTGTTTTGATGAGTGGCCGGTTGGGACCGATCTCCACCCTTCTGCCTGAAAGATACTATTAAATAGAGCATGATATATAATTGAAAGTACTGATATGGATGAGATGGTAATGCTTGATGACTGAAATATACCTCTTCTCAGGTCGATCTGACTCCTCACACCCATCCCTCTCCTGGAGCATCTCTAGACTACGTGCTGCATCAACAACTTGTGCCACATTGGTGAATGTAGCACACAACAGACGATCAGTAATCGAGGTGCGAAGAGCCCAACAGAAATGCTTCACTTGCTCCTCTACTGTGCCAGCAGCTGCACCCAGAAAACCAGCTAACCTGAGGAAACGTTGCATGAATTATGTGATGTTCTCACCTGCCTTCTGACGGATAGCATGATAATCCGTCTTCAGTCGTTCTTGTTCAGCTCTAGGGAAGAACTGATTGTTGAACAACTCCGTGAACTGCACCCATGTCAATGTAGTAAGCCATGCTTCACCTCCATTAGTCTGCTTGTAATCCCTCCACCATGATAACGCATCACCCTCAAACTTGTAGCATGCCAACCTCACCTTGTATACCGCATCGCAACCTATGGCGTCAAAGATCTATTCCATATGCGATTCTCAGCATCTGTCGGGACATCGGCCTTCTCGAATGATCGAGGCTTCTTCTTGTTGAACCTTTCTAACAATGTGTGGAGTGTGAATGGTGGAGGAGGAGGAGGATTTGCATTATTCGGTAAGGCCTGGTATTCTGCCCGAATCTAATTTTGGATCTGAGGAAGCATAGCCTGCAAGAATGCATTGACAGCTGCAATGAGTTCCGCGTCCGCATGTGTGTTAACCCTCTGACAATTTCAATGAAAATAAATAATGATTAATCTATTATAAACATGAGATATTAATGAGGGAACATGAAAGAAGTATGACTGCATTGAAATAAAATCTGAAAATCGCTGCTCTATACGACTATTGTTCAGCCTACAAAATTGATAGAAAGACATGTGACTGGGTATGGACGACTATGGTTCAACCCAAACCAGTCTAAATTCATAAGAAAACATGTGACTAAGTATGAACGACTATGATTCAATTAATACTAGTTAAAACTTAACAGAAAACAATGATACATGAAATAAAAATCAATTGTCAGTTTAGGAAGATCCTGGTGACTACCCACTAGTCACAAGTCAAGTTTTAGAGCCTATAGGTCGAAACCTTGGGCTCTGATACCATAATTGTACCACCCCACTTTGGTAAGTGGACCGTTACATGATAATTATGGCGTGCCATCAAAGCATGCAAGGTAATATGTCTTAAAACATAAATGACCCATAAGGAAAGCTGGAAACAAATATCGGCTCCCAAAACATAAGCTCACACATGCATAAAGTAAAGAATGTATAAAAAGGACTAAATATTGTCCAACAAAGCATAAGTATATAAATGCATAAAGGAAATGAAGTCAAAGGGAGCCTCCATCCTATCCACGTACTATTGAATGCCTAAGTCTGTCCTTTAGTACCTGTCGTATGGGAACATGGAAAGAAAATATGGCTGAGCAATACGCTCAATGAACAGATATAATGACATGATATGAATAATTGAAACATAAGTAAAGTATGAAATACAATAGAATATGTGTAAGTCCTGGAAAACCTTGAACATGTTTTATAAACTAGTTTATATCTAAAAAGTCTTATGTTTATTAATGAAAATGTAATTTAAATTCCAAAGAGCTCATATAGGTCATGAAAGATATCAACGTGCATGAATACATAGAGGGTGACCTCGTCATGCAATTAGATGGGTGACCTCTAATTATATAAGTCTAGGTGGAGGGATCAGCTCCAATGTGACGGATGTAGAGCACACACCACAGTCACCTTGTAAATCTGCAAAACATGTACTAAGATGCACCCATACGCCCCACATGATAATAATAATAATGGCCAAATAACTGAAAGGGACGTCGGTGCCTCAAGTGTCATGGTTATGGTACCTCCATAACTAGGTGGACATGGTCATGCATGTATATAGCCCAAACAAATTAAAATAATAACATGGTAATTACTGAAAGTTTTATAACATGTAAACTACTAGGGAAAACAGATGGCAGCAAACGGGGAATCCTAATCATGCATAGAAAGAGAATGTCATTACTTAAGGACGGAATATCCGTACCTTATGTCCAGTAACAATGAAAGATGAAAGGCAGAAAGTAACTACTCCGACTTCACGAGTGCTACATAATAAAGGACGCCAATGAGTTGTGTGTTCATGTATAACTGACTGGTTCTTAGTTTACTTTACTTGTTCTTGATTTGTTTTACTTGTACTTGACTTGTTTTACGTGTTCTTGCCTTGTTTTACTGTTTCATGTTTTATCATGTATTTCTTAGTGTTTCATGTGTTCTTGATTAACGTATTTCATGTTTCATGTGTTATTATACTTGATGTTTCATAATGAGTAACTTTCTGAAAATAGCAGGTTTCTATATAGAGTAACTTTCTAAAAATAATAGGTTTCATATATAGCAACTTTCCAAAAATAGTAATAAGCTTGTTTAATAAGCATGTGATATAAGCTAAAGCTTAATGAATATATTTTATAAGTCATAATTAATTAAAATGTCATATACTAAAGTTTATTTAATAAATAATATAACATGTCATAATCTTATTGTTAATTGCTAATTAATAATATAACATGATTTTCTAACGTAATTATTAATTAATATAAAAGCATGGTTTACATATTAATAAAACTTTACTATAACTTGGTAATTGTATAAATAAACTAAGAGTTATAATTAATTTAATTATGCCATGGATAGAATGTAATTAAATAACTAAGCTAAGTCTTCATTTAATTAAATTAAATAGATGTCATGTTTAATATCATGAATAATTAAATAAATTAATTATTCTAAGTTCAACCTTAATTTAATTAAATGTGCCATGTAAATTTCATGAGTAATTAATAAAAACAATTATTTCCTAAGTCCTAATTTAATTTAGCAAAACTAAGAACCAAACACACCCTTGGTGTGTGTTTCGGTTTACCCGAACCCAAAACATAGCCTACCGATACTTCACGTCTCCGTCACACAAACAACTAAACATCACAGCCCCGCGGCTGTGGCTTCTTGCCGCCGTCGACCAAACAGCCACCGGCTGTTGCCGGTTGCTGCTGACCCATCCACCGAGAGCTATATTGCTCTCGGTTGTCACTTGAAAGCCAAACACCTAACTGTGGGGTTGTTTGGTGTTGCGGCTGATCAAACAAAACAACGACCTACCCTTTATGGGGTTCGGCTGGCCGAGAAAAAGTCCCGCCAAGACCCTTGTGGTCTCGGTCCTGTGACAACCAAACCAAAACCCGATTGATTCCATGATTTAATCATTTTTATTCATGTGTTCATGTTAAGAAATTAAATGACTTCATGATTTAAAAATTAGTAACGATATAAGAAAAAGATTAAAGATTTAGGGATACCGAATGTGATTGAATGAATGATGAACACACACGATCTATACCCGAATTAATCCAAAACCAAACTTGTTTTTCCTCTTCTTTTTTCTGTGTGTAACCGGAGGCCAAGAGAGAGACAAAGGCTAGGGTTTTGTTTTCTTTTGAAAAATCTTGTATAATGAAATCCCTGGGATCTTTTGTTACTAGTAATTCCTTAACGGGCCGGGCCATGGGCCCTCTTGTTTATTTCTCTCTTTAGGCCGGCCAAAACACACACCCTTAGTATATATATTTCGTTTTCGTGTTTTAAAATTCTCGTGTATTTATATTCATGGCATGTTTTCGTGTTTTATCGTGTTATGATATATTTAATATACATAAGTACTTGTCGTGAAATAAATAACATATGTAATACTTGTCATAAATAATTAAATCATATGCATAATACTTGTATTCAAAAATATTCATGATACGTGTCGTGTATTAATTAACTTTAAAGTTTTAATAAGTCCGTGTTTTCGTGTATTTAATGCTTTCATGTATTTTATGTGGGTTTTACAAGAAGAATGGGTACAACAATGGTAATTGTGTAGGTAACACTTAACACATTCTCATAAAGTGAAACTTTGAAGGATCAAAGCTTAGAATAGGGTTTTCTCGTAACCGATCTTGAAATGTAGGAAGATCTAAATCACAAGAGAGAAAAGAATAGACAAGAGTGAGGTTAGAGAGCTAGATATATGCAGAGACTATAGAGAGAAAAGATAGATAATGGGTGAAGATTAAGCTTGAACAAAGCTTGGTATTTATAGCCACACATCAGACAGGCACGAAACCCGTCAGCCCTTTTACCCAGGGATCCGTCGGGGTCCGCCAGGTCTGAATTTTGTTGCCTCATAAATGTTTGTCCAAGATTACAAGCAAGCAATATATGTGGCTTAAGTTGACTTTGTATATTGATTGGAGTAAAAATATGTTTTTTAGGTAAAAGGCGTAAAAGCGGTAAGTATTAGGCGAATCGATTTAGGAAAACCAATTGCAAATGACCCTTTGTAAGTTCATTTCCCAAGGAGGTTGATTGTGTGTGAAAAACTTGTAAATTTTAGATTAATATTGTTTAGAAAGAAAAATGTAGAAAAGAAAATGACGGATACGAGAAAATTAAGCTAAGACGTAAAAAACATAAAACCGTGAGATTCCTAAAAAAAATTAACGAAATTTTCCTAAAAATTCAACTAAGGTTTACGAATGATCAAAACTTTTTCAAACCTTTTATTTAATTACTATTTAATTTTTTAATGCTAATTAAAGTCCTAAAAATCAAATAAATTGATAAAAAGCCCAAATAAAGATTTTTCTACTGTAAACCTCAAAAGTAACTTTATAAAACTAAAAAGTATTTTTCCAAAATTTTGAACATATTAAATCAATTAAAAATAATTAAAAACTAAAATTTAATATTAAAATAATATTAAAAATAAAAAATTCTAAAAAATTCTAAAAACTTGCAACGAGAAAATGAAGTTGAAATTACCAAAATACCCCTATTGGGCCCCGAAATGGGCTTATATAAAAAACAGTCCAAAACAATTTTGCTTTTCAGCCCAAAACCAAAAAGTGTCCAATAAGCTCTAAAAAAAGCCCAGTCTTACTCAAAATTCAATTTTAAACAAAAAAGTCTGCCTAAGAGCTGAAAATGAGCTTATCACAGCTTATAAGTCAACAAGCTTATCCTTATTGGCCCAATAAGCCCATTAAGCAATAAAGTGATGCCATAAGCTCTGCTTAAACACACAACCTTCTTATGAGTTTTTAAACCTTTTTGCAAAAAGAAATTTTGAAAAACACCAAGTAATAAGCTAGAAACTTGAAAAGAACTTTTTCACTAAAAGACAAAATAGTCGGGTTTGAGTTCAAGAGGGTTTCAAAAGCTGATTCCTTTTGCAAAATCTCACCAATAGCTTAACTAAGAATAATCAACAAGAAAAATCCTAAAAAGCCAAGTAAAATAAGATGTATAAGCAAATAAGCACACTGAAAAAGCCAAATAAGTTGGTTTTCTAGCAAAACCTAAACAAAATAAGCTGAAACCTTCCAGAAGTGATAATAAGCTGAGAAAAGTGACACCTATTACAAAATACAAGTTGTTGCATGTACCAATAATCTGGAATGAGAAATAAGCCAATTTGAGCTTAAGTCAACAAAAGTCAACGTTTTCCAAATTCAATCAAACTTTCAGTTGATTAACCAAGCTTATTTTTGGCAGTTAAGTCTCAATAAGCTAGTTGGCTTATGAGACTGTCAAATAAGCAAACAAAGCTCAAAACACAAACACAAGCAACCAAATAAGAGATGCTGATAAGCAAATACCACATGCATACAAGTTTCATGCAAATGCTGGTAAAAATGCAAGTGTCACTTTGCTGATGCAGTTGACACTTGCAGGGACTTTTGATAAGCTATAAGTCCCTGAATAAGCTACCAAATCACACAACCAAATACTGCAGAGATGCACACCAACTAGGACTATTCCCAAACCAAATTACAACCCTTAATTCCAACTTATGAAAAAATTATGCCTTCTAACGTGTTTGACCAAAACCAAACCACTTATATGCAGATTTATGAAAACTTTGAAAAACCAATTCCAAACTTTTAGCCACTTGACGAATGACCAAAACAACTTCCAAATGACTTGTATGACTGATTACAACCCAAAAAATCTCAAGGCCAAAGGCCTTAAAGCCTTGTGCACCCAAAATGCACCCTTAAGCCCCATTTTTGGACTTTATGTTCCAAATCCTTTTTCAATCAAACAACTTACTGATTTTATTGATCCTAGAGGTCTACTAGATGACACTAAACAGATGTAAACCAAAAACTAACAACCAGAAACACTAACACCCAAAATCACATGTTCATCAAACTTGACAGCTTTTTAACAAAAATTTATAAAAGAGAAAAGAGAGTATAGAGTGAACCTATCCTCCACAACTTTCTAGGAGGATTCAGCAATGCTCCTTGGACTATTCTCAACAACTAGAGAGTAGCCAAGGTCCTTGAATCAACAAGAGGCCTTGTTGATGGTTCAACAGTTGAACCAAGGCCCTTGTTATGTGATTTTGAACACAAGGCAACACACAGCCTTACCAATGCCTCAAATCTTCTCAAAAGCTTGCTGGTAACAAGCTATCAACAAGCTTAAAGACTTGGAAAGGGTTAGTAACAAGTATGATGATAATCAGATAGTATATCAGAAACTTATGAACAAAAAACCACTTTTCTAGCTTAAACACTCAAACACTAAGGATTTGAGAGGCTAAATAGCAGATCTAAACACCTAGAATCTAAGGGCTCCAAGTGGTAAATCCTTGAATCACTATATCAAAACTTCTTATAAAAAACTTTTTAAAAAATTTGAAAAACATGAAAACTAAAAAAAAAAACTCAAACAAACCACCAAAACACTTGTAATATGATTATGGAACTCAGATTCAAGCATCTAACACCAACTTCATTCAATATAAAAGGAATTACAATTGAAATTTTTCAAAATACACAAAATTTATATTGATATGTAAGGTATTACACTAGAATGCCTAGAAAATGGATCAAAGGCTCTCTCATAGGTTGAGGAGTCCTTATATAGAGCTAATACGAAGATATTAGAACAAGAAATACATGTAAAACCCATCTATAGATTTCTAGAATTTCCCTTAGACGTTTTGAGTTGATGAGTTCTCCAAAATGATCCAAACCGTTCCTTTATGCATTTGGGACCAAGTAGTTGATGTGGGTGGTTGATTTGTCCATGTGGCATTCCTTGGAGAGAAAGTCGTCATGTGATTGTTTAAAAGGGAATTGGGGTGGGTTCCATGGTGATGGGATGTTTGATGTGAAGCGTGGGTTATGAACATGTGAGGGTGAATCACACATGGGATGGGGTAATTGAGATTAGCCTTTTGTTTTAAGTAGGGTAAATTTTGGGTGGATGGAGGTGAATAGTAACTATTTGATCCGTTTTTTGTGGAGTAGAAAGTGTTTGGCGCATTTTTGAGCTTTGAATGTTTGGTGTGTCACAATTGGTCCTTGGTATTTGGCTTTCTTTGTAAATCAAGTTTATTCAGCCACAAACACGATTTCCTTTGTTAGATAAGTTTTCTTTTTCATACTTTTGCCACAAAACTTTCTCAAAAGGGTTTCAAGGACTTGTTTTGCACATTCTTGATATTTGAAGGACCAATATTGTACATTATTAGATCTTGAAGGTATTATTTGTATCTTTGACTTTGAGGAGGATCAATATTGACAAATCGATATTCTTGAGGAACTAATCTTGCCAATTCTTCAAAGTTGAGGGACCTTTTTGTAATTTTGACAAACTTTTGGGACCAAAGTTGTAATTATGAATATACAAGGGTATAAAGTGTCATTTATTCAATGATGAGGGACTTTTCTTGTACATCTTCAATTCTTCAAGGTCCTTTTCTTGGAAAATTACAACTAGGGCCTGGTTCATTGTGCGGCTTCGTTTCTCGTGTTCGTTTTTCCTTGTTTCTTGTGATCTTTTGTGTTTTTCCCGATATCCATACTTAAAATACACAAGTAACAAACACAAGCATAATATATGGTATTTTATGACATATTTTAGCATTTAAAGCCCAAAAAGAACGATGAGATCATGTATAAATGCCATCTCATCACTCCCCCATACTATACCATTGTCGTGCCCTCACGCAATGCTGGAATAAAGTATCTAAGCATCTCGAAAAATCTCTTTTATGAACTTTTATTGACATGTAAACTTGCTATACTACTACTACGATGTGTAAAAGACATTATGTATGATTTTCATCACATGAATGTGACTTTTAGGGTCAAAGAATAAAAAGAAATGAATGTTTTATAGAGTAAAGTTCGCCATCCTTGATTGTCATATATTCCACGCTAAGTGCAAAAACTAGATCATTGTTGGTACAAGTCACAATGCTAACACTACTCATACATTCAAATTGTGTAATATTTTTTCTCCCCGTAATCCTAATTATTGAGAAAGGAAAGATATCTATAATTTTTTTAACTATTTTTCATGGATCACAAGTGATTCATATTGACTTATTTGAATACTTATTAATCCAAAAATAAAGTAGGGCGATTTAATCGACAGTTAGCTAAGGCCAAAATCTTTTAAAACGACTTTTCGTAATCTCCTTAAGTTCATATCTTGGCATAACTCGTTTCATGATTTGAGACCTTTCTCGGACCGATATTTGACATTTACTTCATACTTCGAATCTTGAGAGACGTTCTTGAAATATTGGTCTTCTCTTCATATTTGGAATTTCTTCACTTGACTTTTTGAGAGATTCTTCAAACTTGGACCACGACTTCATCATTTTTCTTCAATCATTATTTGGGATTTTGATTTACAACGATCCGCCTCCTTTTAGAACTTGGATATATTTATCCTCATACCTTGTTAGGGTCTTTTTGGATAGACTTCTCCATGATCTTTATGCGAGTAAATTGCTTTTCGTCGTGTGTCTTGATCCTTCACATTGATTTTGGAATGATGATTCTTCACATCATCTTGGATCTTTAGCAACAAAATGGAATCCTCATGCCTTATTAGGGTCTTTTTGGACTTCACCAATCTTTACGTCCCGCTTCAATAAGTTATGCCTTGGCTATGAACTCTATTCAAACACGCGCAACTTTTAAACGATCTTGGGCTAGAAGCTAAGTAACCTTTCAAATCGTACGACCTTTCTTATTGCAATTTATTTATCCTAATGCATTGATCTCATGGGAGAAAAATCCATAATTAAAAACATATGAGTTTTTGAAAGAACATTTTCATGTTCTATGTTTAGCATGATCACTTGTCTAACTCTATCCCTTCTCGTTCTTCACTATTTAAAGACCTCTAATTAAAGAGACTCCTGTATACTTAGCCATGCAAATCAAAATAAAGCCAAAATTGGATTAGCTTCATTAAGACTATATTAAATCGAACTTTTGGGTTTTCAAGTCACCTATAGGAGCTTACACTTTCTTAGACTTAGAAAGTTAGAGAATGCATTTTAAAGTTCCCTTGATAAGTGACTTTCTAGGATCAATTATAGGAACTTGCGAAAAGTTCTTGTTCTTAATCCGTATGTGTTAAGACTTTCGCGTTTTAAAGTTCCCTATATAAAAGTCTAGCAAAACTTGATTCAAGCGGGTTAAGGAATGTAAAGGGCTCCAAATTCCCATTAAGTCAAAAATTAGCTCTTATTCTACCCATCGGAAAATATACATTCGTGTCTTAAAAACACTTATGAAAACTAAGAAAAATTTTAAAATTTGGCCATTTTTAGCCTTATTTGCAACAAAACAAAATGATGAACATTGGAAAACGTAAGGGCATAGCAAGGCAGGTATCTATTCACCCCCCATACTAAAAGTAAACATTGTCCTCAATGTTTCGAGTCTAAAGGTGGAGCACCCCCATACTAGAGACGAAGAGTCGAATACTTAGGATCTAGCATGGAAAGGGTGATCAACAATATATCTAAAGCCGTTTATGAATTATGCTAAAAGATAATTGTTAGAACAAAAAAGGATATGTCGTAGATTCGTGAAAAACTTCTTCAAGAAAACGATCGAGGCTCACGTAAATGAACACGAGAGTCTACAACTGTGGTGATGATGATGATCTAGATAACACATTCACAAACAACCACGAGACAACAAGTTGGAAGGGCACAAATCCCCTCACATTAACTACATTATAAAGCGATAATATGTACATGGATAAGCATGGGAACTCTCCCACGAAGCACCTCATTTTTTATTATCGAGTCATGACCTCGACTCGATCCCCTCAATGCTAATTATCATTGGGGAAGGTGACTTGGTCGAGGTCGTCCAAAGAAGGGACTTTCCCACCGAAGTAGTGCTTAAGCCTATGTCCATTCACCTTGAAATTATGACCATCATTTTAAGCTAGCTTGATGGTCCCATAAAGAAAAACTTGTGTTATGGTGAACGGACCCGAGCAACGAGATTCAACTTTTCAGAAAAGACCTTCAAACGAGAGTTAAAAAGTAACACTTGATCACCAACGTTAAAACCCCGGTTTTTAATATTTGAATCATGAAAGTTTTTAGTCTTTTCCTTAAAAATCAATGAATTTTCATAAGCATTATCACGTAATTCATCCAATTAATTAAGTTGTATTTTCCGGTGATCTCTTGTGGTCTTCAAATCAAAGTTTGCATGCTTTAGGGCCCAATATGCCTTGTGTTCTAATTCAATGGGAAAATGGCAATTATTTCCATACACCAACTTATAAGGAGTACAACTGATAGGGGTCTTATAAGCGGTGTGAAAGGCCCATAAAGCATCATCAAGTTTGTCAGACCATGAAGTACGGTTTTCTCCAATCGACCTTTCCAAACTCCTCATCAAAGCTCGGTTTAAAACCTCTACTTGCCCACTTGTTTGCGGGTGATAAGCCGTAGAAAGACGATGTGTAACCCCATATTTCTTTAGAACCGTTTCTAATTGGTCATTACAAAAATGGGTTCCACAATCGCTTATAATACCACGAGGGGTTCCAAACCAAGAGAATAGTTGCTTCAAAAACTTCACTACCACACGAGCATCATTCAAAGGCAAAGCCTTAGTTTCCACCCACTTGGATAGGTAGTCGATGGCGACGGGGATATACTTGTTTCCATGAGACGTGGGAATGGTCCCATAAATTCAATGCCCCAAACATCGAAAAGCTCGTAGAATTATATTTTGCGGCATTTCATCCTTTTGAGAGGATTTTCCTTGACGTTGGCAAGAATCACACAACTTAACAAGTGCATGTGCATCACGATAGATCATAGGCCAAAAGAAGCCACCATCGAACACATTATTAGCCGTGAAGTTAGCACCGTGGTGACCACCCGTGGGTCCCTCGTGACAAGCTCTAAGGATATTAGAAGCTTCGGTGCCAAAAACACAACGTCGAACGAGTTGATCCGCGCAAACCCGAAAGATATAAGGGTCGTCCCAAAAATAGAACTTGACGTCACGAAATAATTTTCGTTTTTGTTGTGTCGTTATACCCTTGATTATGAAATTGACCGCATGGTAATTTGCAATGTCGGCAAACCATGAGGTGTCGTCTTTAGAATTCACCACACCGAGAGTCTCAAGAGGAAATGTGTCGGTAATTTCCTTGTTCTCGAACTCATTTTGTGAGGATCTTCCAAATGAGAGAGATGATCGGCCGCTGATTCTCGGCTCCTTTTTTGTCAAGTATGGTGACATCAAATTCTTGTAGGAGGAGAATCCAACGGAGCAATCTCGGCTTTGCATCAAGCTTAGATAAGAGGTACTTGATAGCCAAATGATTCGTATACACGATGCTTTTTGTTAAGACGAGATAAGGTTGGAATTTCTCAAAAGCGTACACCACGACAAGTAGTTCTTTTTCCATTGTAGTGTATTTCATTTGAACTTCAGTCATCGTCTTACTAGCATAATGGATAGGTCGAAAGTGTTTTTCATGATGTTGCCCTAAAACAGCCCCAATTGCATAATCACTTGCATCACACATGATTTCAAAGGGTATTCCTAATTAGGAGCAACAAGAATGGGAGCTTCGGTAAGTTTCCTTTTAAGAGTTTCAAAAGCTCTAACACAATACTCATTGAAGATGAAAGGAGCATCTTTCTCAAGAAGGTATGTCATAGGTCGAGTTATTTTCGAAAAGCCTTTGATGAATCCACGATAGAAGCCCACGTGGCCTAGGAAACTCCTAACTCCCTTAACGGTTTTGGAATGAGGTAATTTGGTGATGACGTCTATCTTAGCTTTATCTACTTCAATCCCCGCTTTCGAGACCTTGTGCCCTAAGACGATTCCTTGTTTACACATAAAATGACATTTTTCCCAATTACGCACAAGGTTGGTTTCTTTATAACGTTTTAACATTCTCTCAAGATTGGATAAACATGACGTGAACGAATCACCAATCACAGAAAAGTCATCCATGAAGAATTCTATCGACTTCTCGATCATATCATGAAAAATAGCCATCAACACCGTTGAAAAGTTCCCGGTGCATTGCAAAGTCCGAATGGCATTCTACGATAAGCAAACGTTCCATATGGACACGTAAACATAGTTTTCTCTTGATCACGAGGGTCGATAGGGATTTGAAAGTAACCGGAAAAAACCATCTTAAAAGCAATAGAAGTCATTTCTCGCGAGTCTCTCCAACATTTGATCCATGAAGGGCAAGGGAAAGTGGTCTTTACGAGTGGCGTCATTTAACTTTTGGTAGTCAATACACACCCTCCAACCGGTCACAACACGAGTGGGAATTAACTCGTTGATTTCATTGGGCACATCGGTCATTCCTCCCTTCTTAGGGACACAATGGATTGGGCTCACCCATGGGCTATCGGATATAAGATAAATCATTCCCGCGTCAAGGAGTTTTAAGACCTCTTTTTTAATGACATCGTGAATTTTTGGGTTTAACCTTCTTTGACATTGAATTGCGGGTTTTTAGTCCTCCTCCATTAAAATCTTGTGATTACAAAATTTTCGGTCGATACCCTTAATGTCAGAAATTTTCCACGCAATTGCCCCTTTGTGAGCTTTTAAGATTGATAAAAGTGCGGTTTTTTCATCACTGGAAAGATATTTCGCAATAATAACCGGAAACTTGTCATCACCTTCCAAGAATACATATTCGAGGTGAGGTGGAAGATCTTTCAATTCAAGGATTGGTGGATCCTCGATTGACGATTTTTGTTCAACACTCATAACTTCCATCGGCGGAAGAAATGGTGGAATGAGATTATCTTTACCAATAATTACCTCATCTTCATTGTCGATTTCATATAAAATAAAATCGCCTCTTTGGAATGGAGTGAGATTTGGTGTAGAATTAGCATGAATCGGATCCATAATAGTGGGATTGCCACTAGACGAACTATCAGAAAAACCTAACACTTCTTGTGTAAACTCATCGCAAACTACATCCACTAAGTCAATGTGGTTGATGGTAGAGATTACATAAACATGAGAAGGTGTAGAGTTTTGAGTAGCGTTTAAAACAAGTTCCTCCTCGTTGAATTGTAAAGTGATTTTTCTAGCATGCACATTAATGATCGATTTCGAGGTGTCTAAAAATGGACGACCTAAAATTAGAGGAACTTGAGGATCCATGGGAATGTCTACTACGATAAAATCAACGGGATAGTAGAACTTCCCCACTTTCACAAAAACTTCTTCGGCCATTCTACATGCGAGAATCGTAGAATGATCGGCCATCTCGATAGACATTTTCGAAGGAGTAAGAGCCGGAAGTGATAGCGATTTCCACATGGAAAAAGGAATCAAATTAATGCTCGCGCCAAGATCGGCCAAGGCGAGGCATCCTTCCATTTCTTGAATATCACATGGAATAAGAAACTTCCCGGGGTCACCAACTTTTTCTGGTATTCGGTTAAGATAAACCAAAGAACATTAGATAGCTTTGAAAGCTTTTCCTTATCGTTCATCATACCTTTGAAAGTGGAGGCAAAACGAGGAATGTATACAACGCGTCGGCTAAACTCACATTAAAGTGCACTTGTTGAAACATTTTAATAAAAAGCTCAATTTGTTGTTTATTACGTTCATGCAATTTCTCCTTGTTCCGCCTCGATGGGTAAGGTAAGGGTTATGTGGGTTGGGGCGTAGGCAACGTCCTTGGAATCTCGGGTTTCATAATTGGTATTGGTTCAACCGTAGGTGTGGTTTGAGTGGTACTACGTGGGCTTGTAATATGCTCCTTTTCGACCATCACCTCGGGTTCTTTCTCGATTTCCTTCTCCTTAGAAGTACTTGGACGAGAGATTGGCTCTTTGAAAGTTTTACCACTTCGAGTAGTAATAACCTTCATTTCCCCCTTCGGGTTTGCAACAGTATCACTAGGAAGATGATATGAGCAAAATCTCATATCAATAAGTCAACAAATCACCCTAAAACATATAGCAAATACCTAACTTTTATGCCACAAAGCAGTATTATGTGGTATGTTTTGTGTTTGTGCTTATATAGGTAACAAGGATACAAATTTGAAGCAAACAAGTAAAATCAAGCTCATTTATGAAGAAAAGACAAGAAGGATGCTATATGACAAGCCATTTGAAGATAAATGACCTATCTTGACAACTTTCAAAAGATGAAGGACTTAAGTGCAATTTTGATAAAGTCAAGATCAAAGTCAAAACTGGTCAACTCTCAAGTTAACCAAGTCAAAGTGCTCAAATGATCAAGAATGAAGGTCAAAGGACTAATTTTTCCAAAGAAATGAAGGCTAGAGCTAAAATCATAAATCTACCAAAGTCTAGGGGCTGAAGTTGACAAAATTCATACTACTTTGGGTTTAATCCGTATGAAGTGATAATAGGCCAATGAGAATCAAGGAAATAAGTGGCAAGGATTTCCAAATAAGTCCACTAACAGCCGCCAGTTTTATTACCGAATCTCAAATAGTGAAACGCACTCAGCAAATATTAGCCAATCACAGCTCGCCATGCAATAATCCAATTATCCATTTTGGATAATGATCCGAGTGAAGTGCTGAAAACCAATGATAAACTGCCACGTGTCACTTGCAACTTAACAACGAACCCAAAACTGATCTTGACCTACATACGTTTCAAGCAAAACTACAAACATGAAATCTGCTTCATTTTGAGAGACGAATCCATTCCTCATATCCAATTAAGCTAAAATTAATTCAAGAAAAAACCCCCCAAAAGTGTTATTGAGCTGGATTGAGCAATTGACCAACTGATTACACGTAGAGCTCAGAGATTGGACATAACACGTCACCAACCCCAACTAACCTTCATCCTCACTCTATAAATAGATGATAGCTAGCTCATTTGTACACGTAGCATTAGGTGTGAAAAACACACACACCTTTTATTTTCCTCTCACTATTCAGTTAAAAAGTTAGTTAGTTACTAACCTCAAGAGTCTAACAAACTCTTGAGTTAGTTAGATAGTTATAACAACTTTTGTAACCATTTCTATCACTTAATAAAATTCCAATTTCACTTTCATTCAATCTACTCTACTTCCTACTGCAATTCCTTACTGTTACTGTTATTGCCTTGTTCTACTGATCAAACAAGTTCAGTAGAGCTTGTTGATGTGATTTGGAAGCTTATAGTTGGATCAATTCAGTTCTTAGTTCAATTCCAGCCTTGTGAAGCAGTTAGTAACAGTTTAGTTATGATTTGTTCAGAAATGGCTTATAGAGGTGACTAAGGGAGTTGATTAGTTGATAATTGGTGTGAAGGAAGTTGTTTAGTAGGCTCAGCGCCTCACTACTCCATCAATGGTTGCTTCAGGCTAAAAAGTTCTAAATTCCTTTTTTTGTTCCCCTAAAACTGTCTTTGCATGCTTCATTCATAGTGTAGCTCTTATTTGATGAACTGAATGTGTGTTTAGCCTTCTTATAGCTTAATTGTGTTAGTGTGATATCTTACTTGTTGATTTAGAGCTTTGATCTCAGTTTTACTTAGTTTAAATTGGATTTTCTTTAGTAATAGCTCTCTAGTGTGCATTCTGTTATTAAACAAGTGAATCTGTTAGTTTTTCATTCAAAACTACTTCATTTCATCTATAGAACAAGTCTTGATAGGTACTTAAATCAGTCATTTACTTGTGCTTGAAAACTATTTGAAAAATTTCCTTATCAGATATTAAAGGTGTTTTTGATCTTGGATCAAATTTAGTGCAAGATTTTGTTAAACTTGTTGAAAAGACTTCATCTCCATCAAGTCAATTAGTGAAAACATTTTTGTAAAATTTTGAGTTCAAATAGGTTTTCAAACAGGCAATTGGTAGAAAAAGTTTGGGTCAGTTACTTAACAAAAGTTCATCAGTTAAACTTGTGATCTTTGATTCACTAGCATTTTCTTATTTCTAGATGAAATTGCCTGAAATTTGTTTCAAATTGTAGCTTAACATCCAGTCTATTAGTGTTCATTTGGAAACAATACAGTTTAAGCTTTTTAGAGAGTTCTTGGCTTTTTAGTCAGCTTATTAACAAAACCAAGTTTCTGTGATAAAACTCATACTGTTTTGCTAGTTCTACAAATCTACTTCAAAAATCTTCTTATTTTCTTTCACATAATCACTTGCAAACATGTCTTAAACAATTTCTGAAAGTTTCAGTTTTTTGAGTTTTTGGTCAAACTTGGTCAAATAAGCCAATTTTGGCTTATTAAAGATTCTGGCTTATTGAGTAGACCATTTTCAATTCAAAAAGAAATTCCAAGCTTCTTGGAACTTGATTAATCAGTTTTGACTAAAAAAATCGAGTTGTGGAAGTCTAGATTTCATTTTGGCTTATTCTTGGCTTATTGAGATAAGCTATCTAGTGATTTAGAAGCTTTTAAGCAAATTCCTTTCGTATGACTAGCTTATTTTCAGTTTAAAGAAGTTTGAAAAAGATTAGACTGATTTTGGTTCATTAATAAGTTCTAACCAGCTTATTGTTTAGTGTATGCCCGTTTTTCACAAAACTTCTCTTTTAATTGCATAATAGTCCTTGGTTTTTGAAAGAATTGGTAATCAGAGCTAAACTTCCATGTTTTTAGGTTTTGCATAACTAAGTACCTGAACTTTCATTAGTTACAATTTCAGTTAGTTAGTTTTGGATTTTGTTAAGTTTGTTAACTAGTTTGTTACATTTTACGTATTTGGTCCTTTTAGTTTTTGAATTTACACTTTCAGTCCCTATATTTTCTTATTGTTTACATTTTAAGTATTTTTACTTTCATGCATTAAATTCTTGTACTTTGTGAATAGTAATTGGTACTTGCACTTTTTTACGGATACGTAGCATTAATATTTTCATCTTTTTACGTGTTTTGATTGAATTAGACATAGAATCCAAATATCCTTAACAACCAAGAACAATTTAAAGCTGGGTATTAGGAGGCCTTTCAATTTGTCTAGAATCGAGAATAAACGAACTTGCAAATACTTAATTCCAAATGGCGCCGCTGCCGGTTCATGACACTACGAGAGACTATTGATTGACAGTTTCGATTGGATTTTGGGATTCGTTCACCTTGTGAATGTGATTTTTACGTATCATAATCAAAGACATAAAAAATCAAAAATATAAAAAAAATAAAAACAAAAAAATAACAGAATCAATTCTTTTCCTAAAGAATTGAACCAAAAAATAAAGAAATCCAAAAGCAATCTTTTTCCTAAGAGATTGCACCCAAAAATATATATTATTAGATTTTATCGGTTTTTACATACATATAGTATTTTCTTTAAAAACCGAATAAATACAAAAATATTTTTGATATATTATTATATGTAGATACGTATACATATAAGAACACTCAATACACATACTTCCATAAGTATTGCTTTTGCAATACACCGTGTTCGGGAGCGTTCCGGTCCTTGACACGTGTATTGATCAAATTTAATTAAAGCAAGAATAGATAAATACTTCCAATAGGCAAGAATTCGAAGAATACAAACTACAAAGTGAATAGAAAGGCGACGTGCAATAAAATGCCGTCTAAGGGTTAGTACGTACTTAAGTGCTTCGCGCCACCTAACCCCCCGTTCACTAGTGCGTATTCTAAGAAGGAAAGCTTGATTGGGGGTCTTGCACCCAAGTATTACTTACATATACTATACTTTCTTATGGATATTACTTATTGAACCTCGGAAAGGATAATCCCTTCTTTTCCAAAGTCGAACGAGAGCTTCTCTCTCACTCCTTGATTTGAGTTGCATGCTCACCCGCGGGCGTGCACAAATACAATTTGGTGTACAACCCCTTCCTCCGAAAAGGAAAAAAAAGAGAAAGAGTAAAAATAACACCGTCCATCAAGCCGATCCCGAGAATCGTGCTTTCAACAACACACAAGAAGCCATGGCCGCCGTTGACAATCGACCTTTGATGGAACACCTCCAATCCAATGTGCAAGGATATGTTGATGCTATTGTTATACCCGAGATACCCGCAAATAACTTTGAGCTTAAAACAGCCATGATTACCTTGGTTTCAAACACACCATTTTTTGGGAGACCTAGTGATGATCCACATGATCATGTAAAGAAGTTGTTATATCTTTGCAATACCATTAAGTACAATGGAGTTCCCCATGATGCCATTAAGTAGCTCCTAGTTCCATTCGCACTAGAGGGTAATGCTAAGTATTGGCTAGATACACAACCACCTAAGAGCATTACCACTTGGATGACTTTACTAAGAAGTTTTTGAACAAGTTCTTTCCTCCATCTAAGACCAAGGCTTTCTGAAACCTAATTATTGTATTTCAAAAAAAACCTAGCCAAACCTTTAGTGATGCTTGGGAAGAGTATAAAGAGTTATTGAGAAAATGCCTCAATCATGGATTCAATGAAGTTCACCAAATCAATACTTTCTACAATGGATTAAGACCACATCATCAAGATTCCCTCAACTCCTCCGCGGGTGGGAACATTCATTCCAAATCCATTCAAGAGGCATGGGACATTATTGAGACTAAATCCATGGTGCAAACTTACACACAATTTGATGAGAGAGTCCATGTTATTCAAGAGGGTGTTTCCAAAAAATTTGAGAGTCAACTCCTTTCACAAATGCAAGAATGCACCTAAGCCCAAAAGGCACAACAAGCAATTTTACAAGATACCCAAAAGATGCAACAAACAATGATGCAAGACTTTATGAAAGTTTCCTTGGGCAACTCTTCCACCAATAATGTGAATTCCATTGCTATTTCATGTGAGACTTGTGGAGGTCCTCATTCTTACCTACAATGTGATAAGGTTCAAGGTTATCAAGTTGAGTGTTATGCTTATCAAGAAGAACATAGAGAGCACTTCAAACCTAACATCAATCAAAACAATCTATCTTACAAGTCAAATAACTACGTTGCTCCACCCGGCTTTCCACCCCATCAACCCACCCAAAATTAACCCAACCCTCCTCAATTGTTACAAAGAAATCAAAGGCCTAGGCCAAATTACCAAGGAAACAACTATAGAGCACCCAACAACTTTCAACATCAAGGAAATAACTTTCATACAACCAATCAAGGATTTAACCAACCACCTCCACCCTTTCCAAATCAAGGATACCATCAAGGTCAAAATCAAGGATATGGGCAAAATGATACTTTTGAGCTATTTGAAAGAAGAATTTGTGAAAGTGAAAAGATAATACAAGATCAAGTGAAAGCTATGAATGATGAAACTACCAAAAGGATTTTGATGGTACTTAATCAAAGGCCACAAGGGGATCTACCTTCAAACACACAAACAAACCCAAGGGCTAATGTCAATGCTATCACAACAAGAAGTGGAAAGACAACTAATGATCCTTCACCTCCTATACCTTCTATGGTTAAGCCTACTATGGTTCCACCTTGTGATAAGCCTTCAACATCCAACTCACCACCTTCAAGCTCTACAACTTCAACACCTACACCTTCTCAACCTACACCCACTTCTCCTTTACCTTCCACACCTATCAATGAAGAAACCAACAAAGAAAAATCTTCCACAACAACTTCTCAACCTACACCAAAACCAAGCCTTCCTTACCCATCAAGATTGATAAAGGAGAAATTGAAAAACAAGGATGATATTCAAGTATCTAATTTTTTGAGGATGTTCAAGCAACTTAACATTAACATCTCCTTTGCGGAAGCTCTTGCATATATGCCAAAGTTTTCTAAAATATTCAAAGATCTCCTCTCCAACAAGGAAAAATTGGTGGATTTGCCTAATACATCACTTAATGAGAATCGCTCTGCCGTGTTGCTCAAAACCTTACCTACAAAACTTGGAGATCCGGGGAGATTTTTGATCCCTTGTAATTTTCCCGAGGTGGAAAATTGCATGGCACTAGCGGATCTAGGGCAAGCATTAATCTCATGCCTTTATCGGTTTGGCAAAAACTCTCTCTTCCCGAGCTTACTCCTACTAGGATGACCCTTGAGTTAGCTAACCGTACCATAGCTTATCCGGTAGGCATTGCGGAGGATGTGTTCGTAGTTGTGGATAAGTTTACCTTTCCGGCGGATTTTATAGTGGTTGATTATGATATGGACCTGAGAGTTCCTCTAACTGTTGGTAGACCATTTTTGAGGACGGGTCGTACTCTTATAGACATGGCGGAAGGAGAACTAATTATGAGAGTTGAGGATGAGAAAGTGGTGTTTAAGCTAGGAAAAGTGACTAAGAAGTCTCAAGGATGTGAAACAATTAACATAGTGGATGTTCTGGATGAGGTGTGTGATGAGCATTTTCATGAAGCTTGTAAGAACAATAGTGAAGACATGCCTCATGTAGAGACCGTTGCCTCAATTGCTCCCTCCTTAACACCTTTTGGAGAGAGTGATTTCCTCTTGGAGGAATTTGAGTCCAACTTCCTTGGTAATGATGATTCTTCCATCAATTGGGAAGAAGACATTCTCACTATCCAAAAGTTGCTAAATGAGGATCCCATTCCTTCACCTATTCCACAAGAAGTTACCATAGATGATCCATCCATAGTGAAACCTTCCATAGAGAGTCCACCTATCCTTGAACTTAAGGACCTTCCATCACACCTTGAATATGCTTTATTAGAGGGCAAAGACCAATTACCCGTGATCATTGCGAAATACTTGAAAGATGATGAGAAGGAAAAACTTGTAGAAGTCCTTAAGAAACATAAGAAGGCCATAACATGGAAAATATCCGACATAAGGGGAATTGATCCAAATGTTTGTACACACAAAATCCTTATGGAGGATGATTACAAACCCGCCATTCAAAGCCAAAGAAGGGTTAACCCAAAAATCCATGAGGTCATTAAGAAGGAAGTTATCAAACTCCTTGATGCGGGCATGATTTACCCCATTTCCGACTCTCCATGGGTTAGCCCGGTACGTTGTGTTCCCAAGAAGGGTGGAATCACTGTAGTGCCTAATGAGAACAATGAGCTTATTCCTACTAGACTTGTCACGGGTTGGAGAGTTTGTATTGATTATAGGAATCTTAATGATGCTACTAGGAAAGATCATTTCGCTTTGCCTTTTATGGACCAAATGCTTGAACGCTTAGCGTGAAATGAGTAATATTTCTTTCTAGATGGATTCTCGGGTTATTTTCAAATACCCATTTACCCTAAGGATAAAGAAAAGAACACATTCACTTATCCCAATGGTACATTTGGTTACAAGATAATGCCTTTTTGGCTTGTGTAATGCACCGGGGACATTCCAAAGGTGTATGATGGCAATCTTTCATGACATGATTGAGCATACTATGGAAGTTTTCATGGATGATTTCTCGGTTTTTGGATATTCTTTCACTTCTTGTCTCTCCCATTTGGAACGTATGCTTAAGAGGTGTGAAGAAACACATATCGTTCTTAATTCCATTTCATGGTCAAAGAGGATATAGCCTTGGGACATAAGATATCCAATAAGGCTTTAGAAGTGGATCGTGCTAAAATTGATGTTATTGCCAAGCTTCCACCACCTACCACGATGAAAGGAGTTAGAAGTTTTTTGGGTCATGCGGGATTCTATAGACGTTTCATACAAGATTTCTCTAAGATTGTAAGACCGATGACCTACCTCTTGGAAAAATAGGCTCCTTTCATTTTCACCCAAGAGTGTTTGGACTCTTTTGAGATACTTAAGGAAAAGTTGACTAAGGCTTCCGCTTTGGTTTCTCCAAATTGGGATTTGCCTTTTGAGCTCATGTGTGACGCTAGTGATTATGTCGTGGGGGCCGTGTTAGGACAAAGAGTGAATAAGAATTTTCAACCTATACACTATGCTAGTAAAACCATGACGGGTGCTCAACTTCACTATACTACCATAGAAAAAGAGTTGCTTGCTATAGTCTATGCCTTTGAGAAATTTAGACCTTATCTTGTGCTCTCCAAGACCATAATGTATACGGATCATTCCGCTCTCAAGTACCTCATGACAAAGCAAGATGCCAAGCCTAGACTTTTGAGATGGGTTTTATTGCTACAAGAGTTTAAAATAGAGATTCGTGATAAGAAAGGAGCCGAGAATTTAGCGGCGGATCACAGTAGACTTGAGCATCCTTTTCAAGGATAATTACCTCATAAGGAAATTAATGAATCCTTTCCATTAGAGGAACTCATGTCTATCTCTTCACAAGAGGATGCGACCCCTTGGTTTGCGGATATTGCAAACTATCTTGTGGGGGATGTGCTAATAGAGGGTCTCACTTCACAACAAAAGAATAAATTTCTTAAGGAAGTGAAATACTACTTATGGGATGACCCTTACCTCTTTAGGCAATGTGCGGACCAAATCATTAGATGGTGTGTAGATGGGCCCGATGCATTTAAGATCTTAGAAGCTTGTCACAAGGGACCCACGGGTGGTCATTTTGGGACCAACTACACCGCCAAGAAAGTTTTTGATTCGGGTTACTATTGGCCTTCAATATACAAAGATGCCCAAGAGATGGTGAAATTTTGTGATGTATGATAGGTGTGTAAACACCCATCCTTTTTACCACTTAATTACAATAATAACCTAGCCAATACGTGTATTTTATATCTTTTATGTCGGAATTATGCGTGGTTTGTGTTTTTGTTGTGATTTAGGACGAAATTGTGAAAAGTGGAGAAAACACGGCATTCATGGGCTTTTATTGAAGAAAAAGATGAAAGACGAAGTCTAGAAGTCAAGAGTGCAAAAAGAACGGTAGTCCAAGACCAATTCTGAAGATTTATCGAAGAAAAAGTCGAAAGACGGAAGTTTACTTAAAGCCGAAGAAATCAAGTCTACTTTATTGAAGAATTAAAAGAAGAGTTCAAAGAAATCCCGAGCCAAAAGTCATTAAAGTCCAAGATTGAAGAAGATTTAAAGGCTTAAGGACTAATGGTGCAATTAACAAAGAGATTAAGAAGGAAGGGCCTAATGATGCAATTAAGAGAAAAGGAAAGAGGGGAGGAAGCTTTCTAAGCACCCCTTAATCCTCCCCTATATATAGATTAGATATTAATCATTTTCATTTTGTTGGCTAGAGTGACACTAGTTCTTCCACCCTTTTAATTTCTTGCTCTTTAAATACATGTCAATTTAAATACTTGTCTTGCACTTTTAATACCTTTTAATTTCCAAGTAAGTGTTCTTTAATTTTCTTGTTTTTAATTTCTCATTCTACCTTTCTTTCCTTGCTTGATCTTGTTGATTACATGCTTATTGTCTTGCTTATTTAACTAAAAGTTTCATTTTTATGCTTTTGATTCTTTTAGATCATTGATTTTTATAGCTTATTGTGTTTAACTTTAAGTTTATAAAGTTTTTATAAAAGTTATTTTTATATAAAAGTTTGTTTTTCGTAAATCTTTTCCATTTCGTGTTTTAAAAGTCTTTAAATTACAGTTTAGTAGCTTTTTCTTATACGGTTTGCCTTAGGATTTTCGTTGTGTGCTTATTAGATTAATAGCTTATTTTTCTAGCTTATTTGTGATTTATCTACTGTATTACGATCTGGTAAATCGGAAAGGGGTTATACATTCCGACCATAGCTCTTTGGCTTGGTCGGAAAAGGGTTTCGATTTTCCGATTGGAGGGATTATGTACATTCTGATCCGAGGTATCTAGCACATTCCGATCGTGGGTAAACAGTTATTCCGATCAAGGGTTTTCGACATTCCGATTGGAGGATTTAAGATATTCCGAATTGGATTCGTTTGGTTATTCCGATCAGGGTAAGTGACATATTCCGATTGGTATTCCAATCTACATTCCGATTTGGGGGTAAGCTCATATTCCGATTGGACGGTTGTGCACATTCCGAAGAGGTTTGATCGGAATATATTCTGATTGGGGTAGTGTTTTTCTCTATTTAACTTTGTTTATTTTTTCTAAGTTCACATTTTAATACTTTGTCATATTTTAATTCTCGTCACGCTTTTAACTTTAAGTCATTTAATTATTTTACTTTTCAAAGTTTTTAAATATTGCACCCTTTATTTTAATTAGATTTAGATTTAATTTCTCGCCACATTAATTTTTAACGCAGATTTATTTTAACGTCATTTACTTTTAAGTTTTGCACTTTTTACTATACTACAACGACAAATCTTTTGTTTCACCAAAGAACGATTGAGTCGCACATTAAACGCAGTTTTCAATTCGAAGAGACATACTTAAACGAATCTTTTTAACCTAGGTAAAAACCTAGTTATCAAATGGCGCCGCTGCCGGCTCTTTTCGTAAAGATTAACGGTTTTCTGTGAGAGACGCATTGCTTTTTGGGATCCGTTCACTCGTGAGCGTTATTTTCTTGCTTAAAAAATTTCAAAAAACCATAAAAATTAAAAATTTCAAAAATCCAAAAAGATTTTATCTTTATTGTGTATATATATTGTCTTTGTGTTTGGTTTCTTTTTCTTTTGCATTTTCAGGTGTATGCATACTAGATCTTCTAATTATCAAGAGCCCGAGACTCGAGAAGATTTAAGTATGTCAGGTGTCAACAACAATAATCCACCGCACCTCAACAATAACAACAATGTTCTTCCACAGCCCGATCTTCGGACAATGGAGGAGCTTTGTCAACCTACCATGTTTGGACGAGGAGGACCGATTGCGCCGATGCAAATCAACGCTCCGGAGTATTCGTTGAAGCACCACATGATTCGGCAAGTGCAAACAAATCCTTTTCGAGGAATGCCTGATGATGATGCCAACAAACACCTTGACAAGTTCATTACAATCACCCAAAGCATGAAGTTGCCTGGTGCCACAATGGATGTTCTTCGCCTACAACTCTTCCCACATACTTTATCACATCACGCCGAGAAATGGTTCGATCGTCTCCCGAAGAATTCTATTCATACTTGGGATGACATGACTCAACGCTTTTTGTCGCGCTACTTTCAACCATCCATGGTCACGAGCCTTCGCAATCAAATCAGCGGTTTCATGCAAGATCTCGATGCATCTCTCTTTGATGCTTGGGAAAGATATAATGTCTTGATTGATCGTTGTCCAAACCACAACATGCTCCCTGTGACCTTATTTGATACTTTCTACAACGGTTTGACTTTTCGAGATCGTGATACGATTAATGCAGCCGCCGGTGGCACATTCATGAAAAGGAGACCCGAGGAGTGTAGAGAGCGAATTGAGAACATGACTACTCACCACAAAAACTGGGATTCCTCTGCTTCTTCAAGGAACGACCCGAGAGTCAATGTTTCTTCTACTTCAGCAAACCCTGATATGACCGAACTCACCCGCATGATGACTGAAATGAGCAAACGTATCACGCTTCTCGCTTCAAACCAACAACAACAACAAGTTAAAGCGGTTGCACCTTCTTGTGAAACATGCGGCGGTCCTCACTCATACACCGATTGTCCTTCGACTCAAGGAAATCCGGAAAATGTGTATGCAGCTTATGGTAATTATTCAGCGGAAAATTACCAAGCTCGACCTCAAGGGGATAGAAATCTGCTGAGTTACCGATCAAACAACTACCTTTCACCCGGTTTTTCTCCTCAAAACCAAAACCCCGCCAACAACTACAATAGAAGCAACCAAATCCCACCAAGAGCTTCTAATCCTTATCACCCACCTGCTCAACAAGCCCCACCCATTAATCCCGATGTTGAAGCCATCATGAGAACCCAAGGTGAGCAAATCAAGAATCTGCAGAGCCAAATTATAAATCTTAAAGGAGATATCACCAAGCAAGGAAATGAGATAAGATCCGAGCTTCGAGATAATATCCAATCTTCCTTTAGCAATCAAACCATTGATTTGAAGAATATGCTTGCTAGTTTCTTGCCCGCAGCTCAACCTTCTACTTCGAGTTCTCTACCTTCAAACACCGTCACCAATCCGCGAGCAAATGTGAGTGCTATTACTACTCGTAGTGGAATTACCATTATCGATCCACCTATCCCGCCCCCATCATCTAAACCTCCTCCACCACCATTTATCCCTACTCCTCCTACACCTAGTATTAGTGCACCATTACCGTCTCCGCCTCGTCATGACGATGTTTCTAGGAAGGAACCTTCAACATCTCAACCTTTACCTGCTACACCTTCACCTTCACCACCCAAACCCAATATCCCATATCCTTCTCGTTTAGGCAAGACCAAAATGCTAACCAAGGATGACGCTGAAGTGTCGAGATATGTGAAGATGATCTCTCAAATGAACTTCAACATTAGCTTTCTCGAAGCACTTGTCCACATGCCGAAATTTGTCAAAGCATTCAAGGAATTGCTTAACAAGAAGGAAAAATTGATTGAACTCGCCAACACACGCTTAAATGAAAATTGCTCTGCAGTTATTCTTAAAGAACTTCCGGAAAAGCTTGGAGATCCCGGTCGTTTTGTGTTGCCTTGCGTTTTCAACAAAACTGAAGAATTTACTGCCCTTGCTGATCTCGGGGCCAGTATTAATTTGATGCCTTTGAGTGTTTGGAAAACACTATCATTACCCTACCTCACTCCAACAAAGATGACTCTTGAACTTGCAAACCGCACTCTCGCTTACCCCGTTGGTATAGCCGAAAACGTGTTCATAAAAGTTGGCACATTTACTTTCCCGGTCGACTTTGTCGTTGTTGATTATGAAATGGACCCTCGTATTCCTTTAATACTTGGTAGGCCATTCTTGAGAACCGGACGAGCTCTAGTTGATGTTGCCGAAGGTGAGTTAATCTTAAGAGTCGGGAATGATTCACAAGTTTTTAAAATGGGGAAGCTTACAAGCAAATCCTTTGAAGGCCGAGAATCAGTGAATATGATTAATGTGCTTGATGACTTTGTTGTCTACAACAATCCTCTATTCGACTCTTGCATTGATAATCCACTGTTTCATGATGATGTGGATGATTCTCTATCCAATTTGGACGCTTCTCCCATTTATGATTCTCCACCGATCTTTGATGCTTATGATGATGAGTCTAGCTCAGATTTGGATGATTATGATGACCTTACTTCTGAGTATCCCGATCTGCCCACTATCGATGATTTCGATGAGGCCGATACTCTTTCGAGCGATTCTTCACATGATGAAGATCCTCCGCCATCACTTGATCCTACTTTGGACGATTACTCATTTGAGGAAGATTTCTCTGAATTTCTCAACACTTACTTCCCTCATGAGAGTGTTGCTCCTCCTTATGATTTTGAAGATTATCGTCTTGATCCTACTTTGGATTTGAAGAACATTATTTCAAAGGAGAAGAAACCGATCGACACCAATATTCGCAGCACGTATGAGTTAACACCTCTTTGTCCATCTTCTGAGGACGAGGTTGTGCTTCTTCGCGGATCTTCTTCCCATTCTGCTGAGCCTGAGTGCTCTTTTCCCTTAAAGGCAAAGGTGTTCGACCCCGGTATTGAAATTGTTAAGCCATCTCAGTATCCACCTGATGAAATAAAAGGAAAAATCTTTGGAACTATTGAAGACATGCTTGCACCACTTCACCCTTGCTTCCACCGTGCTCCATCGCTGCTTAAGGGAACCTTGCCTACTCTTCTTTGGCTTGCCTTTTTCGCCTTAATCTTGTGCTATTTGATGGACGAAAACTATGTCTTTGATCCTGGTGGATATGTTTCATGCTTCTTCCTATAATGATCAAGGTCGAGTCAGGCTCACGACTCGGTAATCAAAAACCAAGCGCTTCTTGGGAGGCAACCCATGCATCTAACTTTTAGCTTTCTTTATCATAAGTGTAAGGGGGAGACCCGTTGGTTTGCTTTCCTCTCCTCTCTTCTTAATCAGGGATTCGAGCTTCAATGATCCACTCTTGATGATTCTTGACGATCCGTGATTCTGTGTTCACTTCTTCCCGGTTCTATCCTAAACTCTTTTCGATTCACTATTTTATATTTTCTCAATATTAAAATAGGAATCTCTTTAGTTGTCTCTTCCTTAGCGAGATTTAAACAAAGTGCACAATGTTCTAAGTGTAGGAGAGTTTACTCCCACATGCTTAAACATTGAGGACAATGTTTATCTTAAGTGTAGGGGGGACTTCTATCGAAGTTAAGTGGTCTTTTCCTTGTATTTGTCCTCATTTTAACCGGAAAATCAATTTTTTTCGACATTTTTCAAAACTTTTGATCTATTTTGGCCTATTAGTTTTTCCCTTTGTATAGTTATTTTCTTTCCTTGTTAGAATAAATCTTTAATAAAGTGGTTTTAATTTTCAAAACGTTGTGAATCTTTTGACTCAACCCAAGTTCACTTATCTTAGTTTACTCTAGCTAGTATCCTTAACGTGTTTAGGTCAAGTTTTGCTAGGCTTTTATATAGGGAGCTATAAAACGTGAAAGTCTTAACTCTCACGGGTTAAGAACAAGAACTTTTCACAAGTTCCTATAATTGATCCTAGAGAGTCGTTTATCAAGGGAACTTTAAATTGCGATTTCTAAACTTGAAAAAGTCTAAGAGTTTGCAAGATCCTATAGGCGACTCGAAAACCCAAAAGTTTGATTTAATAGGCTAAGCATCCACGAGTCTCATTCCCTGAGATTTTAAACTGTGGAGAACGAGAGATGATAGAGCCAATTATAAGTTTGGTATTCTTTCATAAATTTATGTGAGTTAATTATAAGCCTATTCTCCCATCGCTTGCTAATAAATTTATCTGCAATAAATAAGGTTGTACGATTTGAAAAGTTACTTAGCTTCTAGCCCAAGCTCGTTTAAAAGTTGCTCGGTATGGATTAGAGTTCATAGTCAAGGCATAACTTATTGAAGAGGGATGCGAAGATTGGCGAGTCCGAAAAGGCCCTAACAAGGCATGAGGGCTACATTTTGTTGCTAAAGATCCAAAGTGATGTGAAGAATCATTTGTCGAAAATCAATATGAAAGATCGAGACACACGACGAAAAGCAAAAACTCCCCAAAAGTCATGGAGAAGTGTATCCGAAAAGACCCTAGCAAGGTATGAGGATAAATAGATCCAAGTCATAAAAGGAGGCGGATCGTTGTATATCAAAGTCCAAAATAAAGATTGGAGAAAAATTAAGAAGCCGTGGTCCAAGTATGAATCTCTCAAAACTTCAAGTGAAGAAATTCTATTATGAAGAGAAGACAATAATTTCATGAACGTCTCTCAAGGTTTGAAGTATGAAGTCGCTGCCAAATATCGGTCCAAGAAAGGTCTCAAATCGTGAAGCGAGTTATGCCAAGATATGAACTTTATGAGGTCCCGAGAAGCAGTTTTAAAAGATTTTGTCCTTTAGCTAATTATTGATTAAATCGTTCACTTTATTTTCGGACTAAATGACTATCGAAATAAGTCAACAATGCATCTTCGTGATCATTCAAGACAATAATAAAATATAAGAGATACCCCTAGGAATAAGGGAGTCCAAGTGAATAATTGGCCCACATGAGTTCGTGTTAGTTTACTAACTTATAATAACAATGATCTCGTTTTTAAGCTTGGTTTGGAGAAAGTGAAAACTTGAGGATGATGATTATTCATAACAATTTCCAAAACCCAAGGTATGCTTTTTGATTTCTTTACTTTGAATGTTTATAGTTTTCTATCTCTTTATTTAAGGCCAGTATGGATTGATTATGATGAAAAGTGTAAACGTGCTTTGTAACTAATGCATTGCATGAGGACATTGCAATGGTCAAGTGTAGGGGATTTGATAGGTGTGTAAACACCCGTCCTTTTTACCACTTAATTACAATAATAACCGAGCCAAAACGTGTATTTTATATCTTTTATGTCGGAATTATGCGTGGTTTGTGTTTTTGTTGTGATTTAGGACGAAATTGTGAAAAGTGGAGAAAACACGGCATTCATGGGCTTTTATTGAAGAAAAAGATGAAAGACGAAGTCTAGAAGTCAAGAGTGCAAAAAGAACGGAAGTCCAAGACCAATTCTGAAGATTTATCGAAGAAAAAGTCGAAAGACGGAAGTTTACTTAAAGCCGAAGAACTCAAGTCTACTTTATTGAAGAATTAAAAGACGAGTTCAAAGAAATCCTGAGCCAAAAGTCATTAAAGTCCAAGATTAAAGAAGATTTAAAGGCTTAAGGACTAATGGTGCAATTAACAAAGAGATTAAGAAGGAAGGGCCTAATGATGCAATTAAGAGAAAAGGAAAGAGGGGAGGAAGCTTCCTAAGAACCCCTTAATCCTCCCCTATATATAGATTAGATATTAATCATTTTCATTTTGTTGGCTAGAGTGACACTAGTTCTTCCACACTTTTAATTTCTTGCTCTTTAAATACATGTCAATTTAAATACTTGTCTTGCACTTTTAATACCTTTTAATTTCCAAGTAAGTCTTCTTTAATTTGCTTGTTTTTAATCTCTCATTCTACCTTTCATTCCTTGCTTGATCTTGTTGATTACATGCTTATTGTCTTGCTTATTTAACTAAAAGTTTCATTTTTATGCTTTTGATTCTTTTAGATCATTGATTTTTATAGCTTATTGTGTTTAACTTTAAGTTTATATAGTTTTTATAAAAGTTATTTTTATATAAAAGTTTGTTTTTCGTAAATCTTTTCCATTTCGTGTTTTAAAAGTCTTTAAATTACAGTTTAGTAGCTTTTTCTTATACGGGTTGCCTTAGGATTTTCGTTGTGTGCTTATTAGATTAATAGCTTATTTTTCTAGCTTATTTTGTGATTTATCTACTGTATTCCGATCTGGTAAATCGGAAAGGGGTTATACATTCCGACCATAGCTCTTTGGCTTGGTCGGAAAAGGGTTTCGATTTTCCGATTGGAGGGACTATGTACATTCCGATCCGAGGTATCTATCACATTCCGATCGTGGGTAAGTGACAGTTATTCCGATCAAGGTTTTTCGATATTCCGATTGGAGGATTTAAGATATTCCGATTGGGATTCGTTTGGTTATTCCGATCAGGGTAAGTGACATATTCCGATTGGTATTCCAATCTACATTCCGATTTGGGGGTAAGCTCACATTCCGATTGGAAGGTTGTGCACATTCCGACGAGGTTTGATCGGAATATATTCCGATTGGGGTAGTGTTTTTCTCTATTTAACTTTGTTTATTTTTTCTAAGTTCACATTTTAACACTTTGTCATATTTTAATTCTCGTCACGCTTTTAACTTTAAGTCATTTAATTATTTTACTTTTCAAAGTTTTTAAATATTGCACCCTTTATTTTAATTAGATTTAGATTTAATTTCTCGCCACATTAATTTTTAACGCAGATTTATTTTAACGTCATTTACTTTTAAGTTTTGCACTTTTTACTATACTACAACGACAAATCTTTTGTTTCACCAAAGAACGATTGAGTCGCACATTAAATGCAGTTTTCAATTCGAAGAGACATACTTAAACGAATCTTTTTAACCTAGGTAAAAACCTAGTTATCAATGTATGTCAAAGACAAGGAAAAATTACTCAACGAGATGAGATGCCACAAAACTTCATACAAGAATGTGAGATTTTTTATGTGTGGGGAATAGATTTCATGGGGCCTTTTCCATCATCTAAGGGAAACAAGTGCATACTCGTAGCCGTGGACTATGTGTCAAACTGGGTTGAGGCTAAAGCCTTGCCTACTAATGATGCTCGAGTTGTAGTGAAATTTTTGAAGCAAATATTTGCTAGATTTGGTGTACCTCGGGCCATCATAAGTGATCGTGGTACTCATTTTTGTAATGATCAATTTACAAGAGTTATGAAGAAGTATGGTGTTAACCATAGACTTTCTACCGCGTATCAGCCTCAAACCAATGGGCAAACCGAGGTCACAAATCGTGGTTTAAATAAAATTTTGGAAAGAACGGTGGGAGAGCATCGAGCTTCTTGGTTGGATAAGCTTGATGATTCTTTGTGGGCTTTTAGGACAGATTTTAAGACACCAATTGGTTGTACTCCATATAGGCTTGTCTATGGAAAAGCATGCCACCTCCCATTCGAGTTAGAGCATGAGGCTTCATGGGCTCGCAAGTGGGCAAACTTTGATTTGAACTAAGCCGGTTCACATAGAAAGGACCAACTCAATGAAATAGATGAATTGAGAGACAATGCTTATGAGAACTCATTGCTTTACAAGCAAAAGACTAAGCAATTGCATGATGCTAATATCAAAAACCGTGAGTTCAAAGTTAGAGAGCCGGTTCTCCTCTTTAACTTAAGGTTGAAACTCTTTGCGGGCAAGCTTAAGTCAAGATGGTCTGGTCCATTCACTATTGCTCAAGTGTTTCCATATGGAACTATTTAGTTGTCACAACCCAATGGCCCAAATTTCAAAGTGAATGGTCATCGTGTTAAGCACTATTTTGGGGAGGACATTTCCATGGAAATGGTCCAAGAGATCCCCATTTTCCCCATGAATTAATTCATTATGGGAAGAGTCGAGCTAGAGACTCCATAAATCAAGCTTGAATAACTAGGTTTAGAGTTTTTAGACTTAAAGTGTGGTAGGATAGAAATAAGAGTATAGAGTTAAGGAGAAGTGTAGGGGGAGACCTTCCTTTTGTCTTCATGTTATTTGTCGGGTTTCTCTCTCTCATCACGTGCATTGGATCTTATAGAGGAGGCGCTTGTATCCGGTTCACTTCGTTACTATTATGATTTTTCATAACCACATTGTGCTTAAAAATGAATTCACTATAGTTGATCTTTCCTAAGCTTAGGTTAAGCAAAGTTGTCAATGTCCTAAGTGTAGGGGAGTTTACTCCAATACTCTTAAACATTGAGGACAATGTTTATCTTAAGTGTAGGGGGGTCTTCTATCGAAGTGACCTTACCTAGACTTTGTCATTGACCTTCATGATAACTTGGAAATTAATTTTTCAAACATTTTTCAATTTTTTGATCTACTTTGGCCACCAAAAATATGCATTCATAATTTTTGCATCAATCATTTTTCATTTGCATAACACATTTGCATTGTATATATTTCTTCTTTTGTTCTTTATAAAAAAAATAAATAAATAAAAAAATATATATATAATAAGGACATGGTTTAACAAATTTAGATTTCTTTGACATATTAGGCCTATCATGAATCTTTTGACTCAACTCTAGTTTGCTTATCTAAGCTTACTCTAGCTAGTATCCATAACCATGTAGTCCTTCATTGGTCTATTAGGCTAAGCATCCACGAGTCTCATTATTTAAGATTTTAAATTTGTGGAGAATGGGAGATGATAGATTTGAAGCAAGTATAAAAGAGCTAGATAAACTTCATGACAATTACTTGTGGCTAAACCCTTCTCTTTCTTTTCCTCTATCTTCTTCACATGTATATGTTAATAAATAATCAAGAACGGTTTTAATTGGTTTGTAGTCTCTTATGCATTTTTGACTAATCATTCATGGTTGGTATAAGTACGTCTTAAGATTCTAAGTTAGAACGTTTTATGTGTACTAGACTTTTGTCATGCTTAATACTTAGCGGGTGTTTTTCCTTTTATTCTTTTCAACTTTCTCTTTGAGGAATAAAGAAAAATAAGAGCGGCTTATAAAAAAATGAGTGGCTAGAAAAAAAACAAAAAGAAAAAAAAAGAAAAAAAAATAATTATACAAGAATCCCAGAGGGGCAGTGAAGTGTTAATTATAGTGACTATTGAATTCCAATATTACTCTCACAAGGGTTGCGGGGATTTGATAGTTGCTACAATCTAATATTACCTTGACGGATTGCGGGATTGAAGATCCAAAGTCTCAAAAAGGCGAAGGATGTAAATTATTGCGTGAGTTTTATTTTTCTTTCGTTAGCGAGTGTGTAGCTACTTATTAATGCATGACATAAGGATCTTACAAATAAGGCGAATGACTTATTATTCTTGACCGGACTTATATTAATTGTGAGCGGTTTTTCAAGTAATAGATGAGAGGATTATTTAGGATTAAAACCGTGCTTCCTTATTTTCAGATTTTACATTTCTTATATTGCACGCTTTAAATAATGACAAATTTGCCTCCAAGCAATTTGCTCAAATAATAACCGGTTCCACATTTAATTGTTATGAATAAGTTGATGCACTTTTTACTTGTGAATGCAATGATCCTATTTTTAAGCTTGGTATGGGGAAAGTGAAACTTGAGGGTGATAAGTGTTTATGGTACCAAAAGCCCTAATCCAAGTCACTGATTTCTTTATGAGTTATTTCTATCAAAACCATTTCAAGAAAATCCAAAAATGTATAAATAGAATTGTTCTCCTTTGCATAGCATTGTATAAAATCAAAATCATGCATCATATAGTATAGAGTAGTGAAAATGCATTTCATATTGGCCAAGGTGGATTAATTATGAGAAAAATGTAAATTGGTGCTTTAAAATATGGCATTGCATGAGGTCATGGAAATGATCAAGTGTAGGGGATTTGGTATGAGCATTCTCATATCAATAAGTCAACAAATCACCCTAAAACACATAGCAAATACCTAACTTTTATGCCATAAAGCAGTATTATGTGGTATGTTTTGTTTTTGTGCTTATTTAGATAACAAGGATATAAATTTGAATCAAACAAGTGAAATCAAGCTCATTTATGAAGAAAAGACAAGAAGGATGTTATATGACAAGCCATTTGAAGATAAAGGACCTATCTTGACAACATTCAAAAGATGAAGGACTTAAGTGCAATTTTGATAAAGTCAAGATCAAAGTATAACCTGGTCAACTCTCAAGTCAACCAAGTCAAAGGGCTCAAATGATCAAGAGTGTAGGTGAAAGGACTAATTTTGCAAAAGAAATGAAGGCTAGAGCTCAAATCATAAATCTGCCAAATTCTAGGGGCTGAAGTTGACAAAATTCATACTACTTCGGGTTTAATCCGTGTGAAGTGATAATAGGCAAATGAGAATCAAGGATAGAAGTGGCATAGATTGCCAAATAAGTCCACTAACAGCCGCTAGTCTTTATTACCAAATCTCAAATAGTGAAACGCACTCAGCAAATATTAGCCAATCACAACTCGCCATGCAATAATCCAATTATCCATTTTGGATAATGATCCGAGTGAAGTGCTAAAAACCAATGATAAACTGCCACGTGTCACTTCCAACTTAACAACGAACCCATAACTGATGTTGAGCTACAATGTGTTTCAACCAAAACTACAAACATGAAATTTGCTTCATTTTGAGAGACGAATCCATTCCTCATATTCAATTAAGCTGAAATTAATTCAAGCAAAACCCCCAAAAGTGTTCTTGAGCTGGATTGAGCAATTGACCAACTGATTACACATGGAGCTCAAAGATTGGACATAACACGTCCCCAACCCCAACTAACCTTCATCCTCACACTATAAATAGATGATAGCTAGCTCATTTGTATACGTAGCATTAGGTGTGAACAACACACACACACCTTTTTTTTTCCTCTCACTTTCAGTTAACAAGTTAGTTAGTTACTAACCTCAAGAGTCTAACAAACTCTTGAGTTAGTTAGATAGTTATAACAGCTTTTGTAACCATTTCTATCACTCAAAAATTCCAATTTCACTTTCATTCAATCTACTCTACTTCCTACTGCAATTCCTTACTGTTACTGTTATTGCCTTGTACTACTGATCAAACAAGTTCAGTAGAGCTTGTTGATGTGATTTGGAAGCTTATAGTTGGATCAATTTAGTTCTTAGTTCAATTACAGCCTTGTGAAGCAGTTAGTAGCAGTTTGTTATGATTTGTTCAGAAATGGCTTATGAAGGTGATAAAGGGAGTTGATCAGTTAATAAATGGTGTGAAGGAAGTTGTTTAGTAGGCTCAGCGCCTCACTAGTCCATCAATTGTTGCTTCAGGATAAAAAGTTCTAAATTCCTATTTTTGTTCCCCTAAAACTGTCTTTGCATGCTTCATTCATAGTGTAGCTCTTATTTGATGAACCGAATGTGTGTTTATCCTGCTTATAGCTTAATTGTGTTAGTGTGATAGCTTACTTGTTGATTTACAGCTTTGATCTTAGTTTTACTTAGCTTAAATTAGATTTTCATCAGTAATAGCTCTCTAATGTGCATTCTGTTATTAAACAAGTATATCTGTTAGTTTTTCATTCAAAATACTTCATTTCATCTATAGAACAAGTCTTGATAGGTACTTAAATCAGTCATTTACTCGTGCTTGAAAACTATTTGAAAAAGTTCCTTATCAGATTTTAAAGGTGTGTTTGGTTTTTGATCAAATTTAGTGCAAGATTTTGTTAAACTTGTTGAAAAGAGTTCATTTCCATCAAGTCAATTAGTGAAAACATTTTGGTAAAATTTTAAGGTCAAATAGGTTTTCAAACAGGAAATTGGTAGAAAAAGTTTGGGTCAGTTACTTAACAAAAGTTCATCAGTTAAACTTGTGATCTTTGATTCACTAGCATTTTCTTATTTCTTGATGAAATTGCCTGAAATTTGTTTCAAATTGTAGCTTAACATCCAGTCTATTAGTGTTCATTTGGAAACAATACAGTTTAAGCTTTTCAGAGAGTTCTTGGCTTTTTAGTCAGCTTATTAGCAAAATCAAGTTTCTGTGATAAAACTCATACTGTTTTTCTAGTACTCCAAATCTACTTCATAAATATTCTTATTTCTTTCACATAAATACTTGCAAACATGTCTTGAACAATTTCTGAATGTTTCAGCTTTTTGAGTTTTTGGTCAAACTTGGTCAAATAATCCAATTTCGGCTTATTAAAGATTCTGGCTTATTGAGTAGACCATTTTTTATTCAAAAAGACATTCCAAGCTTCTTGGAACTTGATTAATCAGTTTTGACTAAAAAATCAAGTTGTGGAAGTTTAGATTTCATTTTGGCTTATTCTTGGCTTATTGAGATAAGCTATCTAGTGATTGCTTTTAAGCAGATTCCTTTTGTATGACTAGCTTATTTTAAGTTTAAAGAAGTTTGAAAAAGATTAGACTGATTTTGGTTTATTAATAAGCTCTAACCAGCTTATTGTCAAGTGTATGCCCGTTTTTCACAAAACTTCTCTTTTAATTACATAATAGTCCTTGGTTTTTGAAAGAATTGGTAATCAGAGCTAAATTTCCATGTTTTTAGGTTTTGCATAACTAAGTCCCTGAATTTTATTAGTTACAATTTCAGTTAGTTAGTTTTGGATTTTGTTAAGTTTGTTAACTAGTTTGTTACATTTTACATATTTGGTCCTTTTAGTTTTTGAATTTACACTTTTAGTCCCTATATTTTCATATTGTTTACATTTTAAGTATTTTTACTTTCATGCATTAAATTCTTGTACTTTTTGAATAGTAATTAGTACTTGCACTTTGTTTTATGGATACGTAGCATTAATATTTTCACCTTTTTACGTGTTTTGATTGAATTAGACATAGAATCCAAATATCCTTAACAACCAAGAATAATTTAAAGCTCGATATTAGTAGGCCTTTCAATTTTTCTAGAATCGAGAATAAACGAACTTGCAAATACTTAATTTCAGAAGACCACCCTAGGAACACGGTTTACACATTATAGCTTCAAACATACTCGTCATTCTATCTTCAATATTTTATTGCCTTTTATCCGCTTTTAATAACTCTTGCTTAATCTCATGTTAAACTTGTTCCATCATGTTGACCTTCATTGTTGTTTCGATAGTTATTGGCATTTTGATTTTGTGGAGTTTGATTTGGGCGGGAACCTTGGCCGTTTTGGTTGTAAGTTCCCGTTGCTACTTAAGCACTCGAAGTGTTACCACCAGCGGTAATGCACTCGAAAAAATCATGACCTACACCACAAGATATACAACTCTTTTCAACCGATTTAACCGATGTGAAACTCAAAGCATCTTGTGCTTTCCAATGAGTCATAAGAGACGAAAATCTAACGAAAAACCGATTCTCCTCATTCGCTTCATCTTGTAAGGCATTCATGTTACGAGACGATGACGATGAACCCATAGTGGCAACACTCAGTGTGTTATGAGGGTTATAAACCTTAGATCTATTCTCGATGATCGTTAAAGCTTCATTTGTCGTTTTGCAAAAAAAATTACCACTCGTGGCGGCATTCAAATAATCTCGTTCATGATCGTTAAGCCCATTATAAAACGTATCAATTTGAAGAAATTCGGAAAAATCATGGTGTGGACATTCATGTAACATTTCCTTAAATCGTTCCCATGCCATAAAAAAACTTTCGTTAGGTCTTTGCGTAAACCTTGAAATCTCATTTTTCAAATGTGTCGTCTTAGATGGTGGGAAAAATTGGTTCACAAATTTAGACACAAGATCAACCCATGTCAAAATCGAATTTGCCGGTTCTTTCTCGAGCCAAATTTTGGCAGGCCCAAATAAAGAGTATGGAAACAACATCATCTTAATGGCGTCGTGTGGAACATCCTTAAACTTGCTTGTTGCGGTGAGACGATTGAAATTTCGTATGTGATAATAAGGGTTATCCTTTTCATGTCCGCGTAATTTGTTTGCTTGTAGCATCGAAATTAAACCCGTCTTGATCTCAAAATTCTCCTCAGGGATGGCGGGAATCACAATAGCTTCTCCAAAACCCTCGGTGGGTTCTTGAAGCAACTCCATCATAGTACGATTAGCCATGGTGACTATTGGTTCTACAACGGGTTCGACAATTGGAGTTTCTTCTTCAATTGGAAGATCTTGGTTTCCTTCCTTTTGACGACGTTTACGAGCACGTTTTGCTTCAGAGCGGGTTTGCATAAACGTAACATAGAACGTGAAGGTGAGAAAAGAAGTTTCTTTTTGGGTTTTTGTAAATTTTCAATTTTTTTGTGTTTTTGATTGTTTTTAATTTTTTTGGATTTTGTGTGTATTACGTAGACTCAAATCTACCAATCTCTCCTCAACCCAATCTATCGATTAAAGGAGCCTCAAGGAATGAAAACGATCACGTGGAGTGAACGCCTTCAATGACTTTAGAACGTTGGTGGAACACCAAAACGTTCAAGAGGTTTTAATCTTTTGAAACCAAGAAAATATATATATACGTAGATAATACTTTGGGCGGCAAAACCCTCGATTAGATTTCAAAATCAAATACTCACAAGTGAACGGGGGGAATGATGTGGCGCGAAGCACTTAAGTACCTAACTTCCCTTTAACGGCCTTTATAGCACGTTGCCTATCAATTCACCTTATAGTTCGTATTTTCAAAATCGATATAAAAGAAAGTATTTATCTATTTTGGCCTTTTTCTTTTGGTTTGAGATTCGAATACAATAATTGAGTGATGAAACCCCAATTAATGTTGTGTTTTCATAATTTTGGAGATATTGTGATTTTATTGTGATACGTATACAATATAGTAATAATATTCACAAAGAAAACGAAAACCGATAATACGTGTTAATAGAGTTCTACTAACACAAATACTATTTATGGCTACATATTAAAAACAAAATTGTCCAAATTGATCACAACACACCTCCCCTGCAGCGGCGCCAAAATGTTTGGAGTAAAAATACGTCTTTTCGGTAAAAGGCGTAAAAGCGGTAAGTATTAAGTGAATCGATTTAGGAAAACCAATTGCTAATGACCCTTTGTAAGTTCGTTTCCCAAGGAGGTTGATTGTGTGTGAAAAACTTGTAAGTTTTGGATTAATATTGTTTAGAAAGAAAAAGGGAGAAAATAAAATGACGGATACGAGAAAATTAAGCTAAGACGTAAAAAACGTAAAACCGTGAAAATAGACAAAATAAGAATTTGCTCTAAAAATTCTCAAAAAAATTACCAAAAATTTCTAAAAATTCTACTAAGGTTTACAAATGATGAAAACCTTTTTTAAACCTTTTAATTAATTAATATTTAGTTTTTTAAGGCTAATTAAAGCCCTAAAATCAAATAAATTGATAAAAAGCCCAAATAAAGATTTTTCTACTTGTTAACCTCAAAATAACTTATAAAACTAAAAAGTATTTTTTCAAATTTTTAAACCTATTAAATCAATTAAAAATAATTAAAATAACATTAAAAATAAAAAATTTAAAAAATTCTAAAAACTTTCAAACTGGTTTATTTTAACCTAAATAATTAGAAAATGAAGTTGAAATTACCAAAATACTCCTATTGGCCCCTGTAACACTCCCAAATTTCGGATAGCAGCGGAAGGGTCATTGGGAGTACTACTTCATAATCACAAGCACATGTGCAAAGAGAACGACTCAAAAAAGAGACGTTTGAAAAGTTTAATCCATTCGATTAATAAAACATCAGAGTTTACAAAGAGGTCCCAACAATAATGTAATAATAAACAGTTGCAAAAAGTTTATCGAATGGTAATCAGTATTTTATTGCCTTTAATATATCCAGTGCGACTCCATGCTCCAGCTGCTCTTAAACCTGAGAACCTGAGAAATACATGCTAAAACCTCAACACAACGGTTGAGTGAATTCATAGGTTTGCAAATAAAAGCAGTGGACCACAAGATTTCAAGTATTCAGTTCCCAAAGTCAGATGTGTCAGTTATCGCACTAAGCTCATGAAACCGATACGTTAATAGAGTTCAGATAAGTTTGCCCTTAGTAGGTAATTTGCCATATTACCTAGAGTTCTCAAATACAGCGTGTCCGTTTGACCAGTTCGATCGGTCAAGTAAGCGCGACTTACCCGGACAGGGATGTCAATCCCAAATAGATCTATTCACAATATTCGTGTTTACTCGACAAGTACAGTCGGTCCAAGTAATTAACAGTTCATGACTAAAAGGGACTTGTTGGCGGTAATGGTGTTCCTTAGTGTAAATGATAACGACATGATAATCATACAGTTCAATCACTTGCGTCCATTCGTAAAAATTAGCATGTATCCCCCTCGCGGTTTTCATAAAATAATTAAAGTAATAAAAGCGAGGCTATGAACTCACCTTAGTGATATCGATATCAAACCGGAGAACGATCAAAATATAGTGACAACTGTGAAACGATGAAATAAGATAAGCCGAGAAACCACTAGCTTTTAACGACGACCTAAAATAAATGGCGCGTCTTAGAGATAAATATGACAACGTAAGAGAATAAACGATTTTTATAAAGGTTTTCTAAAAATATATTTTGGACTAGTTTTGAAAAGAAGAAAATAAACAAGGGTTAATAGTGTTACTTTAGAAATCTATAAATGTAATTGTACTTCCTTAATAATTTAAAGACCAAAGGTGTAAATATGCAATTGTTTTCATGAATGTGACGTGAGGAATCATTCTAATTCACAAAACTACGACTCTCGCTATTTCATTTAAAAACTTCAAGCCATGATTGTTGTTCATTGTTTAAAAATCTTAATATTGTTTAGCACAAGTATGAACTTGGTTTCATCTTCATTGATTTGGCATAAGTATATCCCAGTAAACTTATTGCTTATATAGTGTAAAACCGAACTCGAGACGTACCTTCAAGAAATAAGACTAGAGTTCGACTACCGAACTCTAGCAAACGACACCATAGCATCCCAACTGAGTATGAACTCGTTGTATTATTCAGCCCTATTGACTAAGGATTACAACACGGACATCTCATGACCACGTACCAAGCGAAGCTCAAACATGAACACCAAACCGAGAGGATGAACTCCAACTTACAATGAAGATACATGACGGTACCAACAATTAAAACACTCATCATGTATTACTCTTTTCATGTAGAAGTATGATCGGAATATAGTTTTATGACTTCAACTGTGAGAGTTTAAGAGAATGGTTAGCATGACATATATATAAAATATATGATGTTTCAAACTAAATTGTTAAGAGAATAGAATGTAGAATGACATTGTTGACCAAAGGTTGTTGTTTGACCATGAATATGAACGTCATGTTTATCTTACACTTTTAGATAGTGTCATACGAGGATACGTGGCTTGGGTTTGTTAGAGTCACCTGTCTAAAGTGATGACTAACTAGTGTAGGAAATGAATTCTTCACTAAGCTAAAGTCATTGTATTTCTTTGTAAGGTAGACGCTAATTTAGCTTGAGGTGGTATTAATAATTTTTAGTTTGTAGACATATTTTAGAAAAGCGGGTATTATCAAAACCCGATGTCTTAAAAGTTACGCGATTTGAAGATTACACGTAAAAGACGAAAAATAAATGCTCAATATAAAATAAAAAATTCGACATTCGGAGAACATTTATATCTCGATATATAAATGAGAGTTTATTATTTAATAAACGTTAACGCGTCATATAAACGAATGACACTAATGAAAAGATTTTGCTAGGTTCAATTGTTCGTTTCTCGGTATCTTAACGAATTGATTTCCGGTTCAAAGTACGACTCTATTGTTTTTGGTGAAACAAATATTTTTGGTTGTTTTAAAATAAAATGTGCAAAGATAATATTATGATTTTGCTAGGTTCAATTTTTGTTCTCGGTATCTTAACGAATTTATTTCCGGCTTAAAGTATGACTCTATTGTTTTTGGTGAAAAAGAATATTTTGGTTGTTTTTAAAATAAAAGTGCGAAACTTTAAAGTAAAAGTGCAATTAAAACAAATCTAATTCTAACTTAAAGTAAAGTGCAAGTAAGTAAAAGCGTGACTGAAAATTAAAGGCACTAAAAGTAAATAACACAAACTTAAAACTATCTAAGGCAAACTTAAAACGCAACTAAATCTTAAACTAAGGCAAAGCTAGAATAAATCTAAGGCAAGAAAACTTAGAGTGCGACTAATGAAAAAGGCAGGAAAAATAAAGTTTAAAATTAAAAATTAAAAACAGAAACTAAAAAGAACCTGAATACAGCTCATTTGGAACAATCCTTCGTCCGGAACAATCACTCATCCGGAATGTCACCTTCGTTCTGAATGATTCTTCTTCGCTCGGACTATTACCAAAATCCTTGATCCTGAACAAATTATTCTGAATATGTCACTTATCCAAAACAATCCTTCGTTCGGAACTTCTGCTGATTCAAACCCTTGATTCGGAAGTTCTGGTTAACCCTTGATTCGGAAGTTCTTGAGTCGGAACTTCTTGATTTGGAACCCTCCCAAAAGTTTGGTTCGGAATACTTCCGAATGAACCACTCTTGAGTCGGAACTTCTTGATCTGGAAGTCTTGATCCGGAAGTTGTTGATCCTGAACTTTTCTGCTCGGAACTCCTTGATCCGGAACACTTCCGAATGAACCCTCCTGGTTCGGAACTTTCTGACTCGGAAGACTTTGATTCGGAAATCTTCCGAATGAATCAAGAATCCTTGATTCGGAACTCTTCCGAGTGAACAAGAAGTATTGATTCGGAACTCTTCCGAATGAGTTGTCTTGACTCGGAAGTCTTAGCTTGTTCGGAACTTTTTAATCCAAAGTCTTCGTTCGGAACTTCTTGGTTCGGAACCTTTGGTTCGGAACTTTTGAATGTTCCGAATGAAGCTCAACTTCCTGGTTCGGAACTCTTCTGAATGAAAGAGATGTTGATCCGGAACTTCTTGGTTCGGAAGTTTTCTTTGTGAACAAAGACTTGATCCGGAACTTTCCTGGGAATTACAGTAACAGAAACAAACACCCCCGAAGAACAGGGAACACAGTAACAACGAATCTAACCACAATTTAACCAAAATCAAACACAAGATTAAACCAAACTAATTAACAAAACATTCAATAATCATAAACAAACAATCTAAATCAATAAAACTAACAAATCTAACCACAATAATCAAAACCCACTTGGATCAAAATAAGAACATGAACATGAACATAAACATAAACATAGAAATCAAAGATTCAGAAAGGTAGATAGGAGATTAACAAGATAAAGTAAAGATTGACAAGAATTAAATAGAAACTTACTTGAAATTAAAGGAATTTAAGGTGCAAGACAAGGTAATTAAATTTGACAAGTATTTAAATGACAAGGTAATTAAAGGTGGAAGAACTAATTGTCACTATTAGCCAACAAAGAAAAATAATTAACAACTAATCTATATATATAGGGGAGGATTAGGAAGCTTCCTCCCCTCTTTCCTTTTCTCTTAATTGCATCATTAGGCCCTTCCTTCTTAATCTCTTTGTTAATTGCATGCTTAGTCCTTTTCTTCTTATCTTCTTTAATCTTGGACTTTTAATGACTTTTGGCTCGGGATTTCTTTGAACTCGTCTTTTAATTCTTCAATAAAATAGAATTGAGTTCTTCGGCTTTAAGTAAACTTCTGTCTTTCGACTTTTTCTTCGATAAATCTTCAGAATTGGTCTTGGACTTCTGTTCTTTTTTGCACTCTTGACTTCTCTACTTCATCTTTCATCTTTTTCTTCAATAAAAGTCCGTAAATGCCCGTGAATGCCCGTGTTTTTCTCCATTTTTCACCTTTTCGTCCTAAATCACAACAAAAGCACAAACCATGCATAATTCCAACATAAAAGACATAAAATACACGTTTTGGTCCGGTTATTATTGTAATTAAGTGGTAAAGAGGATGGGGGTTTACACACCTATCAAATCCCCTACACTTGACCATTGCAATGTCCTCATGCAATGCATTAGTTACAAAGCAAGATTACACTTTTCATCATAATCAATCCACGTTGGCCTTTATTAAAGAGATAGAAACTATAAACATTCAAAGTAAAGAAATCAAAAGCATACCTTGGGTTTTGGAAATGTCATGAATAATCATCATCCTCAAGTTTTCACTTTCTCCAAACCAAGCTTAAAAACGAGATCATTGTTATTATAAGTTAGGAGACTAACACGAACTCATGTGGACCAATTATTCACTTAGACTCCCTTATTCCTAGGGGTATCTCTTATATTTTATTGGTGTCTTGAATGATCAGAAGATGCATTGTTAACTTATTTCGATAGTTATTTAGTCCGAAAATAAAGTGAACGATTTAATCAATAGTTAGCTAAAGGACAAAATCTTTTAAAACTGCTTCTCGGGACCTCATAAAGTTCATATCTTGGCATAACTCGCTTCGCGATTTGAGACCTTTCTCGGACCGATATTTGGCAGCGACTTCATACTTCAAACCTTGAGAGACGTTCATGAAATTATGGTCTTCTCTTCATATAGGAATTTCCTCACTTGAAGTTTTGAGAGATTCATACTTGGACCACGACTTCTTCATTTTTCTCCAATCTTTATTTTGGACTTTGATATACAACGATCCGCCTCCTTTTATGACTTGGATCTATTTATCCTCATACCTTGTTAGGGTCTTTTCGGATGCACTTCTCCATGACTTTTGGGGAGTATTTGCTTTTCGTCGTGTGTCTCGATCCTTCATATTTATTTTCGATAAATGATTCTTCACATCACTTTGGATCTTTAGCAACAAAATATAGCCCTCATGCCTTGTTAGGGCCTTTTTGGACTCGCCAATCTTCGCATCCCGCTTCAATAAGTTATGCCTTGGCTATGAACTCTAATCCATACCGAGCAACTTTTAAACGATCTTGGGATAAAAGCTAAGTAACTTTTCAAATCGTACAACCTTATTTATTGCAGATAAATTTATTAGAAAGCGATGGGAGAATAGGCTTATAATTAACTCACATAAATTCACGAAAGAATACCAAACTTATAATTGACTCTATCATCTCTCGTTCTCCACAGTTTAAAATCCCAAGTAATGAGTCTCGTGGATACTTAGCCTATTAAATCAATGTTTTGGGTTTTCGAGTCGCCTATAGGATCTTGCAAATTCTTAGACTTTTTCAAGTTTAGAAATCGCGTTTTAAAGTTCCCTTGATAAACGACTCTTTAGGATCAATTATAGGAACTTGCGAAAAGTTCTTGTTCTTAACCCGTGAGAGTTAAGACTTTCGCGTTTTATAGCTCCCTATATAAAAGCCTAGCAAAACTTGACTTAAACATGTTAAGGATACTAGCTAGAGTAACTTAGATAAGTAAACTCGGGTTGAGTCAAAAGATTCACAACGTTTGAAAATTAAAACCACTTTATTAAAAATTTATTCTAATAAGGAAAGAAAATAACTATACAAAAGAAAAACTAATAGGCCAAAATAGATCAAAAATTTTGAAAAATGTCGAAAAACTGATTTTCCGGTTAAAATGAGTACAAATACTAGGAAAAGACCACTTAACTTCGATAGAAGTCCCCCCTACACTTAAGATAAAGATTGTCATCAATGTTTAAGCATGTGGGGGTAAACTCCCCTACACTTAGGACATTGTGCACGTTGTTTAATCTTGCTAAGGAAAGGACAACTAAAGAGATTCCTATTTTAATATTGAGAAAATATAATATAGTGAATCGAAAAGAGTTTAGGATAGAACCGGGAAGATGTGAACACGGAATCACGGGTCGTCAAGAATCATCAAGAGTGGATCATTTAGCGTTCGAATCCCTGATTAAGAAGAGAGGAGAGGAAATTAAACCAACGGGTCTCCCCTACACTTATGATAAAGAAAGCGAAAAGATAGATGCATGGGTTGCCTCCCAAGAAGCGCTTGATTTTTGTTAACCGAGTCGTGAGCCTGACTCGACCTTGATCATCATAGGAAGAAGCATGAAACATATCCACCAGGATCAAAGACATAGTTTTCGTCCATCAAATAGCACAAGCTTAAGGCGAACAAGGCAAGCCAAAGAAGAGTAGGCAAGGTTCCCTTAAGCAGCGATGGAGCACGGTGGAAGCAAGGGTAAAGTGGTGCAAGCAGATTTCCATAAGTTCCAAAGATTTTTCCTTTTATTTCATCAGGTGGATACTGAGATGGCTGCAGAATATCGATACCAGGGTCGAACACCTTTTCCTTTAAGGGAAAATAGCACTCAGGCTCAGCAGAATGGGAAGAAGATCCGCGAAGAAGCACAACCTCGTCCTCAGAAGGGGGACAAAGAGGTGTTAACTCATACGTGCTGCGGATATTGGTGTCGACCGGTTTCTTCTCCTTTGAAAGAATGTGCTTCAAATCCAAAGTAGGATCAAGATGATAATCTTCAAAGTCCAAAAGAGGAGCATCACTCTAATGAGGGAAGTAAGTGTTGAGAAACATATAGAAGTCTTCCTCAAATGAGTAATCGTCCAAAGTAGGATCGAGTGATGGCGAAGTATCTTCATCATGTGAAGAATCGCTCGAAAGAGTATCGGCCTCATCAAAATCATCGAAAGTGGGCATCTCGGGATACTCAGAAGTAAGGTCATCATAATCATCCGAATCTGAGCTAGAATCATCATCATAAGCATCAAAGACCGGTGGCGAAGCATAAATGGGAGAAGGTTCCAAAGTAGGGAGAGAATCATCCACATCATCTTGAAAAGTGGATTATCAATGGAAGAATCGAATAGAGGATTGTTGTAGACAACGAAGTTATCATGCACATTAATCATATTCACTGATTCTCTGCCTCCAAAGGTTTTACTTGTAAGCTTTCCCATTTTAAAAACTTGTGCATCATTCCCGACTCTTAAGATTAACTCACCTTCGGCCACATCCACTAAATCTCATCCGGTTCTCAAGAATGGCTGACCAAGTATTAAAGGAATACGAGGGTCCATTTCATAATCAACTACGACAAAATCGACCGGGAAAGTAAATGTGCCCACTTTGATGAACACATCTTCAGCTATACCAACGGGGTAAGCGAGAGTGCGATTAGCAAGTTCAAGAGTCATCTTTGTTGGAGTGAGGTCGGGCAATAATAGTGTTTTCCAAACACTCAAAGGCATAAGATTAATACTGGCCCCGAGATCAGCAAGGGCAGTAAATTCTTCAGTTTTGTTGAACACGCAAGGCAACACAAAACGACCGGGATCTCCAAGTTTTTCCAGAAGTTCTTTAAGAATAACTGCAGAGCAGTTTTCATTTAAACGTGTGTTGGCGAGTTCAATCAGCTTCTCCTTCTTGTTAAGCAATTCCTTAAGTGCTTTAACAAATTTGGGCATGTGGACAAGTGCTTCAAGAAAGCTAATGTTGAAGTTCATCTGAGAGATCATCTTCACATAGCGTGTCACTTCAGAGTCATCCTTGGTTAGCAGTTTGGTCTTTCCTAAACGAGAAGGATAAGGGATATTAGGTTTGGGTGGTGAAGGTGCAGGTGTAGTAGGTAAAGGTTGAGATGTTGAAGGGTCCTTCCTAGGTACATTGTCATGGCGAGGTGGAGACGGTAATGGTGCACTAATACTAGGTGTAGGAGGAGTAGGGATAAATGGTGGTGGAGGAGGTGTAGATGATGGGGGCGGGATTGGTGGATCGACAATGGTAATTCCACTACGCGTAGTAATAGCACTCACATTTGCTCGCGGATTGGTGACGGTGTTTGAAGGTAGAGAACTTGAAGTAGAAGGTTGAGCTGTGGGCAAGAAACTAGCAAGCATATTCTTCAAATCATTGGTTTGATTGCTGAAGGAGGATTGGATATTATCTAGAAGCTCGGATCTAATCTCATTTACTTGCTTGGTAATATCTCCTTTAAGATTGATAATTTGGCTCTGCAGATTCTTGATTTGTTCACCTTGGGTTCTCATGATGGCTTCAACATCGGGGTTAATGGGTGGGTTTTGTTGGGCGGGTGGGTGATAAGGATTAGAAGCTCTTGGTGGGATTTGGTTGCTTCTATTGTAGTTGTTGGCGGGGTTTTGGTTTTGAGGAGAAAGACCGGGTGAAAGGTTGTTGTTAGACCGGTAACTCAGCATATTTCTATCCCCTTGAGGTCGAGCTTGGTAAGTTTCCGGTGAATAATTACCATAAGCTGCATACACATTTTCCGGATTTCCTTGAGTAGAAGGACAATCGGTGTATGAGTGAGGACCGCCGCATGTTTCACAAGGATTATCAACCGCTTTAACTTGTTGTTGTTGTTGGTTTGAAGCGAGAAGCGTGATACTTTTGCTCATTTCAGTCATCATGAGGGTGAGTTCGGTCATATCAGGGTTTGCTGAGGTGGAAGAAACATTGACTCTCGGGTTGTTCCTTGAAGAAGCAGAGGAATCCCAGTTTTTGTGATGAGTAGTCATGTTCTCAATTAGCTCTCTACACTCCTCGGGTCTCCTTTACATGAATGTGCCACCGGCGGCTGCATTAATCGTATCACGATCTCGAAAAGTCAAATCGTTGTAGAAAGTATCAATCAATGTGACGGGAATCATGTTGTGGTTTGGACAACGATCAATCAAGACATTATATCTTTCCCAAGCATCAAAAAGAGATTCATCGGGATCTTGCATGAAACCGCTGATTTGATTGCGAAGGCTCGTGACCATGGATGGTGGAAAGTAGCGCGACAAAAAGCGTTGAGTCATGTCATCCCAAGTATGAATAGAATTCTTCGGGAGACGATCAAACCATTTCTCGGCATGATGCGATAAAGTATGTGGGAAGAGTTTTAGGCGAAGAACATCCATTGTGGCACCAGGCAACTTCATGCTTTGGGTGATTGTAATGAACTTGTCGAGGTGTTTGTTGGCATCATCATCAGGCATTCCTCAAAAAGGATTTGTTTGCACTTGCTGAATCATGTGGTGCTTCAACGAAAACTCAGGAGCGTTGATTTGCATCGGCGCAATCGGTCCTCCTCGTCCAAACATGGTAGGTTGACAAAGTTCCTCCATTGTCCGAAGATCGGGCTGTGGAAGAACATTGTTGTTATTGTTGAGGTACGGTGGATTATTGTTGTTGACACCTGACATAGCTAAATCTTCTTGAGTCTCGGGCTCTTGATAATTAGAAGATCTAGTACGCATACGCCTGAAAATGCAAAAGAAAAAGAAACCAAACACAAAGACAATATATATACACAATAAAGATAAAATCTTTTTGGATTTTTGAAATTTTTAATTTTTATGTATTTTTAACAATTTTTAATTTTTATGGTTTTTTTGAAATTTTTAAGCAAGAAAAATAACGCTCACGAATGAACGGATCCCAAAAAGCAACGCGTCTTTCACAGAAAACCGTTAATATTTACGAAAAGACCCGACAGCGGCGCCATTTTAATATTATGATTTTGCTAGGTTCAATTGTTGTTCTCGGTATCTTAACGAATTGATTTCCGGCTTAAAGTATGACTCTATTGTTTTTGGTGAAAAAGAATATTTTGTTGTTTTTAAATAAAAGTGCGAAACTTTAAAGTAAAAGTGCAATTAAAACAAATCTAATTCTAACTTAAAGTAAAGTGCAAGTAAGTAAAAGCGTGACTGAAAATTAAAGGCACTAAAAGTAAATAACGCAAACTTAAAACTATATAAGGAAAACTTAAAACGCAACTAAATCTTAAACTAAGGTAAAGCTAGAATAAATCTAAGGCAAGAAAACTTAGAGTGCGACTAATGAAAAATGCGGGAAAAATAAAGTTTAAAATTAAAAATTAAAAACAGAACCTAAAAAGAACCTGAATACAGCTCATTTGGAACAATCCTTCGTCCGGAACAATCACTCATCCGGAATGTCACCTTCGTTCTGAATGATTCTTCTTCGCTCGGACTATTACCAAAATCCTTGATCCTGAACAAATTATTCTGAATATGTCACTTATCCAAAACAATCCTTCATTCGGAACTTCTGCTGATTCAAACCCTTGATTCGGAAGTTCTGGTTAACCCTTGATTCAGAAGTTCTTGAGTCAGAACTTCTTGATTCGGAACCCTCCCAAAAGTTTGGTTCGGAATACTTCCGAATGAACCACTATTGAGTCAGAACTTCTTGATCCAGAAGTCTTGATCCGGAAGTTGTTGATCCTGAACTTTTCTGCTCGGAACTCCTTGATCCGGAACACTTCTGAATGAACCCTCCTGGTTCGGAACTTTCTGACTCGGAAGACTTTGATTCGGAAATCTTCCGAATGATTCAAGAATCCTTGATTCGGAACTCTTCCGAGTGAACAAGAAGTATTGATTCGGAACTCTTCCGAATGAGCTGTCTTGACTCGGAAGTCTTAGCTTGTTTGGAACTTTTTAATCCAAAGTCTTCGTTCGGAACTTCTTGGTTCGGAACCTTTGGTTCGGAACTTTTGAATGTTCCGAATGAAGCTCAACTTCCTGGTTCGGAACTCTTATGAATGAAAGAGATGTTGATCCGGAACTTCTTGGTTCGGAAGTTTTCTATGTGAACAAAGACTTGATCCGGAACTTTCCTGGGAATTACAGTAACAGAAACAAACACCCCCGAAGAACAGGGAACACAGTAACAACGAATCTAACCACAATTTAACCAAAATAAAACACAAGATTAAACCAAACTAATTAACAAAACATTCAATAATCATAAACAAACAATATAAATCAATAAAACTAACAAATCTAACCACAATAATCAAAACCCACTTGGATCAAAATAAGAACATGAACATGAACATAAACATAAACATAGAAATCAAAGATTCAGAAAGGTAGATAGGAGATTAACAAGATAAAGTAAAGATTGACAAGAATTAAATGGAAACTTACTTGAAATTAAAGGAATTTAAGGTGCAAGACAAGGTAATTAAATTTGAGAAGTATTTAAATGACAAGGTAACTAAAGGTGGAAGAACTAATTGTCACTATTAGCCAACAAAGAAAAATGATTAACAACTAATCTATATATATATAGGGGAGGATTAGGAAGCTTCCTCCCCTCTTTCCTTTTCTCTTAATTGCATCATTAGGCCCTTCCTTCTTAATCTCTTTGTTAATTGCATGCTTAGTCCTTTTCTTCTTATCTTCTTTAATCTTGGACTTTTAATGACTTTTGGCTCGGGATTTCTTTGAACTCGTCTTTTAATTCTTCAATAAAATAGACTTGAGTTCTTCGGCTTTAAGTAAACTTCCGTCTTTCGACTTTTTCTTCGATAAATCTTCATAATTGGTCTTGGACTTCCGTTCTTTTTTGCACTCTTGACTTCTCGACTTCATCTTTCATCTTTTTCTTCAATAAAAGTCCGTAAATTCCCGTGAATGCCCGTGTTTTTCTCTATTTTTCACCTTTTCGTCCTAAATCACAACAAAAACACAAACCACGCATAATTCCGACATAAACGACATAAAGTACACGTTTTGGTCCGGTTATTATTGAAATTAAGTGTGAAAGAGGATGGGTGTTTACACACCTATCAAAAGACTTAAAAGTAAAAGGACAATTAAATAAATCTAAGTTTAATTTAAAATAAATGGTGAGTATTTAAAAGCGTGACGAAAGTAAAAAAGCACTTAAAGTAAATAACGCAAACTTAAATCTATCTAAGGAAAATTTAAAACGCAACTAAAACTTAAACTAAGGCAAAGCTAAAATAAATCTAAGGAAAATAAACTTAAAGTGCAACTAAGTAAAAAGGCGGGAAAAATAAAGCTTGAAAATTAAAAACAGAAACTTAAAAACAGTAACTTAAAAGAACCTGAAAAATAGCTCATCCGGAATAATCCTTCGTTCGGAATAAACACTCATCCGGAATGTCACCTTCGTTCGGAATGTTCTTCTTCACTCGGAATATTCACCAAAATCCTTGATCCGGAATAAAGTCTTGATTCGGAATAATGGTCTTGATCCGGAATGTTCTGCTGATCCGGAATATCTTCCTTGATCCGGAATGTTGAAGATTCCGGATGAAGTCTTTGATCCGGAATAATTAATTATTCTGAATAAAGTACTTTGATCCGGAATGTCTCCTTGATTCGGAATATTCTGCTGATCCGGAATGTGAGCTTGATCCGGAATATAAGGCTGATCCGGAATGTCCAATATTCCGGATGAAGTCTTTGATCCGGAATAATAAATTATTCCGAATAAACTACTTTGATCCGGAATGTCCAATATTCCGGATGAACACCCTTGATCCGGAATAAACTTGCACAAACTCCTTCACTCGGAATAGCTGGCTTGATCCGGAATAATCCTGGGAATACAGTAACAGAAAGCACGAAGAACACGGAAGAACAAGTATATACGAATCTAAACAAAACTAATCTAAATCAACCACAAGATTAAATCAAACTAATCAAATAACATCTACTAATCATAATCAAACAATCCAAATCAACAAAACTAACAATAATGATCAAGATAATCAAAACCCACTTTGATCAAATCAATAAAAATAAGAACATGAACATGAACAAATAAACATAAAGATTAAAGAAAGGTAGATAGGAGATGAACAATAAAAATAAAGATTGACAATAATTAAAAGAAAACTTACTTGAAATTAAATGTATTTAAGGTGCAAGACAAGGTATTTAAATGGACATGAAATTAAATGACAAGGTAATTAAATGTGCAAGGTAATTAAAATGGAAGAAATAGTTTGTCAAGCTATCCAACAAAATGAAATGATTAACATCCTAATCTATTTATAGGGGATGATTAGGGAGTGCTTAGGAAGCTTCCTCCCCTCTTTCATCTTTTCTTAATTGCATGATCAAGTCCTTAAGCCTTTAATCTTCTTAAATCTTGGACTTTAATGACTTTGTCTCTGGATTTCTTTAAACTCTTCTTGTAATTCTTCAATAATGTAGACGTGAGTTCTTCGGCATTTGGTAAACTTCCGTCTTTTGACTTTTTCTTCGATAAATCTTCAGAATTGGTCTTGGACTTCCGTTATTTTTGCACTCTTGACTTCTTGACTTCGTCTTTCGTCTTTTTCTTTGATAAAAGCCCGTGAATGCCCGTGTTTTCTCCCCTTTTCACAATTTCGTCCTAAATCACAACAAAAACACAAACCACGCATAATTCCGACATAAATGACATAAAATACACGTTTTGGCTCGGTTATTATTGTAATTAAGTGGAAAAACGATGGGTGTTTACACACCTATCAAATCCCCTACACTTGACCATTGCAATGTCCTCATGCAATGCATTAGTTATAAAGCACTTTTACATTTTTCATCAAAATTAATCCACCTTGGCCTTTATTAAAGAGATAGAAAACTATAAACATTCAAAGTAAAGAAATCAAAAACATACCTTGGGTTTTGGAAATGTCATGAATGATCATCATCCTCAAGTTTTCACTTTCTCTAAACCAAGCTTAAAAACAAGATCATTGTTATTATAAGTTAGCAAACTAACACTAACTCATGTGGGCCAATTATTCACTTAGACTCCTTTATTCTTAGGTGTATCTCTTATATTTTATTATTGTCTTGAATGATCACGAGGATGCATTGTTTGACTTATTTCGATAGTTATTTAGGCCGAAAATAAAGTGAACGATTTAATCAATAGTTAGCTAAAGGACAAAATCTTTTAAAACTGCTTCTCGGGACCTCAAAAAGTTCATATCTTGGCATAACTCGCTTCGCGATTTGAGACCTTTCTCGGACTGATATTTGGCAGCGACTTCATACTTCAAACCTTGAGAGATGTTCATGAAATAATGGCCTTCTCTTCATAATGGGAATTTCTTCACTGGAAGTTTTGAGAGATTCTTCATATTAGGACCACGACTTCTTCATTTTTCTCCAATCTTTATTTTGGACTTTGATATACAACGATCCGCCTCCTTTTTTGACTTGGCTTTATTTATCCTCATACCTTGTTAGGGCCTTTTCGGATAGACTTCTCCATGACTTTTGGGGAGTTTTTGCTTTTCGTCGTGTGTCTCGATCCTTCATATTGATCTTTGATAAATGATTCTTCACATCACTTTGGATCTTTAGCAACAAAATATAGACCTCATGCCTTGTTAGGGCCTTTTCGGACTCGCCAATCTTTGCATCCCGCTTCAATAAGTTATGCCTTGGCTATGAACTCTAATCCATAACGAGCAACTTTTAAACGATCTTGGGCTAGAAGCTAAGTAACTTTTCAAATTGTACAAGCTTATTTATTGCAGATAAATTTATTAACAAGCGATGGGAGAATAGGATTATAATTAACTCACATAAATTCACGAAAGAATACCAAACTTATAATTGACTCTATCATCTCTCGTTCTCCACAGTTTAAAATCTCAAGGAATGAGACTCGTGGATGCTTAGCCTATTAAATCAAAGTTTTGGGTTTTCGAGTCGCCTATAGGATCTTGCAAATTCTTAGACTCTTTCAAGTTTATAAATCGCATTTTAAAGTTCCCTTGATAAACAAATCTCTATGATCAATTATAGGAACTTGCGAAAAGTTCTTGTTGTTAACCCGTGAGAGTTAAGACTTTCGCGTTTTATAGCTCCCTATATAAAAGCCTAGCAAAACTTGACTTAAACACGTTAAGGATACTAGCTAGAGTAAACTTAGATAAGTAAACTCAGGTTGAGTCAAAAGATTCACAACGTTTGAAAATTAAAACCACTTTATTAAATATTTATTCTAGCAAAGAAAGAAAATAACTATACAAAGGGAAAAACTAATAGGCCAAAATAGATCAAAAATTTTGAAAAATGTCGAAAAATTGATTTTCCGGTTAAAATGAGGACAAATACAAGGAAAAGAGCCACTTAACTTCGATAGAAGTCCCCCCTACACTTAACATAAACATTGTCCTCAATGTTTAAGCATGTGGGAGTAAACTCCCTTACACTTAGGACATTGTGCACTTTATTTAAATCTCGCTAAGGAAAAGACATCTAAAGAGATTCCTATTTAATATTGGAAAATATAAAATAGTGAATCGAAAAGAGTTTAGGATAGAACCAGGAAAATGGAAACACGGAATCACGGTCGTCAAAAATTATCAATAGTGGATCATAGAGCGCTCGAATCCCTGAGTAGAAGAAGAGAGGAAATAGCAAACACCAACGAGTCTCCCCTACACTTAGGATAAAGAAAGCTAAAAGATAGATACATGGGTTGCCTCCCAAGAAGCGCTTGATTTTTGTTCACCGAGTCGTGAGCCTGACTCGACCTTGATTACCATAGGAAGAAGCATGAAACATATCCAGCGGGATCAAAGACATAGTTTTCATCCATCAAATAGCACAAGCTTAAGGCGAACAAGGCAAGCCAAAGAAGAGTAGGCAAGGTTCCCTTAAGCAAAGATGGAGCACGGTGGAAGCAAGGGTGAAGTGGTGCAAGCATATCTTCAAAAGTTCCAAAGATTTTTCCTTTTATTTCATCAGGTGGATACTGAGATGGCTGAAGAATATCGATACCGGGGTCGAACACCTTTTCCTTTAGGGGAAAATAGCACTCAGGCTCAGCAGAATGTGAAGAAGATCCGCGAAGAAAATGCACAACCTCGTCCTCAGAAGGTGGACAAAGAGGTGTCAAATCATATGTGCTGCGGATGTTGGTGTCGACCGGTTTCTTCTCCTTTGAAAGAATTTTCTTCAAATCCAAGGTAGGAGCAAGACGATAATCTTCAAAGTCCAAAGGAGGTGCATCACTCTCATGAGGGAAGTAAGTATTAAGGAATGTAGAGAAGTCTTCCTCAAATGAGTAATCGTCCAAAGTAGGATCAAGTGATGGCGGAGGATCTTCATCATGTGAAGAATCACTCGAAAGAGTATCGGCCTCATCAAAATCATCATAAGTGGGCATGTCGGGATACTCGGAAGAACAATCATCAAAATCATCCGTATCTGAGCTAGAATCATCATCATAAGCATCAAAGATCGGTGGAGAATCATAAATGGGTGAAGGTTCCAAATTGGAGAGAGAATCATCCACATCATCTTCAAAAAGTGGATTATCAATGCAAGACTCGAATAGAGGATTGTTGTAGATGACAAAATCATCGAGCACATTAATCATATTCGCAGATTCTCGTCCATTAATACATGGCTTTTGGCCCATATAAAAATTAAGTTCGTTGTATTGTGTGTGGTCTAATCGAATTGATCTAGGTTCTCTATGTGACTTCGTTTTATTTTGGTGGAAACAAATATTTTTGGTTGGTTTTAAATTTAAATGTGCAAAGACTTAAAAGTAAATGTCGTTAAAGTAAAGGGCAAGTATTTAAAATCTAAATCTAATTAAACAAAAGGGTGCGATATTTAAAACGTGACGGAAAGTAAATTAATTAAACGACTAGAAAATAAAACTTGACGGAAATTAAAATTAGACAAGTATAGAAAATGATAACGTAAAAATAAAACAAGATAAAGTACTAAAAGTAACTCCCAGTCGGAATATATTCCGATCACACCTTGATCGGAATATCAAACCAAACCTGATCGGAAAGTCAAAGATGTCCAATCGGAATGCTGTCACCACCAATCGGAATATCCAACGAACCTCAGATCGGAATGATGAGACCTCCTTTGATCGGAATATTGGAATGGACTTGGTCGGAATGTAGATCGGAACCCACGATCGGAATAGCTGTCACCTTACCCAATCGGAATCTCCAAAATGACACCTCGATCGGAACGTTTAAAGATGGATTCAGATCGGAATTATGTCACAACCCCAGATCGGAATACCTCTTACCTAGCTACGATCGGAATACCAGAGCCCCCCACCAATCGGAATATAGATCGGAAAGTAAAACCCTTTTCCGATTGTCACGATCGGAAAACGGGGAAAAGTACCAAAAATAAGCTTAACAATTAAGCTATAATCCTAATAAGCACAAGACTAAATCCTTAAGGTAAATCGTGTAAAAATAAGCTATAAAACTGAAAGTTAACAACTTTTAAAGTATGAAAAAGATAAACTTTAAGAAAAACAACTTTTTATATAAAAATAACTTTTGTAAAAACCTATATAAACTTGAAATCAAATCAAATAAACTATGAAAATAATAGATTTAAAACGATCAAACGCATAAAAATGAAATCTTTAAACAAGTTAACAAGATTAAAAACGTGTAAATCAAAGAAAGGTAGAAGAAGATTAAGATCAACAAGATAAAGTAAAGGTGCAAGAAATTAAAGAAACACTTACTTGAAAATTAAAGGTAATTAAAGGTGCAAGACAAGTAATTAAATGTGCAAGTAATTAAATGTGCATAAAATTAAGGTGGAAGAACTAGTTTGTCAATCTAGCCAACAAAATGGAAAATTAACAATCCTAATCTATATATAGGGGAGGATTAGGAAGCTTCCTCCCCTCCTTCATCTCTTGTTAATTGCGGGATTAAGTCCCTCCTTCATTTAACCTTCATTAATTGCGTCATTAGTCCTTTTCTTCTAATCTTTCTTTTAAATTTGGACTTTAAGGACTTGTGGCTCGGGATATCTTTTGAACTCGTCTTTAATTTCTTCAATAAAATAGACTTGAGTTTCTCGGCTTTTGATAAACTTCCGTCTTTTGACTTTTTCTTTGATAAATCTTCAGAATTGGTCTTGGACTTCCGTTCTTTTTCCACTCTTGACTTCTCGACTCCGTCTTTCATCTTTTTCTTCAATAAAAGTCGTGAATGCCCGTGAATTTCTGTGTTTTCTCCACTTTTCACAATTTCGTCCTAAATTACAACAAAAACACAAACTACGCATAATTCCGACATAAAAGACATAAAATACACGTTTTGGTCCGGTTATTATTGTAATTAAGTGGTAGAAAAGATGGGTGTTTACACACCTATCAAATCCCCTACACTTGACCATTGCAATGTCCTCATGCAATGCATTAGTTACAAAGCATGTTTACACTTTTCATCATAATCAATCCACGTTGGCCTTTATTAAAGAGATAGAAGATTATAAAAATGCAAAGCAAAGAAATTAAAAGCATACCTTGGGTTTTGAAAATGTCATGAATAATCATCATCCTCAACTTTTCACTTTCTCCAAACCAAGCTTAAAAACGAGATCATTGTTATTATAAGTTAGTAAACTAACACGAACTCATGTGGGCCAATTATTCACTTAGACTCCCTTATTCCTATGGGTATCTCTTATATTTTATTATTTGTCTTGAATGATCACGAAGATGCATTGTTTGACTTATTTAGATATTTATTAAGTCTGAAAATAAAGTGCACGATTTAATCAATAGTTAGCTAAATGACCAAATCTTTTAAAACTGCTTCTCGGGATATCAAAAAGTTCATATCTTGGCATAACTTGGTTCGCGATTTGAGACCTTTCTCGGGCCGATATTTGGCAGCGACTTCATACTTCAAATCTTGAGAGACGTTCATGAAATAATGGTCTTCTCTTCATAAATGGAATTTCTTCACTTGGAATTTTTGAGAGATTCTTCATATATGGACCACGACTTCATTTTTCTCCAATCTTTATTTTGGATTTTGATATACAACGATCCGCCTCCTTTATTGACTTGGATCTATTTATCCTCATACCTTGTTAGGGTCTTTTCGGATACACTTCTCCATGACTTTTTGGGAGTTTTTTTGCTTTTCGTCGTGTGTCTCGATCCTTCATATTGATTTTCGATAAATGATTCTTCACATCACTTTTGGATTTTTAGCAACAAAACATAGCCCTCATGCCTTGTTAGGGCCTTTTCGGACTCGCCAATCTTCGCGCCCCGCTTCATAAGTTATGCCTTGGCTATGAACTCTCGTCATTACCGAGCAACTTTTAAACGATCTGGGGCTAGAAGCTAAATAACTTTTCAAATCGTACAACCTTATTTATTAGAAGATAAATTATTTAGCAAGCGGAGGGAGAATAGGCTCATAATTAACTCACATAAATTCACGAAAGAATACCGAACTTATAATTGGCTCTATCATCTCTCGTTCTCCACAGTTTAAAATCTCAAGGAATGAGACTCGTGGATGCTTAGCCTATTAAGTCAATGTTTTGGGTTTTCGAGTCGCCTATAGGATCTTGCAACTTCTTAGGCTTTTTCAAGTTTAGAAATCGCATTTTAAAGTTCCCTTGATAAACGATTCTCTAGGATCAATTATAGGAACTTGCGAAAAGTTCTTGTTCTTAACCCGTGAGAGTTAAGACTTTCGCGTTTTATAGCTCCCTATATAAAAGCCTAGCAAAACTTGACTTAAACACGTTAAGGATACTAGCTAGAGTAACTTAGGTAAGTAAACTCGGGTTGAGTCAAAAGATTCACAACGTTTGAAAATTAAAACCACTTATTTAAACATTTATTCTAATAATGGAAAGAAAATAAACATAACAAAGGAAAATACAACTATACAATTAGGCCAACATAGATTAAAAGTTTTGAAAAATGTCGAAAAATAAAATTTTCCGGTTAAAATGAGGACAAATACAAGGAAAAGAACCACTTAACATCGATAGAAGTCCCCCCTACACTTAATATAAACATTGTCCTCAATGTTTAAGCATGTGGGAGTAAACTCCCCTACACTTAGGACATTGTGCACGTTGTTTAAATCTCGCTAAGGAAAAGACAACTAAAGAGATTCCTATTTTAATATTGAGAAATATAAAATAGTGAATCGAAAAGAGTTTAGGATAGAACCGGGAAGAAGGGAACACGGAATCACGGGTCGTCAAGAATCAACAAGAGTGGATCATTGAAGCTCGAATCCCTGATTAAGAAGTGAGGAGAGGAAATAGCAATCCAAAGGGGTCCCCCCTACACTTATGGTAAAGAAAGCGAAAAGATAGATGCATGGCTTGCCTCCCAAGAAACGCTTGATTTTTGTTAACCGAGTCATTAGACTGACTCGACCTTGATCATCAACGGAAGAAGCATGAAACATATCCACCAGGATCGAAGACATAGTTTTCATCCATCAAATAGCACAAGCTTAAGGCGAACAAGGCAAGCCAAAAGAGAAGTGGCAAGGTTCCCTTAAGCAGTGATGGAGCACAGTAGAAGCAAGGGTGAAGTGCAAGCTTGTCTTCAAGATTTCCAAAGATTTTTCCTTTTATTGCATCAGGTGGATACTGAGATGGCTTAAAGACTTCAATACCAGGGTCGAACACCTTTTCCTTCAGGGGAAAATAGAACTCCGGCTCAGCCGAGTGTGAAGAAGATCCGCAAAGAAGCACAACCTCGTCCTCAGAAGTGGGACAAAGAGGTGTCAAATCATACGTGCAACGGATTTCGGTGTCGACCGGTTTCTTCTCCTTTGACAAAATGCTCTTCAAATCCAAAGTAGGATCAAGACGATAATCTTCAAAGTCCAAAGGAGGTGCATCACTCTCATGCGGGAAGTATGTATTGAGAAACATAGAGAAGTCTTCCTCGAATGAGTAATCGTCCAAAGTAGGATCGAGTGATGGCGGAGGATCTTCATCATGTGAAGAATCGCTCGAAAGAGTATCGGCCTCATCAAAATCATCGAATGTGGGCAGCTCGGGATACACAGAAGTACAATCAAAATCAACCGAATCTGAGCTAGAATCATCATCATCATAAGCATCAAAGACCGGTTGACAATCATAAATGAAAGAAGCGTCCAAGGTAGGGAGAGAATCATTCACATCATCGTCAAAGAGTGGATTATCGATGGAAGAATAGAATAGAGGATTGTCATAGACGGTAAAGTCATCGAGCACGTTAATCATATTCACTGATTCTCGGCCTCCAAAAGTTGTACTAGTAAGCTTCCCCATTTTGAAAACTTGTGCATCATCCCCGACTCTTAAGATTAACTCACCTTCGGCAACATCCACTAAAGCTCGTCCGGTTCTCAAGAATGGCCGACCAAGTATTAAAGGAATACGAGGGTCCATTTCATAATCAACTACGACAAAATCGACCGGGAAAGTAAATGCGCCAACTTTGATAAACACGTCTTCGGCTATACCAACGGGGTAAGCGAGAGTGCGATTAGCAAGCTCAAGAGTCATCTTTGTTGGAGTGAGGTCGGGCAATGATAGTGTTTTCCAAACACTCAAAGGCATCAAATTAATACTAGCCCCGAGATCAGCAAGGGCAGTAAATTCTTCAGTTTTGTTGAACACGCAAGGCAACACGAAACGACCGGGATCTCCAAGCTAGACAACAAGGGGATAGAAATATGCCTAAGCGAGATGGATAATGAATGCTGGGGTTGGGTGGTGAAGGATTAGCAGGTAAAGGTTGAGATGTTGAAGGGTTCTTCTTGGGGGCATCGTCATGACGAGGCGGAGACGGTAATGGTGCACTAATACTAGGTGTAGGAGGAGTAGGGATACATGGTGGTGGAGGAGGTGTAGATGATGGTGGTGGGATTGGTGGTCCTACAATGGTGACTCCACTACGAGTAGTAATAGCACTCACATTGGCTCGCGGATTAGTGACGGTGTTTGAAGGTATAGAACTCGAAGAAGAAGATTGAGCAGCGGGCAAGAAACTAGCAAGCATATTCTTCAAATCATTGGTTTGACTGCTGAAGGAGGATTGAATGTTATCTCTAAGCTCGGATCTTATCTCATTTCCTTGCTTTGTGATATCTCCTTTCAGATTGATAATTTGGCTCTACAAGTTCTTGATTTGCTCACCTTGGGTTCTCATGATGGCCTCAACATCGGGGTTAATGGGTGGAATTTGTTGGGCGGGTGGGTGATAAGGATTAGAAGCTCTTGGTGGGATTTGGTTGCTTCTAGTGTAGTTGTTTGCGGGGTTTTGGTTTTGAGGAGAAAAACCGGGTGAAAGGTAATTGTTGGAACGGTAGCTCAGCATATTTCTATCCCCTTGTTGTCTAGCTTGGTAATTTTCCGGTGAATAATTACCGTAAGCAACATACACATTTTCCGGATTTCCTTGTGTCGAAGGACAATCGGTGTATGAGTGAGGACCGCCACATGTTTCACAAGGATTAGCAACCGCTTTAACTTGTTGTTGTTGTTGGTTTGAAGCGAGAAGCGTAATACTTTTGCTCATTTCAGCCATCATGCGGGTGAGTTCAGTCATCTCAGGGTTTGCTGAGGTTGAGGAAACATTGACTCTCGGGTTGTTCCTAGAAGAAGCAGAGGAATCCCAGTTCTTGTGGTTAGTAGTCATGTTCTCAATTAACTCTCTACACTCCTCGGGTCTCCTTTTCATGAATGTGCCACCGGCGGCTGCATTGATCGTATCTCGATCTCGAAAAGTCAATCCGTTGTAGAAAGTATCAATTAGGGTTACCGGGAGCATGTTGTGGTTTGGACATCTATCGATCAAGACATTATATCTCTCCCAAGCGTCAAAAAGAGATTCATCGGGATCTTGCATGAAACCGCTGATCTGATTGCGAAGGCTTGTGACCATGGATGGTGGAAAGTAGCGCGACAAAAAGCGTTGAGTCATGTCATCCCAAGTGTGAATAGAATTCTTCGGGAGACGATCAAACCATTTCTCGGCATGATGTAATAGAGTGTGTGGAAAGAGTTATAGGCGAAGCTCATCCATAGTGGCACCAGCCAACTTCATGCTCTGGGTGATTGTAATGAACTTGTCGAGGTGTTTGTTGGCATCATCATCAGGCAATCCTCTAAATGGGTTTGTTTGTACTTGCTGAATCATGTGGTGCTTCAACGAAAACTCAGGAGCGTTGATTTGCATCGGCGCAATCGGTCCTCCTCGTCCAAACATTGTTGGTTGACAAAGTTCCTCCATGGTCCGAAGATCGGGCTGTGGAAGAGCATTGTTGTTATTATTATTATTATTGAGGTGCGGTGGCATGTTGTTGTTGTTGACACCTGCCATATCTAAATCTTCTTGAGGCTCGGGCTCTTGATAATTAGAAGATCTAGTACGCATACACCTGAAAATGCAAAGGAAAACAAAACCAAACACAAAGACAATATATATACACAAGAAAGATAAAATCTTTTTGGATTTTTGAAATTTTTTGATTTTTATGGTTTTTTTTTGAATTTTTTTTATGCAAGAAAAATAACGTTCACAAGTGAACGGATCCCAAAAATAACGTGTCTAGCATAGAAAACTGTTGATCTTTACGAAAAGAGTCGGCAGCGGCGCCATTTAATACATGGCTTTTGGCCCGTATAAAAATTAAGTTCGTTGTATTGTGTGTGGTCTAATCGAATTGATCTAGGTTCTCTATGTGACTTCGTTTTATTTTGGTGGAAACAAATATTTTTGGTTGGTTTTAAATTTCAATGTGCAAAGACTTAAAAGTAAATGTCGTTAAAGTAAAGGGCAAGTATTTAAAATCTAAATCTAATTAAACAAAAGGGTGCGATATTTAAAACGTGACGGAAAGTAAATTAATTAAACGACTAGAAAATAAAACTTGACGGAAATTAAAATTAGACAAGTATAGAAAATGATAACGTAAAAATAAAACAAGATAAAGTACTAAAAGTAACTCCCAGTCAGAATATATTCCGATCACACCTTGATCGGAATATCAAACCAAACCTGATCGGAAAGTCAAAGATGTCCAATCGGAATGCTGTCACCACCAATCGGAATATCCAACGAACCTCAGATCGGAATGATGAGACCTCCTTTGATCGGAATATTGGAATGGACTTGGTCGGAATGTAGATCGGAACCCACGATCGGAATAGCTGTCACCTTACCCAATCGGAATCTCCAAAATGACACCTCGATCGGAACGTTTAAAGATGGATTCAGATCGGAATTCTGTCACAACCCCAGATCGGAATACCTCTTACCTAGCTACGATCGGAATACCAGAGCCCCCCACCAATCGGAATATAGATCGGAAAGTAAAACCCTTTTCCGATTGTCACGATCGGAAAACGGGGAAAAGTACCAAAAATAAGCTTAACAATTAAGCTATAATCCTAATAAGCGCAAGACTAAATCCTTAAGGTAAATCGTGTAAAAATAAGCTATAAAACTGAAAGTTAACAACTTTTAAAGTATGAAAAAGATAAACTTTAAGAAAAACAACTTTTTATATAAAAATAACTTTTGTAAAAACCTATATAAACTTGAAATCAAATCAAATAAACTATGAAAATAAGAGATTTAAAACGATCAAACGCATAAAAATGAAATCTTTAAACAAGTTAACAAGATTAAAAACGTGTAAATCAAAGAAAGGTAGAAGAAGATTAAGATCAACAAGATAAAGTAAAGGTGCAAGAAATTAAAGAAACACTTACTTGAAAATTAAAGGTAATTAAAGGTGCAAGACAAGTAATTAAATGTGCAAGTAATTAAATGTGCATAAAATTAAGGTGGAAGAACTAGTTTGTCAATCTAGCCAACAAAATGGAAAATTAACAATCCTAATCTATATATAGGGGAGGATTAGGAAGCTTCCTCCCCTCCTTCATCTCTTGTTAATTGCGGGATTAAGTCCCTCCTTCATTTAACCTTCATTAATTGCGTCATTAGTCCTTTTCTTCTAGTCTTTCTTTTAAATTTGGACTTTAAGGACTTGTGGCTCGGGATATCTTTTGAACTCGTCTTTAATTTCTTCAATAATATAGACTTGAGTTTCTCGGCTTTTGATAAACTTCCGTCTTTTGACTTTTTCTTCGATAAATCTTCAGAATTGGTCTTGGACTTCCGTTCTTTTTCCACTCTTGACTTCTCGACTCCGTCTTTCATCTTTTTCTTCAATAAAAGTCGTGAATGCCCGTGAATTTCCGTGTTTTCTCCACTTTTCACAATTTCGTCCTAAATTACAACAAAAACACAAACCACGCATAATTCCGACATAAAAGACATAAAATACACGTTTTGGTCCGGTTGTTATTGTAATTAAGTGGTAGAAAAGATGGGTGTTTACACACCTATCATCCATAGGATTTGCTTGTAAGCTTCCCTATTTTGAAAACATGTGCATCATCCCCGACTCTTAAGATTAACTCACCTTCGGCAACATCAACTAGAGCTCGTCCGGTTCTTAAGAATGGCCGACCAAGTATTAAAGGAATACGAGTGTCGACGTATAGTTGGTATTCGGCCCGGCCCAACAGGCCCACGACCCACACACACCAAACTTATCCTTCAAGAAACCCTAGCACTATATAAACAAGGCCAGGGGTCTTATTCTACAGCAGGTTCTCTCTCTCTTAACTACACCTCTTATACAATATATCGATCAATACTAACTTGACCGTCGGAGGTGGACCCCGGGGCTCCGGCCTCGGGTCCACGTCTAACCGGTTTACCTTTGTTTGCAGCATTACTCAGGACCCGGGAAGACGACGAACGGCCCAGGAGAGTCGTCAGACCGGCCTAGCCACTTTATGCTCCAACAAGTTGGCGCCATCCGTGGGACCATGACTAAAACATGCCTCGTGTTCTCATACGATCAAAAAGCAAGGATCTATGAAAAATCGGGTAATTCTGATTTTATATTCTCTGTTTTTGTTTTTAAGTTATTGCTCTCTGCCATGCGCGAAAACATAATTCGGAGAAACTCGTTTTTTTTTTATTATGCATTACATAACGATAAATGTAAACCGTATTATATTGAAAACAATTTGTTTAGCGGCCTGCCCATGTTATCACGTTATTGATTATGCAAATGAGATTGAAAAATAGCATATTTTTTATTTTTTGCTCTTGCTTTTAAACATTATACCGTAGGTAAAAACTTATTTATCACGAATGACAATCATGGTGAATTTTAAAACATAAGCTTGATTCCTAGACATCATCATTACTTAACAAGTAAATATGTTTTTTTTTATGCACGGTATGTATGATGTTATCATAATTGCCAATATTGTCATGATACCCTAAAGAATATCAATTCCAAAAGTAAGCCCACTATTGACGAAGAATATCAAATCCGCAATTTGATACAAGGATAGAAAATTTTTCTATTGCAGTGTTTGCGGATAATTAAATGATATTTTTGGGCGACAATATTTATATTTTCATGCTTATCTTTTTCTATGCGATATTTATATTCTTGGGCGACAATATTTATATTCTTGGGCGACAATATTTATAAAATTCTCTATATATTTTAGTTTTTAATATCCGTTGTCGTGAGCCACTGGCTTTTGTGATAATCCGCACGACCAGATATATTTTATTTCTCGTTGCGGTCACGAGTCGTGTCCTTTTGCTTTAGTCCGCACGACCTAGAGATATCGTTTGTATTGATAAAATATTACGCGGCCTTTTAAATTGATACAAAGATATTTTCAGTATCTTATTTTTTAATTGGTAACAAGATATTACCCATATATTTTAAAGTTTAAAAAATATATTGTCAATATTTTTCTATATTTATATTACCTGCATCTTTTAAATTGGCAAGGAGATATTACATATATCTTTTGATTTGATTAAATATATTTTTGGTATGTCGGGACACGGCGTAGTAATAATATCGTGATTCGCGATCATGGCCCGTCCATCCGCACTCATATGCGCATTCAATAATTATTTTATTTTTTATTCGTGGTTATGGTATGTCCAGCCGTGTTCGCTGTATGTTCGGTCATATTTTATTTTTCATCGCGGTCATGGGCCGCGTCTTCCGTGGCTATTCTGCAAGTTCGGGTATATTATTTATATTAATAAAGGATATTACACATATCATTTGAATTGCTACAGGATATTATTTATCTTTTTTTATTTGAATATGCTATATTCCGATATCATTTATTTACAAAAAATATTATATATCTTTTAAATCGGTAAGAGATATTACATATATCTTTTTAATATATTTTTCTATTTTATTTTGTATCTGCGGTTATGGTCCACCTTCCGCGTTCGTTCGCACGTTCGAATATCTTTAGCCTACGGGCGTACATGTACACATCGTTCCCAGGCGGAATAAGAGGATTGAGTGAACCTAATAATTCAACTTGTCGTATAAGAGGGATGCAACCCCAACGACCATGGATCATGTATCCTTGTTAGACACCTTACTATCAAGATGTTGTAGTAAGATACGCAAACCACATGACTCATAAAAAAAACCCTAAAAATGGTGGAAAATTCTCTCTAGCCGCCGCTGCCTAAGATCATCTTTTTTTGTTCTTTGATTCTTGATTTTACTTTTCTTTTCACATAACGTGATTGTTGAGTAACTAATTCTCTGAATTGTGTTTCTTTTACGTTTATGTTTTTGTGATTAGAGGGGCAAATCTGGTCAAAACGAATTAGGATTTCTAGGGTTTGTACGGCTGCTGAGTGTTTGTTCTTTCCTATCGTGGTTCTCGATTACGATCTGTTTTTTTTGGTTGTTCGTGTTATGGAGGTGTTCTAGGGTGAAAGGGAGTGACGGTTTTTTAGGGTTTTTACTGTCTTAGGGTTTGTTATTTCATGGATAATAGGGGAATTGATGGTAATGAAGGGCATACGCAGATTGATGTTAATGTGTTATCTGAACGAATGCAGCGTTTGAGGGAGACCATGGCAGGGTCTACGGCTGCTAGGGTTTCGGCTTATGGTGCTGCTGGAATTATGAATTCGGCTAGGACTAGTAATGCGGCTGAGTTGCAGTCTGTTGCTGGTAATGACGACAATCAGGGAAGTTCTCTTTCTCATGATCGTTGGAATGCTGTTCGGGGCAAGCCGACTCAAGAATTAGGGCATGTTGGAGTACGCACCAGTGCTACTGCTAGCCAAGGTACCTACGAGCACCCTTCGGTTCAGTCTAGAGATGAGGAGAGCTCATCTAATAAGAATGGAAAAACGTTTGCGTCATTAGTGCAACCTGCATTCAATAAGACGATTCATATCCAAGAGTTGCATAATGACGAGATCGTAACAGGGGCTGCTGTGGCTCTTCCATTTGATGATGTTGAGGAGGTAAGCTCACGCTTTAGTAATACATTATTTGGGTATTTTATCGGAAAACGTTTAGCGTTTCCGTTAGTCGACAATTATGTGAAGAACGTTTGGTCCAAGTATGGATTGAAAAGAGTGAAACTTCAGGACGAGTTTTTTCTATTCCAATTCGAGACTAAAAATGGTATGGAAAGGGTTTTGGAGAATGGCCCGTGGCTGATTCGTCAAGTTCCATTAATTCTTAATGTATGGTCGTCTGTTACTGATTTGCAAAAGGCAGAGATTAGGAAGGCTCCGGTTTGGGTCAAAATGCACCGTGTTCCTATAGTTGCATATTCTGAAGTTGGTCTAAGCTTGATTACATCTCAGATTGGTCGACCTATCATGTTAGATTCTTATACTAGTAGTATGTGTATCAATCCATGGGGTCGAAGTACATTTGCTAGGGCACTTATTGAGGTTTCTGCTGCGGATGCTCTTAAAAAATCCATGGTTGTTGCTATCCCGATTGAGAAAGATAAAGGGCATAATTTGGTGACTATTGATATTGAGTATGAGTGGACTCCTCCTAAATGCTCTACTTGTCTCATTTTTGATCATATTGATTCTAAATGTCCTAAGTTGACTTTGGTTGTCAATAGTGAGGTTGCTACACAGGTTGTTGTCGTAGATGACGCTCGTATGGCTAATGATAATGATGGTTTTGTGGTAGTTAATAATAAGAAGAAGAAGGGTAAGAACAAGCAACATCAGGTTGCTGGGATTAAATTAACTAAACCGGCTCTTAATCTTTCTTATCGTGTTGTTGAGAAAGGGGGTAGTTCTAAGATGACTAAACCAAAGGATTCGTTAGGTACTTCAGTTCCGGCTGCTCCAAAGAAGGATGGATCTATTCTTAAGAGGGGTTTCCTTAATAATAAGGTTTTGGCTCCTGATTCTAGTCTAACGGGGACAAGCAACAAGAATTCCTTTGGTGCTTTGAGTGGTTTGATGGATGATGGCACTGATTGGGAGGATGGTGGTGGCCCAACAGATGATGTGGTGAATGCTGATAGTGAGACTGACGAAGATATAGTGATTGATGATCGCCATGAAACTCGTCAACCGGATATTCGCACTTCTCATGCATCATGATGATCTCTTTTTTTCATTGTTTATGCACTTTTAGGTGGTTTTTTCCTATTGGTGTAATTTGTATTGTAATTGTTTGTTAGAGTTCATATGGCATGTCATATGATTTAGTGGTTGTTCAAGCTGGTTAGCTTGAGGTTAATGTAGCATTTCCGCTACATTCCATTGTACTTCATCGCTTTTTGGGAATATATTTTACCGGGGATGAGGCCCTTTTACCCAAAAAAAAACCACATGACTCATGATGGACTTGCAAAAGACACACTGTGCATGTCTAACAAAATTTTGTCAGTCCTTATGGTAGTAACGGTACGCCGCACGTAATAGCATAACGCATCCTATAAGTTAGTTAAGATACGTCTTATACTATGTGACAATTCACGGTTATGGCAAGATCCATCCGCGTTGGTTTGCACGTTCGAACCTAATCTCTATCTTTTGTACGCGGCTATGGTACGTCTGATAACTGGGATTTACTAGTTGAAAGTTCGTTTTCTCGGTATCTTCTCGAATTGATCTCTGGTTAATTGTGCGACTCAGTTGTTCTTGGTAAAAAATAATATTTTTGGTTGTTGTAAAATAAGTGTGCAAGACTTAAAAATAAATGACGAGTAATTAAAACTAAAACTAGTTGAAACAGAAATGGTGCAATATTTAAGACTTTAAAAGTAAATAACGGAAAATTAAATGATGTAAAATTAAAACTTAACAAAAAGTAAATTGACAATTAAATAAAAATGCAAAACGAAATTAAAATGAACTAAAAATAAAACGAGAAAAAATTAAACTTTAACTAAAACAAAATATTAAAACAAAACAAAATACCCAATCGGAATACACCCGATCGGAATCCAATCGGAATCTGATCGGAATGTACCCATCGGAAAGATGCCTGGTCGGAATGTTAAAAGGAACTCTGATCGGAATGTTTGAAAACATCTCTGATCGGAATATCACACCCCTCGTCGGAATAAAGCTAAATTGGAAAGCAAACCGGAATATGTATAAAACAAGCTAATCAGAATGTGCTAAGAAAATCTCCAAATCGGAATAACTAAAAACATCCAGACCGGAATGTTAGAAAACGCCCCCAATCGGAATATGCAAAATTGCCACAGTCAGAAAGTTAAAACCCTATTCCGATCAATGTGATCGGAATAAAAGGGTTGATGCAGTCGGAATAGATGCTAATCGGAAAAATTGTTTTAACACCTTTTCCGATTACAATTTTGATCTGAAACTTAAGCAAAGGTAATAAGCTACAATAATAAGCTCACACCAAAACTAGAGCGAATCAATAATGGGACGGAACCAATAAGCACAAATAACAACTTTTTCAAACTTTAAATGAACAAACTTCTAAATCAAACTATAAAAAGATGAACTTTTTAAGCACGAAAACATTAATGAACAACACGGATCATATGTAATTCGCACCAAAAGTAAACTAGAATCAAGAAAGGAAGATGAGAGATTCAACAAGAAAAGTAAAGATTCAAGAACAATAAAAGAAAACTTACTTGAAAATTAAATGTATTAAAGGTGCATAACAAGTAATTAAATTGCAAGAAATGAAATGTCAAGAAATGAAAATGGTGGAAGTGTGGTTTGTCAAGCCACCAACAACCTGAAAATGAACTAGGCCTAATCTATTTATAGGGGTGATTAGGGAGGAGCTTAGGAAGCTTCCTCCCTCTTTCCTCTTTGCCTTAATTGCAAACTTAAGTCCTTTTCTTATTTATCTTTTGTTAATCTTGGACTTTGGCTTGGGATTTCTTTAACTCGTCTTGATTTTTCTTTATAAATAAGACTCGAGTTCTTCGGCTTTTAGTAAACTTCCGTCTTTTGACTTTTTCTTTGATAAATCTTCAGAATTGGTCTTGGACTTCCGTTATTTTTCCACTCTTGATCTTTCGACTTCATCTTTCGTCTTTTTCTTCGATAAAAGCCCGTGAATGCCGTGTTTTCTCCACTTTTCACCTTTTCGTCCTAAATCACAACAAAAACACAAACCACGCATAATTCCGACATAAATGACATAAAATACACGTTTTGGCTCGGTTATTATTGTAATTAAGTGGTAAACAGGATGGGTGTTTTCACACCTATCAAATCCCCTACACTTAACCATTGCAATGTCCTCATGCAATGCATTAGTTACAAAGCAAGATTACATTTTCCATCATAATCAATCCACGGTGGCCTTTATTAAAGAGATAGAAAATTATAAACATTCAAAGTAAAGAAATTAAAAACATACCTTGGGTTTTGGAAATGTCGTGAATGATCATCATCCTCAAGTTTTCACTTTCTCCAAACCAAGCTTAAAAACGATATCATTGTTATTATAAGTTAGCAAACTAACACGAATTCATGTGGGCCAATTATTCACTTAGACTCCCTTATTCCTAGGTGTATCTATTATATTTTATTGTTGTCTTGAATGATCACGAGGATGCATTGTTGAATTATTTCGATAGTTTATTAGGCCGAAAATAAAGCGAACGATTTAATCAATAGTTAGCTAAAGGACAAAATCTTATAAACTGCTTCTCGGGACCTCGTAAAGTTCATATCTTGGCATAACTCGCTTCGCGATTTGAGACCTTTCTCGGACCGATATTTGGCAGCGACTTCATACTTCAAACCTTGAGAGACGTTCATGAAATAATGGTCTTCTCTTCATAATGGAATTTCTTCACTTGAAGTTTTGAGAGATTCATACTTGGACCACGACTTCTTAATATTTCTCCAATCTTTATTTTGGACTTTGATGTACAACGATCCGCCTCCTTTTATGACTTGGATATTCATCCTCATACCTTGCTAAGGTCTTTTCGGATACACTTCTCCATGAATTTTGGGGAGTTTTTGCTTTTCGTCGTGTGTCTCGATCCTTCATATTTATTTTCGATAAATGATTTTTCACATCACTTTTGGATCTTTAGCAACAAAATGTAGCCCTCATGCCTTGTTAGGGCCTTTTCGGGCTCGCCAATCTTCGCATCCCGCTTCAATAAGTTATGCCTTGGCTATGAACTCTAATCCGTACCGAGCAACTTTTAAACGATCTTGGGCTAGAAGCTAAGTAACTTTTTAAATCGTACAACCTTATTTATTGCAGATACATTTATTAACAAGCGAAGGGAGAATAGGCTTATAATTAACTCACATAAATTCACGAAAGAATACCAAACTTATAATTGACTCTATCATCTCTCGTTCTCCACAGTTTAAAATCTCAAGTAATGAGACTCGTGGATACTTAGCCTATTAAATCAAAGTTTTGGGTTTTCGAGTCATCCATAGGATCTTGCAAATTCTTAGACTTTTTCAAGTTTTAGAAATAGCGTTTTAAAGTTCCCTTGATAAACAACTCTCTAGGATCAATTATAGGAACTTGCGAAAAGTTCTTGTTCTTAACCCGTGAGAGTTAAGACTTTCGCGTTTTATAGCTCCCTATATAAAAGCCTAGAAAAACTTCACTTAAACACGTTAAGGATACTAGCTAGATTAAACTAAGATATGTAAACTCGGGTTGAGTCAAAATATTCACAACGTTTTGAAAATTAAAATCACTTTATTAAACATTTATTCTAGTAAAGAAAGAAAATAACTATACAAAGGGAAAAACTAATAGGCCAAAATAGATCAAAAATTTTGAAAAATGACGAAAATTTGATTTTCCAGTTAAAATGAGGAAAAATACAAGGAAAAGGCCACTTAACTTCGATAAAAGTCCCCCCTACACTTAATATAAACATTTTCCTCAATGTTTAAGAATGTGGGAGTAAACTCCCCTACACTTAGGACATTATGCACTTTGTTTAAATCTCGCTATGAAAGGGACAACTAAAGAGATTCCTATTTTAATATTGAGAAATATAAAATAGTGAATCGAAAAGAGTTTAGGATAGAACCGGGAAGAATGGGACACGGAATCACGGTTCGTCAAAAGTCATCAAGAGTGTGTCTTTGAAACTCTAATCCCTGCACATGATAAGAAAGAAAGAAAGAAACACCACGGGGCTCCCCCTACACTTATGGTGAAAATAGATAGATAATTGGGTTGCCTCCCAAAAAGCGCTTGTTTATATTAACCGAGTCACGAGCCTGACTCGTCCCCGAATTAAATGGTCCATGGGGAAGCCTCGAATAATACCGGGATCAAAGACCTTGTCCTCGTTCCCGGTTGACATCAACAAAGGAGAGGCGGGGGGATAAGTCTTGAATGGGAGAAAGGTCCTTTCAACATACGAGAAGTATGTGAATTCAAGATCCACGGGAGGTGGGGTGGGTAAAGTAAGCACATTGTCCTCCCCAAAAGACAATGGATGTTGAGCAAGCGGCAAAGCCGTAATGGTATCAATCATAGCATAATCAATGTCACCTCCCGGGTCAAAGCACTCATCCTCCGTGATAGTGGCTAACGGGGAGGATGAAAGGTGCTCGGGAGGGGAATTGGGAAAATATCTTCCTGCAGCAAATTATCAAAAATAATGTCCCCCTCCGCGTCAGAATCATCAATACCTGGAGGGATGGAGTGGATATCGATTTCTTCCAGCAATGGGTCATTATCTTCAACGGGAGGAATAGATGGAAGTAAAGACTTGGAAAGAGAAGGAGAAGTCAACTCTTCGATTTGAGCAATAAGAAGGTGAACTTTCTGTAATCTATCGCGAAGAAGCACGTCTTCCACCTTATCCACAAGATCATGTTCATCGGTGAACTTCTCGTAAACCAGAGAGAATAAATCGTCATCACCCGCATCTCCCGGTGGAGATTGAGAAATTTCAAAAGTGAAATTCTCATAGTTTGGAGAAAAATCGACATCAGTAGGATCGACCTCTTCCGTAAGAGTAACGTCGTACACAAACTCCATAGCAGTCGGTATGTCACAAACCTCATCATCAAACACTTTAACAAGACCAACATCACTAAGCTCATTCAACGAATCACAATCCTTAGACACATTTGGGATATCGAGAGGAGGGATGACAATAGCGCTAGGGCATTGAGCAGTAAGGTCATTCCAAGAAATAGTAGGCTCATCGTCATCATCATCATAATAGTATGGGTACACCGGGGGAGGAGTGTAAGTCTCAATATTCGATATTTGCCCCTGTCGTTGATCCTCTTGACATTTCTCGATGATCTTGTTGCAAGCTTCTTGAATTTGTTGACTTTGCTTAACAAGAGTGTCCCATTGTTCGTGGGGGCTCAAATGTTCGAAGGAGGGTTGATGATCGATGGTGTGTTGTGGGGGTTCAAATTATTGAAAACCTGAATTATAGCATGGTTGTGGCTCATAGTAGTTCATCGGTTGAGAAGAATTAGAAACCGGGTTTGGTTCATAATAATCCATTGGTGAAGAAAATTGAGGACACGGATTTTTCTCATAATAATTCATTGGTTGACAATAAGAAGTATCGTGAGGACCCCCACAATTGTTGCAAAATGGTTGAGGAGAAAGACTGGGTGCATCTTGTGGATAGCTATTATCATAGTCATAATTGTACCCCGGTTCTTGCCCGTGACCATACGGGTCTTGAACCGGGCACGAAACATGCCAATGAGAATCGCTTCCACAATAGATGCACGGGGGAACAAGAGGAGGTGGGTTCAAAAAGGACGAATTAGTCGAGTTGCACAAAGGACAAAATCCGAATAGGAATTGTGTATTGTCGATATCGTTTCCGCACCGCTCACATGTACACCATTGACAAGAGTCGTTCCCGTACAATCGTCTCCCACCCCCGACACAATGGACATAAAAATCCATAGAGAAAGATAGATGAGCAAGAAGAATATTTTTGGTGCAAAACTTTGAAAAAGAAATGCTTTTTATGATTTTTCAAATGTTTTTGGATTTTTGAAAATTTTGGACACGAAATATAACGTTCACGAGTGAAAGGATCCCAAAAGCCAACGCGTCTCTCACAAAAAACCTTTAATCCTCACAAAAAGAGCCGGCAGCGGCGCCATTTGATAACTGGGATTTACTAGTTGAAAGTTCGTTTTCTTGGTATCTTCTCGAATTGATCTCTGGTTAATTGTGCGACTCAGTTGTTCTTGGTAAATAATAATATTTTTGGTTGTTGTAAAATAAGTGTGCAAGACTTAAAAATAAATGACGAGTAATTAAAACTAAAACTAGTTGAAACGTAAATGGTGCAATATTTAAGACATTAAAAGTAAATCACGGAAAATTAAATGATGTAAAATTAAAAATTAACAAAAAGTAAATTGACAATTAAATAAAAATGCAAAACGAAATTAAAATGAACTAAAAATAAAACGAGAAAAATTTACACTTTAACTAAAACAAAATATTAAAACAAAACAAAATACCCAATCGGAATACACCCGATCGGAATCCAATCGGAATCCGATCGGAATGTACCCATCGGAAAGATGCCTGGTCGGAATGTTAAAAAGAACTCTGATCGGAATGTTTGAAAACATCTCTGATCGGAATATCACACCCCTCGTCGAAATAAAGCCAAATTGGAAAGCAAATCGGAATATGTATAAAACAAGCTAATCGGAATGTGCTAAGAAACTCTCCAAATCGGAATAACTAAAAACATCCAGATCGGAATGTTAGAAAACACCCCCAATCGGAATATGCAAAATTGCCACAGTCGGAAAGTTAAAACCCTATTCCGATCAATGTGATCGGAATAAAAGGGTTGATGCAGTCGGAATAGATGTTGATCGGAAAAGGGTTTTAACACCTTTTCCGATTACAATTTTGATCCGAAACTTAAGCAAAGGTAATAAGCTACAATAATAAGCTCACACCAAAACTAGAACGAATCAATAATGGGACGGGACCAATAAGCACAAATAACAACTTTTTTAAACTTTAAATGAACAAACTTCTAAATCAAACTATAAAAAGATGAACTTTTTAAGCACGAAAACATTAATGAACAACACGGATCATATGTAATTCGCACCAAAAGTAAACTAGAATCAAGAAAGGAAGATGAGAGATTCAACAAGAAAAGTAAAGATTCAAGAACAATAAAAGAAAACTTACTTGAAAATTAAATGTATTAAAGGTGCATAACAAGTAATTAAATTGCAAGAAATGAAATGACAAGAAATGAAAATGGTGGAAGTGTGGTTTGTCAAGCCACCAACAACCTGAAAATGAACTAGGCCTAATCTATTTATAGGGGTGATTAGGGAGGAGCTTAGGAAGCTTCCTCCCTCTTTCCTCTTTGCCTTAATTGCACACTTAAGTCCTTTTCTTCTTTATCTTTTGTTAATCTTGGACTTTGTCTTGGGATTTCTTTAACTCGTCTTGATTTTTCTTTATAAATAAGACTCGAGTTCTTCGGCTTTTAGTAAACTTCCGTCTTTTGACTTTTTCTTTGATAAATCTTCAGAATTGGTCTTGGACTTCCGTTCTTTTTCCACTCTTGATCTTTCGACTTCATCTTTCGTCTTTTTCTTCGATAAAAGCCCGTGAATGCCGTGTTTTCTCCACTTTTCACCTTTTCGTCCTAAATCACAACAAAAACATAAACCACGCATAATTCCGACATAAATGACATAAAATACACGTTTTGGCTCGGTTATTATTGTAATTAAGTGGTAAAAAGGATGGGTGTTTTCACACCTATCAACGTCTATTCGCGTTGGTCTACGCGACCGTAATTTTTTAAATACTTGATTAAGTTTAATATTACTAATCGAGTTTAGCACCATTAAACTTGGGGGGTTACCAGGGTATAATAATACCACTATTTCCGTGCATGACACGCAAATATCTTTGGATATATTTCTTTGCCGCAGAAGTCCGCCTTCTGTCGTGTTATTCCTTTGCCATGGAAGTATCACTTCCATTGGCTTATTCCTTCGCCGCGGAAGTACTCCTTCCGCGTGCTTGTTTCTACGCCATGGAAGTAACTCTTCCATTGGCTTATTCCTTCGCCGCGGAAGTACTCCTTCCGCGTACTTCTTCCTTTGCCATGGAAGTGTCTCTTCCATTGGCTTATTCCTTCGCCGCAGAAGTACTCCTTCCGCGCGATTGTTTCTTCGCCATGGAAGTATCTCTTCCATTGGCTTATTCCTTCGCCACAGAAGTACTCCTTCCGCGCGATTGTTTCTTCGCCATGGAAGTATCTCTTCCATTGGCTTATGCCTTTGCTACGAAAGTATCTCTTCCGTTGGCTTATTCATTCGCCGTGGAAGTATCTCTTTCACGTGCTTATTATCTTCGCCGTGGAAGTATCTCTTCCACGTGCTCATTATTTTCGCCGTGGAAGTATCTCTTCCACGTGCTCATTATTTTCGCCGTGTAAGTATCTCTTCCACTTGCTCATTATTTTCGCCGTGGAAGTATCTCTTCCACGTGCTCATTATCCTTCTCCGTGGAAGTATCTCTTCCACGTGCTTATTGTCTTCGCCGTGGAAGTCCTACTTCCACTGGCTTATTGTCTTCGCCGTGGAAGTATTCCTTCCACGTGCTTATTATCTTCGCCGTGGAAGTAATTCTTCCACTAACGTATTATCTTTGCCGTGGAAGTATCTCTTCCACGTGCTCATTATCTTTGCCGTGGAAGTATCTCTTCCACGTGCTTAGTATCTTCGCCATGGAGGTATCTCTTGCACGTGCTTCTTATCTTTGCCGTGGATGTATCTCTTCGACGTGCTCATTATTTTCGCCGTGGAAGTATCTCTTCCACGTGCTCATTATTTTCGCCGTGGAAGTATCTCTTCCACGTGCTCATTATCCTTCGCCGTGGAAGTATCTCTTCCACGTGTTTATTGTCTTCGCCGTGGAAGTCCTCCTTCCACTGGATTATTATCTTTGCCGTGGAAGTATCTCTTCCACGTGCTTATTATCTTCGCCGTGGAAGTATCTCTTCCACGTGCTTCTTATCTTCGCCGTGGAATTATCTCTTCCACGTGCTCATTATTTTCGCTGTGGAAGTATCTCTTCCACGTGCTCATTATTTTTGTCGTGGAAGTATCTCTTCCACGTGCTCATTATCCTTCGCCGTGGAAGTATCTCTTCCATGTGCTTATTGTCTTCGCCGTGGAAGTCCTCCTTCCACTGGATTATTGTCTTCGCCGTGGAAGTATTCCTTCCACGTGCTTATTATCTTCGCCGTGGAAGTAATTCTTCCACTAGCGTATTAACTTTGCCGTGGAAGTATCTCTTCCTCGTGCTCATTATCTTTGCCGTGGAAGTATCTCTTCCACGTGCTTATTATTATCGCCGTGGAAGTATCTCTTCCACGTGCTTCTTATCTTCTCCGTGGAAGTATCTCTTCCACGTGCTCATTATTTTTGTCGCGGAAGTACGTCTTCCATTGGCACATTTCTTTGTCGCGGAAGTACGTCTTCCGTTGACACATTTCTTTGTCGCGGAAGTACGTCTTCCGTTGACACATTTCTTTGTCGCGGAAGTACGTCTTCCGTTGACACATTTCTTTGTCGCGGAAGTACGTCTTTCGTTGACACATTTCTTTGTCGCGGAAGTACGTCTTCCGTTGACGCATTTCTTTGTCGCGGAAGTACGTCTTCTGTTGACGCATTTCTTTGTCGCGGAAGTACGTCTTCCGTTGACACATTTCTTTGTCGCGGAAGTACGTCTTCCGTTGACACATTTCTTTGTCGCGGAAGTACTTCTTCCGTTGACACATTTCTTTGTCGCGGAAGTACGTCTTCCGTTGACACATTTCTTTGTCGCGGAAGTACGTCTTCCGTTGACACATTTCTTTGTCGCGCAAGTACGTCTTCCGTTGACACATTTCTTTGTCGCGGAAGTACGTCTTCCGTTGACACATTTCTTTGTCGCGTAAGTACGTCTTCCCCTTGACACATTTCTTTGTCGCAGAAGTATGTCTTCCGTTGACACATTTCTTTGTCGCGGAAGTACGTCTTCCGTTGGCACATTTCTTTGTCGTGGAAGTACGTCTTCCGTTGGCACATTTCTTTGTCGTGGAAGTACGTCTTCCGTTGGCACATTTCTTTGTCGCGGAAGTACGTCTTCCGCGACGAATTACTTGGCCTGGCTAAGAGTGAATTTCCAAAATTTATATCGTTTAATCCATGAAACATTGTGACAAATTTTGGAAGTCGTTATCAACTGTCGTGGCTATAAGACGGATGTAATCTCCGCATCACTTTGCCACAGAAGTACGAATTCTGTTGGCCTTAAGACGAATGCAATATTCGCACTATGCTGCATCATTAGTGGGTATTAGAAGTACGTCTTCAAATGTTCACGACGCCGCATACGGGTTCCACCTTTACCTTCATAAAACCTTCTTATCATCCTCACATTAGAGATGAATAAGAACGATACCTTGCCAATGCCAATGTTACCCCGGCTATAGAACATGCTTTCTTCTTACGGGGTCCTTACCGTCTAATCACGGGAAACCAAGCATTCGAGCACAACCACCCGTCTTACGTATACGTGTTTTCCCATTTCTTTCGACGTGGATATGCTTACAGGTAGCGGATATGGTGTGAAGTCTAGTAACCTCGGTGATAACCTCGCATACTAGACTGGGGGGACATGATGACGTATATTGGCTAGGCTCACTATTCGTAACCCCAAACCATCATCTTTTCGCTAAAAGTAGCCCATTACGAGTGGAGCCATATGTTACGGACAACCCACGAGGATGTCCTAGCAGCAAGCCGCACGCGGTTGTTTAGTGAGCATGATACACGAATGAGTCTAGCATAACATGATCATGGACCATATCATACTAGACTGGGGGACATGTCGACGTATAGTTGGTATTTGGCCCGGCCCAACAGGCCCGCGGCCCACACACACCTAACTTATCCTCCAAGAAACCCTAGCACTATATAAACAAGGCCAGGGGTCTCATTCAACAGCAGGTTCTCTCTCTCTTAACCACACCTCTTATACAATATATCGATCAATACTAACTTGACCGTCGGAGGTGGACCCCGGGGCTCCGACCTCGGGTCCACGTCTAACCGGTTTACCTTTGTTTGCAGCATTACTCAGGACCCGGGAAGACGACGAACGGCCCAGGAGAGTCGTCAGACCGTCCTAGCCACTTTATGCTCCAACAACGAGGGTCCACTTCATAATCAACAATGATAAAGTCGACCGGGAAAGTAAATGTGCCAACTTTAATAAACACGTCTTCGGCAATACCAACGGGGTAAGCGAGAGTGCGATTTGCAAGATCAAGAGTCATCTTCGTTGGAATAAGGTCGGGTAATGATAGTGTTTTCCAAACACTTAATGGCATGTGATTAATACTGGCCCCGAGATCAGCTAGGGCAGTAAATTCTTCGGTTTTCTTTAAAGATGCAAGGCAACACAAAACGACTGGGATCTCCAAGTTTTTCTGGAAGTTCTTTAAGAATAACTGCAGAGCAGTTTTCATTTAAGCGTGTGTTGACGAGCTCAATCAACTTCTCCTTCTTGTTAAGCAATTCCTTGAATGCTTTGACAAATTTCGGCATGTGGACAAGTGCTTCAATAAGGCTAATGTTGAAAGTCATTTGAAAGATCATCTTCAAATAATTCGACACTTGAATGTCATCCTTTTTGTGCATTTTGGTCTTGCCTAAGCGAGATGGATAATGAATGCTGGGGTTGGGTGGTGAAGGATTAGCAGGTAAAGGTTGAGATGTTGAAGGGTTCTTCTTGGGGGCATCGTCATGACGAGGCGGAGACGGTAATGGTGCACTAATACTAGGTGTAGGAGGAGTAGGGATAAATGGTGGTGGAGGAGGTGTAGATGATGGGGGTGGGATAGGTGGTCCTACTATGGTAACTCCACTATGGGTAGTAATAGCACTCACATTCGCTCGCGGATTGGTGACGGTGTTTGAAGGTAGAGAACTCGAAGTAGAAGGTTGAGTAGTGGGCAAGAAACTAGCCAACATATTCTTTATATTATTCGTTTGATTGTTGAAGGAGGATTGAATATTATCTCAAAGCTCGGATCGAATGTCATTTCCTTGCTTGGTGATATCTCCTTTCAAATTGATTATTTGGCTCTATAGATTCTTGATTTGCTCACCTTGGGTTCTCATTAAAGCTTCAACATCTTGATTGATGGGTGGGGCTTGTTGAGCGGGTGGGTTATAAGGATTAGAAGCTCTTGGTGGGATTTGGTTGCTTCTATTGTAGTTGTTGGCGGGGTTTTGGTTTTGAGGAGAAAAATCGGGTGAAAGGTAGTTGTTTGACCGGTAACTCAGCAAATTTCTATCCCCTTGAGGTCGAGCTTGGTAAATTTCCAATGAATAATTACCATAAGCTGCATACACATTTTCCGGATTTCCTTGAGTAGAAGGACAATCTGTGTATGAGTGTGGACCGTAGCATGTCTCACAAGGATTGGCAACCGCTTTAACTTGATGTTGTTGGTTTGAAGCGAGAAGCAAGATATTCTTGTTCATTTCAGTCATCATGCGGGTGAATTCGGTCATATCGGGGCTTGCTGAAGTAGAAGAAACATTGACTCTCGGGTTGTTCCTTGAAGAAGCAGAGGAATCCCAGTTCTTGTGGTGAGTAGTCATGTTTTCAATAAGTTCTCTACACTCCTCGGGTCTCCTTTTCATAAATGTGCCACCGGCGGCTGCATTAATCGTATAACGATCTCGAAAAGTCAAACCATTGTAGAAAGTATTAATTAAGGTCACAGGGAGCATGTTGTGGTTCGGACAACGATCGATCAAGACATTATATCTTTCCCAAGCGTGAAAGAGAGATTCATCGGGTTCTTGCATGAAACCGCTGATTTGATTGCGAAAGCTTGTGACCATGGATGGTGGAAAGTAGCGCGACAAAAAGCGTTGAGTCATGTCATCCCAAGTATGAATTGAATTCTTCGGGAGACGATCAAACCATTTCTCGGCATGGTGTGATAAAGTATGTGGGAAGAATTGTAGGCGAAGAACATCCATTGTGGCACCGGTGCACTTCATGCTTTGAGTGATTGTAATGAACTTGTCTAGGTGTTTGTTGGCATCATCATCAGGCATTCCTCTAAAAGGATTTGTTTGCACTTGCTGAATCATGTGGTGCTTCAACGAAAACTCCGGAGCCGTGATTTGCATCGGCGCAATCGGTCCTCCTCGTCCAAACATGGTAGGTTGACAAAGCTCCTCCATTATCCGAAGATCGGGCTGTGGAAGAACATTTTTGTTATTGTTGAGGTGCGGTGGATGATTGTTGTTGTTAACACCTGCCATACTTAAATCTTCTCGAGTCTCGGGCTCTTGATAATTAGAAGATCTAGTACGCATACACCTACAAAGGCAAAAGAAAACAAAACCAAACGCAAAGAGAATATATATACACAATAAAAATAAAATCTTTTTGGATTTTTGAAAATTTTAATTTTTATGTGTTTTTTTAACAATTTTTAAATTTTTATGGTTTTTTTGGAAATTTTGAATGCAAGAAAAATAACGCTCACGAGTGAACGGATCCCAAAAAGCTACGCGTCTCTCACAGAAAACCGTTAATCTTTACGAAAAGAGCCGACAGCGGCGCCATTTTAATGTAAAGATTTTGTTAGGTTCAATTGTTCGTTTCTCGGTATCTTAACGAATTGATTTCCGGTTCAAAGTACGACTCTATTGTTTTTGGTGAAACAAATATTTTTGGTTGTTTTAAAATAAAATGTGCAAAGACTTAAAAGTAAAAGGACAATTAAATAAATCTAAGTCTAATTTAAAATAAATGGCGAGTATTTAAAAGCGTGACGAAAATAAAAAGGCACTTAAAGTAAATAACGCAAACTTAAATCTATCTAAGGCAAACTTAAAACGCAACTAAAACTTAAACTAAGGCAAAGATAAAATAAATCTAAGGCAAATAAACTTAAAGTGCAACTAAGTAAAAAGGCGGGAAAAATAAAGCTTGAAAATTAAAAACAGAAACTTAAAAACAGTAACTTAAAAGAACCTGAAAAATAGCTCATCCGGAATAATCCTTAGTTCGGAATAAACACTCATCCGGAATGTCACCTTTGTTCGGAATGTTCTTCTTCACTCGGAATATTCACCAAAATCCTTGTTCCGGAATAAAGTCTTGATTCGGAATAATGGTCTTGATCCGGAATGTTCTGCTGATCCGGAATATCTTCCTTGATCCGGAATATTGAAGATTCCGGATGAAGTCTTTGATCCGGAATAATTAATTATTCCGAATAAAGTACTTTGATCCGGAATGTCTCCTTGATTCGGAATATTCTGTTGATCCAGAATGTGAGCTTGATCCGGAATAAAAGGCTGATCCGGAATGTCCAATATTCTGGATGAAGTCTTTGATCCGGAATAATAAATTATTCCGAATAAACTACTTTGATCCGGAATGTCTAATATTCCGGATGAACACCCTTGATCCGGAATAAACTTGCACAAACTCCTTCACTCGGAATAACTGGCTTGATCCAGAATAATCCTGGGAATACAGTAACAGAAAGCACGAAGAACACGGAAGAACAAGTATATACGAATCTAAACAAAACTAATCTAAATCAACCACAAGATTAAATCAAACTAATCAAACAACATCTACTAATCATAAACAAACAATCCAAATCAACAAAACTAACAATAATGATCAAGATAATCAAAACCCACTTTGATCAAATCAATAAAAATAAGAACATGAACATGAACAAATAAACATAAAGATTAAAGAAAGGTAGATAGGAGATGAACAATAAAAATAAAGATTGACAAGAATTAAAAGAAAACTTACTTGAAATTAAATGTATTTAAGGTGCAAGACAATATATTTGTACGATTATGAGGTGAGAACCATTCTTCTTTGTAAAGAGTGTATTGTCTACCATTCCCATGGTATACTCATGTTTTACAAGAAACGCTTTAATTCTATCATACCAAGCTTTGGGTGCTTGTTTGAGTCCATAAAGTGCTTCCTTAAGCTTGTAAACATGGTCCGGTTTCTCAAAATCAATGAAGCCGGGAGGTTGAGCCACATATACCTCCTCATTGATCAAACCGTTAAGAAATGCACTCTTTACATCCATTTGTTGAAGCTTAATATCTAAGGCACAAGCGTAGGCTAAAAGGATTCTAATAGATTCTAATCTAGCTACCGGTGCATATGTCTCGTCATAATCAATCCCTTCTTGTTGATTATAGCCTTGAGCTACAAGTCTAGCCTTGTTACGAGACACAACACCCTTCTCATCTAGCTTATTCCTAAATACCCATTTGGTTCCTATAATGGTAGAACTTCTAGGTGGAGGAACAAGTTCCCAAACATCATTGGCAACAAATTGATTCAATTCTTCTTGCATCGCAATGACCCAACTCTCATCCGTCAAAGCTTCTTTAACATTCTTTGGTTCAATCAAGGAGACAAAACAAAAGAAGTTGCTTCGGTTTTGGACTTGAGATCTTAGGGTCCTTTGATTTAAGTCACCAATGACATTATTGAGAGTATGATCCCTAGACTCCTTAATGTTTACTTCCTTTTCGACACTAAGGTCTTCAACTCCTATTTTTCTAACCTCTTTGGCTTTAACTACTTCTAATTCATCCAAGTCATCATCAACCAATGGTGGTGTCTTGGGTGAAGGAGGGGTTTCATCAAAGGTTACGTTGAGTGATTCTTCAATAACCCCTGAGGTTCTATTTAGGACTATGTAGGCCTTACTAGTTTGGGAATAACCTAAAAGGATACCTTCGTAAGACTTTGGGTCAAACTTGGTAAGGTAGTCTTTGGTGTTGAGGATAAAGCACTTGCTTCCAAACACCCTAAAGTATTCTAATGAGGGTTTCTTACCTTTAAGAATCTCATAGGGGGTCTTTCCTAGGAAAGGTCGAATAAGAATTCGGTTGAGAATATAAGTCGATGTATCTACGGCATTGCACCAAACCTTTTGAGGCAACGATTGCTCGTTTAACATCGTCCTACTCATCTCTTGGAGAGTCCTATTCTTCCTTTCAACTACCCCATTTGATTGTGGAGTGCGAGGAGCCGAGAAGTTATGGGTAATACCATGAGCTTCACAAAAGGCACCAAATTGCACTTCATTATCAAATTCCCTACCATGATCCGTCCTAATAGAAACAATTGAACATCCTAGTTGATTTTGAATTCTCCGACTAAAGATTTCGAAGTGATCGAAAGCTTCATTCTTAGATGCCAAAAATCTAGTCCAAGTGAATCTAGAATAGTCATCAACTATAACTAGGGTATAAAGGTTACCTCCATAGCTCCGTATGGCGGAAGGTCCAAAGAGATCCATATGTAGGAGCTCTAAGCACCGAGAGGTCGAAACCAAATTCTTGGCTTTGTGACTTGAGTGAACTTGCTTTCCAACTTTGCAAGCATCACAAAAGTGACTATCAAACTTAATCTTGGGGAGGTGTCTTACCAACTCCTTAGAGACTAAAGATTGAATTAAACGCATATTAGCGTGACCTAATCTCCTATGCCAAAGAGTAGAACTATCATCTATAGTCGCAAGACATATGTTGTCTTTTTACTTCTTATTAACCTTCATGACATAAAGCCCGTGCTTTCTAACACCTTTTCTAATGACTTTTCAATCTTTTACGATTTCACTGTCATGTTCCGAAAATATGACCTTACACTTATTATCACAAATTTGACCTATACTTAAAAGGTTAAAACCTAAGTTATCTACGTGCTCAACATTTTCAATGGTCATGGAGTCAAGAGAAACCGTACCTTTGCCAATGATATTACCACGTAGACTACTAGCGAATGTGACGTTACCTCCATCATATGCTTTGTAATGCGAGAACAAACTTCGATTACCCGTCATGTGTTTAGAACATCCACTATCCTTAATCCACTCATCGGGCTCCAAATCAATTCCCAAGCATATCTAGGTAACAATACACAAGATCAAACATTTGGTCCCCAATATCTCATGGGTCCAAAATTGTTAGTTCCAAACATCCCTTGCATTTGGTTGGGATGAATGAATGAGGTGGGGATTCCTCATGGAGAACAAAATGGAGGAGGGTAGTAGTTCATGTAACCATTTTGTTGTTTATTACTTCTCCTAGGTGTGTTTGATCTAGGTTTAGAGTTATTATTATTCTTTCTAGGTGTTGGAGTTTTACTTCTAGTTCGTGAGTTGTTTTGATTATCTCTTGTAGGCGTTGTCGTTATACTTCTAGGCTTAGGCTCATTCCGTACTCTAGGTGGAGTAGAAGATAATCTAGATAAACTTCTATTTCCCATGAGAGGTTTACTTAACGGCTTATAGAACTTACTAATAGCATTGTCGTCAAGTATGGGTAATTGAACTTTATTAACAGTAAGATGCTTTGGTTTTTCATTTAACTTAGATTTTTCAGAAAGTTCAGAGTTTTCACAAAATTCTGGCCGCGGTACCTTATCTATGGCCGCGGTTCCGTAGCGATAAGGAACCGCGCCATACAATGTGGAACCGCGTCCAGAATGTGTTTTCTGTGAAAACCTGACTTGTTTTGGTTCACTAGTTGAGGCTTCATTTGAGTTAAAACCTAGACCAAGTTTTTCCTTAGAATGAACTTGTTTGTTTAACATATCATCAAGAGCACTAGTACCTTTCATGTACTTTTCCAATTTAATGGAGGTGCTCTTGAGATCATCATTCTCTAATCTAAGTTTCTCACAACTTAAGCAACCTAAATCAACCTCTTTGTTTTTCTCAAGTTTAGCCAATTTCTCCCTAAGTTCATTGTTCTCATTTTCAAGCTTAGTTTTGGTTGATTTTAAGGTTTTATTCTTTTCTATGAATTTAAGACTAAGTTTGTGTAAGCTATCATATTTGCCTTCAATTTCAATATCATCTAAAGTGGAACTATCATTGCTATAATATTCGGTTTCGGAATGTACCTCTTTAGAAGTGTGAGCCATAAGACATTTCTCCTCTTTGGGGTTGTCATCATCATCTTCACCGCTATCGCTCCAAGCGCCACTAACGAATGCCGTGTGGTTCTTATCACGAGCGGGCTTTGGACAATCACCAATGAAGTGATTTGGATCACCACATCTAAAGCAACTCCTATCACCTTTTTCGTTCTTGACAAACCGATTCTTTGACAATGGTTTCTTGTCATAGTTTGGTTGCCTAACGTGTTGACCTCGTCTCTTGAAGAACTTCTTGAAATCTCTCACCGCCAATGCATACTCCTCGTCATCACATTCCGAGGAACTATCATGGTCACTTTGTGCCTTCTTGGCCTTAAGTGCAAGAGATTTCCTTTCACTCTTGGTTTTTACTAATTCCGAGTCCTTCAAAATTATCATCTCATGAACCTTCAAGTTTCCTATAAGTTCATCGAGTGATAAAGTTGAGAGATCTTTCGACTCTTCAATAGCTGTGACGTTTGCTCTCCACTTTGGATGTAAGGCCCTTAGAAACTTCCTAACATTGTTCTTGCTAGAAAAACCTTCATCAAGTGCTTTTAGACTAGTAATAATGGTGTTAAACCTAGCAAATGCACTATCAATAGTTTCATCTTCTAAGATGACAAATTGTTCATATTGTTGGACAAGAAGATCGATTTTACTTTCTTTGACTTGGCTATTACCTTGGTGGGTTACTAAAAGAGTGTTCCAAATATCTTTAGCGGTTTCACACATAAAAATTCTTTCATACTCTTTCTTAGGCAAAGCATTATAAATCACCATTTTAGCCTCATTATTTTTTGAAAGTTTCTTTTTAGTATCATCATTAGCTTTGTCAAAAGTGACTAATTCTTTTGTTTTAGAAACTTCATTAAATTTAAAGGGTAAAAAATCACCATTGGTAATAACATGCCAAAGATCTAAATCTTTTGATTTCACATAAGTTTCAAATCTATATTTCCAATAAATAAAACTATCGGTTTCAAAAAGTGGTGGTCTTTGCATAGATTGCCCTTCTAGGTACTTGTTGGAATCCATAGATCGATTCAAGTTTTAAAATACAATATACTTTAAAAATTCTTGAGCAACCCGCTCTGATACCAATTGTAGAAACTAGAAGGGGGGGGGGGTTGAATAGTTTCTTAAATTTACTTGTTAAGATATGGTTTCCAAAAATCCTTTTTCAAAAAACTTAGGCTTGAGGAAATATGTGAAATCTTCTTATGCACAAATATGAACAATGATAGTGTAGCTAAACTAATACTAACAAAAATATATCCACAAAGAATAAAGAATGATAGTGTAGCTAAACTAATACTAACAAAAATATATCCACAAAGAATAAAGAATGATAGTGTAGCTAATCTAATATTAACACATGTATATGCAAAAAGTAATAATGAATGTAAAGAGTTAAGGGTAAAGAAAGATCAAACCGAACACCAAGGATTTATAGTGGTTCGGCAACGAAGCTCACTCCTCGTTCCTACTCCACTCCTCGAGTACTCCTTACTCGAGAGTTCACTACACAACAAGCTCCTTATGGTGGAGAAAACCGTACACGTCGCTTAACCAATTTCCGACTCTAAGCTAAAAGTTGAGCCCTAATCGTAGCTAGGACCAATCTACACAACTATACTTAGTACATACACAACTTCCAAATAGACACAACTACTTGGATCTTCACAACTATGACACAACTACAAGTATATAAAAATTGATCTTCAATGGATCTTTGGTGGTGGACTCAACACTTCACTAGGATAGTGTTCTTCTCTTTGCACTTGGAGAGGAAGAGATGGAAGAACAAGATTCACTTCTTAAACAAGTAATAATCAAACAAATGATCAAAGATTTGAGTGATTAAAGAAGGGGTTTGAATCTGGAAATGAATGTGCAAAAGAGGTGAGGTGAAAAGCTGAGAATGGCCAACTATTTAAAGGACAAAGGAGCCAACGGCTAGTTCTGCCCGCGGTACCTTATCACAGCCCGCGGTACCTTATCGATAAGGTACCGCCTAGGCGCTAAGGTACCGCCGGACTAGACTCCGCTCCTTTTTGTCCTTTAGTGGTGGAGGTCTTATCTGGGTATAAAAATATCCTGAAAGGATATTCTTAACAGAATAAGAATATGCCGTTTTCAAATTTCAAATAATTAATTTAATAAAACATTTTCTTAAAAATAAAGTTTAATAAAAACTTGTCACTTTTAATAAAAAGTGAGTTTTAAGAAAAGATTAAATCACTTGATCACTTGATTAAGGTTAGTACTTGTTTATCCATACCTTAAGTGAAAATGGGTAAAATGAAAAATACTTGAACTCAAGAATTCATTTTTCGTTGTTTTCGTAAATGCTTGTTTTTACATATTGTCGTAATCAAAACTAAGCGAGACTGAAAAATGCAAGTAACGTTTTTAGTCATTATTGCATTAACAGATCCTTTTACCCTCCGCATACGGAATTACTCCAAGGATACAAAGCATCGCATGCCGGCGTGCGTGAAGACTTATGATAGGACTGGTGATCCGGACGATCACCTAAATATATTTGACACGCAGGCGAAAATTGAACGATGGCCCATGCCTATATGGTGCCAAATTTTCAATTCAACCTTGATCGGCAATGCTCGTGATTGGTTTGAAGGACTTCCTCCCCGAAGCATTGATAGCTTCACTGAACTGCGTACTGCGTTCAAGAACAATTATACTCAGCGAAAGAAGTATAATAGGGACCCGGTCTCATTGGCAACTGTCAAGCAACGGCCTGGGGAATCTACGGAGGCCTTCACCGAATGCTTCAATGACGAGTGCACACGCACAAAGACAATGGCGGAAATTCTAAAAATTTCCGATTATATGCACGCCATAACGGACAGGGAATTAATCAGACGTCTCAATGACAAGCGACCGGTGAAGTATGACGACCTTATGGAAAGGGTCAGGAACTTCATAGAAGGGGAAACCGCGGTAGCCACGGCCTATCCTTCAAAAGGAAACAGCTATTGATCGAACGACCAGTCCAGGAGACAGTCGTGTGGTCAAAGCAACCAGGGCAGTGGGAGGAGCTCGGACTACAAGAGCCAAAACAAAGGAGGACGGTCGGAGGACAAGTTTACCCCTCTAAAGATGTCCTACCGGCAGATCTTGCTGATAGAAGGGGCCAACTTCCCGAGACCTCCCCCAATGACGACTCCGGTGGACCGTCTTCAAGGAAATCGCTTTTGCGAATTCCATAACGACAAGGGCCACGGCACGGAGGAATGTATCCAGCTCAAGAAGCACATTGAGTCATTGATCAAGTCAGGCAAACTCAAACGTTTGGTCAAGGATTGGAAGGACGGAAAGGACAACAAGAAGTATGACAAGAAGGATCTCAAAAGGACAAACCTTCGACTATATACATGATCCAATCCAGGCAGCGTCGCGCAATGCAGAAAATTAGTCAAAAATTTTCACGCGGCAGAGAAATCTCATTCCCTCCCATCACGGCAAGTAACGTAGCCGATGCGCCTCTCACGATTGAGATAAGCATTGGAACACACAATGTCCTCCGTATGTATGTGGATGGAGGGTCATCAGCAGAAGTATTATATGAACACTGTTTCGTACAGTTACGATCGGAAATAAGAAGCCAATTAGTACTGGCCACGTCGCCGCTCATCGGCTTTAGTGGAGACACCATATGGCCAATAGGACAGCCACGTCTACTCGTAACCATTGGGAATGAGGAGCATTCCACCACGGCGTGGATGAACTTTATGGTGATACGCTCACACTCTCCATACAATGGGATCATAGGCAGACCAGGTATCCAGGCCATACGGGCAGTACCCTCTACAGCTCACGGAATGATTAAATTTCCTGTGGAAGGAGGAATTGTCACTATCTATAACACAATCATACCAACATCTGAATGTCATGCCGTGACAACACCAGTTCCACCTGTTCCACCCAAGGATGGATCACCACCCCCCCCCCCCCCAACTGGAAGGTGGCAATCCATCCTGATTATCCGGAACAAGAGGTATCCATAGGAGGAACACTCTTGGATAGAGGCAAGAGGGCCATGTGCTCTCTCCTAAAAGCAAACTTAGATGTATTCGCATGGGAGCCCAAGCATATGACAGGCGTACCACATGCGATAGGAGAACATAAACTCCAAATCCGCCAGGGATATCCTCCCGTTAAGCAAAAGAAGCGCGACCAGGCACCAGAACGTAGCCAAGTAATATTGGATGAAGTACGGAAATTGGTGGATGCGGGTATTATGTGCGAGGTGTACTACCACGAGTGGTTATCCAACCCGGTCATGGTTAAGAAGCATGACGGGAGCTGGCGCATGTGCGTGGACTTCATAGATATGAACAAAGCCTGTCCGCAGGATTGCTATCCGTTACCGGAGATTGACTGGAAGGTGGAATCCCTATGTGGATATCCCTTTAAGTGCTTCTTGGACGCATACAAAGGATACCACCAGATCCAGATGGCGGAAGAGGACGCAGAGAAGACGACGTTCCATACTAGTCAAGGCGTGTACTGTTTTACAAAAATGCCATTCGGACTAAAGAACGCCGGGGCAACGTATCAGCGGCTTGTTGACAAAGCCTTCGACTCACAGATAGGCCGCAATCTTGAGGTCTATGTTGATGATTTAGTCATCAAAAGTCATACGGAGGATGCACTTCTCCGTGACGTCCAAGAGACGTTTGACATATTGAGGAGGATTAACATGAAACTGAATCCAAAGAAATGCACGTTTGTGGCAACTGAAGGGATGTTCCTTGGATATATGATTGATCCAAATGGCATCAAGCCTTGCCCGAAAAAGACGTACGCGGTAATACAGTTACCATCTCCTCAGACACGGAAAGAGGTGCAATCATTAAATGGGAAGTTGGCCGGGCTAAACAGATTCTTGTCGAAGTCCGCGGAGAAGTCACTCCCCCTATTCAAAACACTCAAGAAGTGCATCAATAAGGGAGATTTCTGGTGGACAAAGGAAGCGGAGGAAGCTTTTGGTCAGCTCAAGCAACACCTCGCATCTCTTCCCATGCTAGTGGCCCCCCGACCCAAGGAGGAGCTCATCATGTATCTGTCAGCCACACATGGAGCAATAAGTGCGGTACTCATGATAGATAGGGACACAGTCCAAACTTCGGTGTACTTTATAAATAGAATACTACAAGGGCCGGAGTTGAATTATTCTTCTATGGAGAAACTGGTTTTGGCATTAGTGTTTGCCACAAAACGGTTACGCTGGTACTTTCAGGCGCACCCAATTGTGGTCATTACTGATCAACCCATAAAACAAGTCATCTCCAGACCAGACGTGGCCGGTAGGTTAAAGAAGTGGAGCATTCTGTTGGGAGAGCATAACATCTCTTATAGACCACGGACAGCTGTTAAAGGCCAAATCTTGGCGGATTTTTTGATAGAGAAGCCGGACGAGGATGGACCGGTCGTACAACGAGAGGAAACTCCAGCAGAACCATGGGTATTATTTACGGACGGATCTTCGTGCACAGATGGATCAGGAGCTGGTCTCATCCTTACGAATCCGGAAGGAATGGAGTTTACATATGCCATGCGCTTTGAGTTCACAGCCACCAATAATGAGGCAGAATATGAAGCGTTGATTGCGGGTTTAAAAATCGCCGCTAGAATGGGAGTCCGCAACCTTGAGGCCTACGTGGACACACGGCTTGTCGCGAACCACATTCTAGGGGGTTACGTAGCCAAGGAGGATAACATGGTTCGATACTTGGAGAAATTCAAGTCACTCATCGCTGCTTTCAGCAAGTTTTCTAACAAGCAGGTACCAAGAGGTGAAAACAAGAAGGCGGACGCTCTTAGCAAGATCGCGTCTACAAGTTTCGCCCACTTATCCAAGCAAGTCTTGGTAGAAATACTAAAGGAAAAGTCTATAACGGAAGGGGAAGTCGCAGCTATAGTTGAGGAGGATGGACCTACATGGATGACCTCGATCATCAACTATTTGACTAATGAAACCCTTCCGGACGAGGAAAAGGCGGCACGGCGTATCAGAATAAAGTCGCAGCACTTCGAGCTTCGAGAAGGTATTCTTTACAAGCGCTCTTTCTTACAGCCGTGGTTGCGGTGTGTTGGGCCACGCCAGGCTACTTATGTGATCAGTGAGATACATGAAGGGTTATGCGGCATGCACGCGGGTCCCCGATCAGTAGTAGCTCGAGCCCTACGCACAGGATATTATTGGCCTACTATGCATAGGGATGCACGCGACATGATTCGCAAGTGCAGTGATTGCCAAGTGCACAGACCAATACCACGACATCCGCAGCAGGAACTGACACCCATTACATCCCCATGGCCATTCTATAAGTTGGGGATTGACATTGAAGGACCTTTCCCCGTAGCTGCAGGGGGAGTTAAGTTCTTGATTGTCGCAATGGACTACTTTACACGCTGGATAGAAGCTAAGGCAGTTAAATCCATCACAGGCAAACAAGTTAAAAAGTTTGTTTGGGAGAACATTGTGTGCCGTTTTGGCTTACCAGGAGAAATCATCTCGGACAACGGGAAGCAGTTCGCGGCTAATCCATTCAAGGACTGGTGTGCAAAATTGAATATCACGCGGCGCTTTGCATCTGTTAAACATCCGCAGACAAATGGTCTTGTGGAACGAGCAAATAGAAGCTTGGGTGAAGGCATCAAGGCACGCTTGGATGAACGAAGTGCCAAATGGGTAGATGAACTGCCACATGTTCTTTGGGCACATAGGACTATGATTAAAACAGCCAATGGGGACACTCCATTTGCACTGGCCTACGGAACTGAACCTGTTATACCAGCAGAAATCGGAATGCCGACCATCCGCACAGCGGAGGTTAATGTCGTCACAAACGACTAGCAGCTCCGGATCAATCTGGACTTGTTGGAGGAAAAAAGAGAAATATCGGCTATCAATGAGGCCAAGTACATGGCACAGATGAAGGCTTATGATGACGCCATGGTTAAAGTTGTTTCTTTCGACCGGGAGATTTTGTTTATCGTGCCAACGAGGAAAGTCGAGCGGAGAATACAAGAAAGTTGGGCCCTAAGTGGGAAGGATCGTATGAGGTTACGGAAGCCTTAGGACGGGGCGCGTACATGTTACGTGACATGGATGGTCGCGACCTGGAACGCACATGGAATATCTGCAATCTTAAAAGGTGCTATCTTTGAAAAGCTACGGCTTCCGCATGGACACTTCGCTATATCTGGCTTCAATGAAGATCCATGTGTTCTCTTTGTTTTGTTTTTTATGCCTTCTAGGTTCCCTTTGTTTTTAGGATTTCCCATTCTTGTCAAAACAAAAAATGTAAACGTTTTAATAAAATGTCGTGGTGCCTAGCTAGCTCCACGGCTCTTTCTTGTGCAAATTATAGTCTTACTTTTTAGATTCTATGAACAAATTATTGTCGTGTAGATTTAGTTGTTATTACTATAATGTGTTATCTCTTATTCATATGCATTCATTCAATATCGTACATGTACTATGCGCCTCCAGGCGGGGTAAGAGGATTAAGTGAACCTAATAATTCAACTTGTCGCATAAGAGGGATGCAACCCCAGTGACGCGGATCATGTATCCTTACTAGACACCTTACTCACAAGACGTTGTGATAAGTTTCCATATGTCGCGCTCACGTAGTGCTTCGCATGGTAAAGACGCACGTCGCACGTCTAGTAAAATATAGACTTGATTGTATTTTTGAGTAAGACGTGACATGTTATGCAACACAGGTATATGATACCTAAATTTTCAAATTCAAACCACAAAAATAGCCGTGGTCATCACGGACTTGCTTGCATAAGTATAACAAGTTATCACAATAACATCAGTTCTAGCCGTATACATACACGGACGAATAAAATGGTACAAATGGTTAAAATGTAAATTACAAAGGAGGTAGGAACTCCCCTATCTCTTTCTTCCCTTGTTCAATCAAGGTGCGGAGGACCTCCCCGTGAGCATTCTTTCCATTTTGTGCCCTGATCATGTTTGCGTCCAGCGCCTCGGCCAGCAGCTTTTCACCTTTCATCACCTTCGACACAGAGTCATAGGTAGGCAGGGTGAGTTGGATGGGATCGGCGGTGAGCTTCGACATTATTACCCCATTGGGAGCATCCTTTAGCGACTCTAGCTCGTCTAGGAAGGGGTGTTGGATTTCAGCAAGGGCGGCCATTGATGCGGTCATCTTGTCTTCGGCTAGAGGGTTGTGGTAGGCATGTTGGGTAATATCTTCTTTCTTGCCTATTAGATCCGCAGCTTTGACCAGCCCCTCGTGCCTACCACGGTCAATACTGTCCGATACAACGTCAGCGAAGGCCTGCAATAGGTAAGGAGCCTCCGTTACTTTGCTCACAGCAAGCCGCATTCCCTAGCCAACCTCCATCTACGCCCAGCTATGGCTGTGAGCAAAGGAGGACACATCATTTCGGCGCAGTCCGTTGCCGTCTTGCTTAGTTCACCCTCAGCTACTGCAGCTTGTTCTTCCAAGGTAGTCCGCGCCTGGGTTAGTTCATCCTTCAGCGTGTTGCGCTCCTGAGCAATAGTAAAGGCTTGTACGGTTACGACTTTAGTAGCAGCTTCGGCTGTGGATACCTATACATGACATTTGGAGTTACTACAAAGACAATGTGGTTTTTTGCGTTCACAAATAAGTGTTAATATAAGAGTATACATTCTCATTGGATGCAGCTAAAAGGGCCTCCAGCTCGGCAATACGTTCCTCACGAGCGTCGGCGTGATGGGCTTGCTCCTTGACGGTTGACTCTGCCACGACCAACGCTGCCTGCAAGGTTGTGATAGTTTTCTCGTGCTTATCCACCAGTTCTTCACGGCGAGCTATCTTTCTATCAGCACGGCTCACGTTAGCCAAGGCCTTGATCAGACGGCCGTCTTAGGGCCGCACCAACTGTCACCTGGTGTGCGGAGGATACATCAAACTGCTCCAGCAACGTCTCATGCTCTAGTTCATCCAAATCTTGCGCCAGCGCTGGAGGAGTGATGTGTTCAATGAACTCAGTGCACTCGGACTCCACCTACAACCTTGTTAAGCTGGAAAAATTCCATGCTAGGCGAAGGCTGGTGTCGGGTCCCTCAGGACGTGGCTCCTCGACATGAGTTACAGGAGGGGATGGAGGTCTCATTGATGTCATGGGTGAGGGTTCTCTTTCCACCTCCTTCTCTTGGGCTACTGTCGATGGGTTCGCCCTGTTATTAACACACTTACTAGTTCTGTTTATGGATTTATATCCTTTGGAATATTAAATGAGTACTTACGTAGTGCCAGTCACGGGTTCCGTGATGGTAGGAGCCACGGCATTCACAGGGGTGGCCATCTAGACTTGCTCATCCGCGCGCAGCAAGGGGTCGACCTGGGCCGTAGCGGCGCTGCTCCCTTCCTGGAACTACGGATGGTCTTTCCTTAGCTTCTTCGGGGGAGCAATATGTACCCTCGACCCATCCCCTAGGGTTTTTGCTACCTTCCTGGTAGTCTTCCGTCTCCTAGATTTGGGCTTTGATGACTGCGGGGACCCAGACGCTTGTATTGTTTCTTCATCCTCACCAGTGTGATTGTCAGTAGGGTTGGTGAATTCTTCTTCTTCTTCTTCATCCTGGTGCGGCACGGTGTCATCCAGCAGCAGTTCTTCACCATCTTCATTATGGAAGTCAAAAGAGGCGACTTCTCAATCACGGGCTCTCCCTCATCTGATCGCTGCTCAGTGGTTTCTTCCAGCGGGATGGTTTTGTCTACGGTGACTTCCAGTAGGGGAGTTCATTTTCTTTCAGTGGTTGGAATCCTTCAGGAACTTTGCTTGGATCGCCTTGGCGCAATAATCCATGTAGCTTCATCTTTGCGGACATGTGCATATATACGGATTAGTAAAATCACAAAGTACAATGAGACACTTTTACATCTAAAAATATAAGAAGACGTACCCTACCTATGTTCGGTCAGAAAGCATGGATCTCTATCTCCCATAGTAGTAGCGGCTGATCCCTACTAGGCACAAAAAGTGCTCCGGCAAACCCCTATGGAGTTCTGTGCGGTGGGTATCTAAAATTTTCAAATCCTTACTACTATAGTCTTTGGATTCGGGAGGATAGTCTTTGGGTACTCTGGTTTTGAGGACGAATGGGTGGGGAATACTTTCTCATCCACGAAAAAGTAATGGTCGTACCAATTCTTGAGGGAATCTAAGGGTTTCCTATAAGTCATGGGGGCGTTCGCGGATCGTTTTTTGAACGACAGCCACCCATTCACTAGTTGGGGGAATAAAAGACCCTAAATAGATTCATGGTTGGGGTTACCTCACAAGTATGGCAGGTAATCTCAAACTGGTTGACTTTATGATGTGATCGTGATAGTATAGTGATAATTAGATACGTTATAGGGTAAATTAGTAAATTACCTTTAGGAAAAAGTAATAGACAAAAATTACCAAAGACAAATTCAATTAAACACGTGAATAAACCAAGTTCGTTGTACACGAAAATCGAGTGAATTTGAGACGTTTTGTTTCGATTTGGACAATTGATTCGAATTTGTTTTCGGTTTTTTTTAAAACTAAAATTACTCCTACGATTTTAAATCCTAAGTGCATGAATCGTAAACCCCCAAATTATATAATCTACAATCAATTACTTAAAAATAAAGACTATTAAAATTTAGACTATTTAAAAATCTATTTAAAATAAACTCTTTAATTTAAATGCTTTTACCCTAATTAGAAATTAATTCAAAACTATTTTAATAAGAAAAATTGTTAAAATCTAATTTATTTAAAAACTTATTTAATTAAAGACTAATTATTTAAAAAGACTAATTACTATCTAAAATTAATTAAAATTTCTAACTTTATAAATTTTTTTTTTTTTCATTATATTTTTAAAACTTAATAAAAGTTATATCTAAAATTAATAATTCAAACAAGCATCAATAATAAACAAATAAGCTGACAGCCAAAAATCAACTTACTATATTAACTAAGTTGACAGTAAATAAACTAAAAAACTCAACTAGCTCAATGGTAAAAGCGTTGGGCCTTTAAGCAGGAGGTCTCGAGTTCCAGACCTCTGAGTAACAATTTTTTTGGTATTAATTATTGGACTGTAAAAATTCACACCAAAGTCACAAGTTAGACTTTGGTGCTAATTCTATGGAATGACTGATAAGGATATCAGCCCGGAAGCTATCATATTGGTTAATCTGATAGCCTTCTAAATCCAACAAATTATATAAAGGAGCTAAATAGCTTGTAAAAACGCAAGAGATTAATTCAATTAAGCTAACCATATAAACCAGCTAAAATGAACAAAAACAGATCACAAATGCATTCTTTGTTAAGCAGCTATGTAAATCAAAGAATCATTACCAAACAAATCCTATGACGCAGGTAGCTCAGTTGAGATTAAAACAAAAGTACAGCAACAAAAATTCACACAATTCCAAGCAGACTTTCTAAACGAGAAAGAACAACATCTATGAACATTTGACAGACCCAAACATGAATATAAGCAGATCAGATAAGAATAATGCAAGGCAAACGAAATAAAAGTTTAAAAATCAGCAAGCTATAACAATTAATCAACTCGATATAAGCAGACTAAATAAGCCCCAATAACAGTAGACAAATTCAGTCAATAACAAGATACAGCAATCTATAGCAGATTAAACTAAGAGTTCTCAAATTATTAATACTAAACAGATTTATCAAAAGCAGAAAACTAAATGTCAACTAAAAAGCTTCATAAAAACATATCCAAATAATCCTATTTCATTTATCATATTATTCATTAACCAACTGATGATAAAAAAAAACATATTAAATAACATAAATTTAACTAATGAACATACCATTTGAAGATTCCGTTGAGCAGAAGGTTGTGCTGAACAACCTTAATGAACCGAAACGATAACACCATCGTTCCACCACCATCCTTCGAACCACCATCACCATCAATCGTAACTCTCGAACCACTTTTTTTTACAAACTTTCAGTGGGAAAGTTTGTTATCCATATTTTACTTAATTATCCAATATAAGCTATTGAACAAGCTTAATCAAATAACTTTTATTATAATATTAAATAGATTATTAAAGAAATATTAGCAAATAAATTTCAACAGTAGTAAACTTGAAACAGATTTAACTCAAAATTAACTTTTATTAATCACTGAATCAGTATAATACTATTGAAAAGAAATACAAATTGACCTAAATCTATTTAAACATTATAACTTTAAGTAAAAAAATGGAATACGATTACAATATTTTTGTGGGGTTTTATAGGCAAACCCAAGGCCTGCTGATGAAGGTTTGTTGAAGGGAATCTCGAATCTTGGCCGTTGATTTCTTCCTCTTCTCTTTCATCCTTGATCTTGTGGCTGAAAATAGCACACTAGCACACGGATTGCCAACGTGGCAACCAAGTGTGCTAGTTGTGCTTCTTTGAAGTTGACTTGTCGTCTCTTTATTGGAGGATTGAGGGGAAGTGATGTGGCTAAACCAATCCAAAGCTTCCACGCAATTGATTCCCCTCATACTCTCTTCCTTAAAACTTGGGGATTTATTATCCCCTCGTGTGAATTAAACGTGTGAACAAAAAGCCCTAATTATTTTTGAATAATTTAATAAATCAAGGTTAATTAGGGTTGCGTCTGGTTTTTTTTGGGGTCGGAGAAGGAAGATACATAGAGTGTATCGAATGATTATTTGGTTGTGGTGAGAGTTGAAAAGCGTGTGTGAGTTGGGAGTATAAATGTAACGTGTTTATTTTGACCAAAATTTATTGATTTTTTTAAGTATATACTCTCCACCGTCTAGGTCATTGGTATGATGGGCTTGGGAAAAAAATCGTCCAAGTATATTATCATGGGCTTTAAATGGGCTTTAGTTTCACGTCATATAAATCACATTTGTCAATTGGGCTTAATTTGGACCCAAACATTTACTCCCGTCCGTTTACTCATTTTTGTTTTGGGCCTATTGGGCTTTTGACCCAAAAGCCAAACAATACTTCCTTAATCAGCCCAATAATTAGGCCCATTAAGCTAATGTGGGACCCACTTGACAAAAATCCTCCATAAATGATTAAATCCGCTAAAGTCGAGCTCGAAATTGGCTTTGTTGATCTTTTTCTTCAAACTCGTGTCGATTTCGCCGGTTTTCGTGATCTTGGTACCTACACACATGAAACAACAAAACAACACATATACAAGGCATTTTTATTGATTATATGCATTTATTGTGTGATTATTGATCTAAATGATATGAGTAAAATCACTCATATCACTTTACATGCCCCTATGCAGTGAAGCTAGGTTATGTGGAAGTCATAATAAAGAAGCAGATCTACCAAAAACTTAGATAAGGGGATGCGGTAGTTAGCCGAATCAAATAGGCGCGTGTACACGCCTATCTTTCCCTTCGGAGCATCCGTAATCGCTTCACCGTCACCTGGATAGGTCGGATGTACGCTTTCAGGAATATAATACTTAGACAAAAAGTCTATGTATTTCTCTGCAGGCATCACGTTAAGGACATCCGTAGTAAGAGGATTGTCCTTCACCATGTTTTATAAAAAGGATTTGAGAGGCGTGATGATCTAACCTGTGGCGGAGAAAATCCGTGGGATAAGAAGCGAAGGTATGAAGGAATGAGCTTGGGAATGACAATGGTGGAATGCAATATAAACTGTGTGTGTAACAGTAGCACACACCAACTCTTATATAGGGTTTCCTCGATTTCCGAGGTAGCATGGATGCTCGCCACGTGTAAGCCACTACGCCCATCCAACGGATGGGATTTCTGACACTTCTGAAACATCAGAAGGGACCCACGGGTCACTTCTTGACAGTTTTACGTGTCTCAAGGGTAGGCATTTCTAGTGCACTTCTGGCAGGCGTGCGTCTGACTATTGACTATCATTAATGCATTCATTAAAGTTGTCCCGGTCGGCTTATTTTGGAGTGCGGCCATAATTGCAACAAACAGGTATACATGACATTGTATAGTCTAGAGGTTATGCCTACGACTATAACAACTAGACTGGGGGACATGATAACATATAGTCCCCAGCCGGGTCACGAACCTGGCCCACGGGTACTACCCATTTCTGGCCCATCACTGATGGGTGGGATTAATGTCATTTAAGCCTACGGGCTTAGATGAACAGAAACCGCACACACGTGTGCGGCCCACGGCCCGGCATGGTCGGTACAGGGTTAGACATAATCATACTCTTAATATGATTAGGATTTACCCCAAAGAAGAGGATATTCACTCACCATAATTAGAAGATAACAATCAATCTAATTCTGGTGCTTATCCATTCCTTGGGGCCGAAGTATCAGTGACAGCCCATTAGGGTTTCACTGCCTATATAAGGAACCCCCAAGGGTTCCACAAAGGTATTACATTCTACATACTCACAACTCATCCGATTCCATAACCCTAACCGATTACTTACTCTCACGCCGGAGTCTAATCGTGGGATACATTCCCACGGTAAGCCTAACGCGTGCTGTTTTAGTGTGCAAGATCCCAACCAGATAATTCACTTGGTGCAGGAGCCGGAGTCCAGCCAACCCGAGTTAAGCCTAATTTGGGTCTAGCAAGGATCACCCAACTTTTGTATCAACAAACTGATCTGCCAGAGAATGGCTTTAAGAGCTCCTCGTAAGAACTGTGTTACAGAGCTGACTGAACTCATACTATTAGATGATCCACAGGTGAATTTTTCTTTTAGTTTTATAATCTTATACGTCTTTTATTAATTTCAGTTCGTTGACGGGTTAATAAACCATAACAGAGGGTAACGATTGTTGAGAACTAGAGCTGCAACAAATGGTATTTCCGCCTTGCTTTGTATACAAAATGGTCATTATTTCTATTTTAGCAATAACACTAAGCATCTTTGCTAGCCTCACTTTTGCTGCTATGTAGGCTGCTGGAATTGCTGCTCCTTATCGCTGCTGATATATGGTACAGGTAACCGTTGCCTTTCACAGACTTATCGATACAAGGTTCTAAATTAAAGTTCTCAACTTGCTCTCTAATTTGGTATACCGGTTATAGCTGACTAGCTGAATTTCTGCAGTTGAAGTAAGCTGTAGCAGCTTATTCGCAGTCCAGCAGATGACATATGAGCAAAGAGGTACCATCTTGATATTTGATTATTTGTTCTATTCATGTTTGTAGAGTTCAATATTAGCATTTGAGTTGAGTTGGCCTGTGCCATTTCCTCTACTCATGAGTACCCTTCCTAAATCTTTTTACCTTATTAGTTTGCCATCTTTAACGCTATAAACTGGTAATGCAGATTCTACAGTTTTGAAACAATTTGCTTTGCCCTATTGATGGCACTCATACAAATCATACAAACTTTCTTTGTTACAGAGTTAGGTTGGTATTTTATGCAAAAATCATGTAGATGCACTCGACTTGCACACCCATTAGTTTATTTGACGTTTTAGGTTTATTTCCATGTCCTTTTGTTGGATGCTTACTTGAAGGAAGCATCTTGATAACACAAAACTAAGAAAGTTGCAGATTTTATGGTACCCGTCGATCAAAACATCTGATATTCTTTTAGGTTCATTTCCTCAAAGCACGTGATTTTATCTTTAAAAAATATCATTTTATTGGAGTGAATGTCCTTATGTTATTGGATTTTAGTCACCTTTATTTTAGCATCTACTAATTATGTTATTGTATACTAGGGAATTTTTTTATTGTTGTGATGGATGAGCATTTAGTAACGTTTATTTGAATTTTCTTTTGTTTTCAACTACATGTTCATTTTTAAAAGTAAAAAAGTAAGTCATTTAAGCAGATGCCAATCTTTCGTGTTTTTTTACCTGTTATTCAGTTACTTATTATGCCACTTTTCTTTCTCTACTTTTTCAGTCACCTTTTCTTGATTGAAAATCAACTTGGATATTCTAGGCTACACAAGGCTATTTCATCCGGGTAAGCCAGTGACAAAAGCAAAGCGGCTGGTTACACAAGGATATTCTAGGTTACACAGGGCTATTTCAGCCGGATAAGCTAGTTATCTGCCCATGAACACACAAGAAGAAGTTTCCAACACAGATGATCAAGAAGAAGATGACCAAACCTATGCAAGCAATTTTTTTGGGTAAAACCTATGCAAGCAATTTGTTCTAGCTGGTCTTGATTTAAGTTTCCTGGGCCTTGAGGCAGTACTCGGTGCTCCTTTCGTAGCAACGATAGATAAAGTTTGTTGGTTTACTAATTTTGATAGTTGCCAGAAAGCTGCTCCCATGGTGCAAGTCGCTTTCTTCACCATTCTCAGTTTCTGATTTTTCAATAGTCGTAGCACATGACTCTTAACCTTCCGCCATCTCTATGGAAGTGTGTGCTTCAGCATCTTCAGCCACCGAAGGTGCAATAACATTCCAAGTTTGTAGTAAATTCAATAGGCATATTGACTTGCAGTTTGAGGACACGAAAGAAAGTTGCTAAGTGGTACTTCAAAAGGAAAGTTGAAAGTCAACACTTTACGTTATGTTTGGTTATGTTTGCTTGAACCGTCTTCGATGGACTTCTTTTTTAATTGCTCCTTATGCAAGGGTAACAGATGGTGTTGTGTTTCCCACATGATTGTCTGTCAAAAACTTAGTCTGTCAACAACTTAGTCTGTCATTGTTCTCCGCTTGTGAGTGACAAGAGTGTTTTGGAAGAAAGTGATATTTTGCAAATGTGAGTGCCGGTTTGAATGACTAGATCTTTGTTTTTATTTTGCTATAAATGATGATTAAATGTTACAATTTGTGTTGTTTCAGTGGTATGGCGTTGTTGTTGTTGGCCACACCCATGTTCTTTAGTAAGGACCTGTTATGGGTAGAGCATGTGATAAAATTCATTATGTGGGGTATGACTAGGATTGAACTGTAATACGGAACCTATAGGTATAACCTTTCGCTCAATACTAGAATCGATAATTGAAACAAAGCATCTGAGGCTGCATTAATCGAGGATACACGACAGAAGGAATTGTTCTATTTCCAAACTTTACCTTCAGCAAGCGTTATTTTTTATTTTTTTTTAAGATCACGAATCCTGTGTATTTCTCGTAAAACTGCGAGTAATAACAAAAATCAAATCGCAGCTGCCAATACTGCTGTTGAGGTTGCCTTAAGACTCGTGAGGCCTGAAAAGGAGGTAAATTGTTGAGCTGCATTATTTTGTTTGCCTTTTAGAGTAAATAGCGTTTGGATATGAATAACCAATGATTAAAGTATCTTTGGGACAAAGTTTAGTTTTTTTATTCTAGAATTTTAACATGTCATGCTCCTATTGGCACAAATGCTATCTCCTGTCTTGATCTCTGTTGCATCATATATACGTTCACACATGTTAACATTACAAACATGTTTGAATTGGTAGTTAAAAGTTGAACATTCTAAATTTCATGTGTCACCCTCTACAAAATTGCTAGAAAGCCCATTAATGGCTGCAGATATACTTAGAGAAGCGGACATGGCTATGATATTCTCGGTTAGAGAAGAATACGCTTCTTTGTTTGCTGATCTAGGAGAGTTACCAGAATGCTCAACGGTGTTTAGGCGTAGCGGAGATCGTGCAACTTGGTCTCATCACGGTGTTGGAGAAAAGGGTGATAATATAGTTATGTCATACTTAAGTAATTCATCGATAAGTAAGATTATATGCTATATATTGGATATCAGACTCTAACTAATCAGATATCAGTAACCTAGAGTTTGTGCATGAGCACATAAAGATTTTTACATAATATGGATGTAAATTGATTTCCGTTACCAATAGCTATTAGAGTTGAACTTGAGAATATGTGTTTTTTTTCTCTTTTCCAGATTTTCCTGCACTGAAGTTTGCGCATTCAACATACCCGGTTGCAGCATTACCTTTGGATGCAAGGAATATTCCTCAACGTCTGAGAATGTGTTTGGTGTGAACGATTCTTCAGCCAAGTTATATTTTTGTGTTTGAACGGTTGGAGCCACAAATTTAACAAAAATGTTGAACCTTGGTCTTTAACCTATTTATCTCATTTTCTCTCTACTTCAAATGTTAATGTCTGTGCTTTTTCATATTTATTTGTAGGTTCAAGTTGAAGTTCTTGCCATTTATGTTGATGAAGATAACGTGAGGAGTGTTCTGGTGAGAATCTACGAGTCTATGTCTCGGGGATTGAAGACACTGACATATTATCGAGATTTGTAGTTTCCAGTATCGGTAGGCGTTCTACTTTAATTACAAAACACTGACACATTTTTAAAATGTTCTTTTGTAGAACCAAAAAGAATGGTAAGACGCTCGAGAGAGTAAGTAAAAAGAGCGTGTTTTGCTGCTATCTCTCAAAACCTGGCATCATCCCGTGATGTAGGATTATTGAAAGCTGACATGGAAAAAGCACATTCTAGTCTTTTACAACTCAAAAAGTAGTCAAATTCGTTTCTTAGCAAGGGAAATAGGAAGGAGGAGACTGCAACTGATCTTGGAAGAAAAATTACAAAGGGAACAGTTATTTATTTTGATCTTTTTCACATTTGCTATTTAAAGGGTCTAATAAATAAAATTTAGAAAGCTACTGTTATGAATTTAGAAAGTAATTGTTACATAAGAATTTTTATTACAAAGTGATTCATAATTTCTAGATGATTTATGTCTATTACACTTGAATCTTTTTAAGTGACATGCTTTGCCTATCTGTAGATCTTACATTTATAAATTCCTCAAAAATACTAGCTTGAGTGATGTGCTCTACACAACCACAACCGAGGCCCTCGCCATGTAAAACTCTGTAGTCTGCACAGATCAACCTTCCAACGACTTTTTCAGAGCGTTTCAAAATTGTTTGACGTACAAATCACCCGAAGAATTTGTAAACAAATTAAAGAAGCCATGTCAAGTTTCCGTCACCCTCTTACACCGAAACAAAGATACAATCTCTCATGTGAAGCAGCTATCCAAAGGTTCATGCTTTAATAATTTACTTTGTTGGTATGCGTATTGCTTTGTGACTGATTTTTTCCGGGTACTTAGCAGGAACTACTTACAAGATTATTAAAAAAAGGGAAGGGGTGTCAGGCTGTTAAGACTAACGGTACTGAGGTGGTGGAAAACATGCACAGTACACACCATCGATGATGGTTCAGGTTCTAATGCAAATTCTTTTTGATATAAGCTTCTATTAATATATTGTCGACACTAATTAATATTAATATATGGCAGGAGAGAAATAATCGACTCTTTAAGAATACTAAGAGGACGGCTGCTCAAGTTGTTGAGGTTATTGAAAACTCTGTTCGGCTCAAGCTCATGTCCTGCCGTTGGAGACATTCTCGGAACGTCTCAGCTTTGGTGCATAAATGGAGGCTATCGGCTCAGTTGATTAGCTAGTTTTCTTTATGGAGGGTTTATTTTGTTTATGTTCCTATAGATGGTTCTTTCCTATAGGTGTTTTAGCTTATTTTATGCATTGATTATATGACATGTCGTATAATCTGGTAGTTCAAGATTTCCTTGAGGTTAACACAGTATTTCTGCCGTGTTCCATTGTACTTAATGCTTTTGGGTGATTAATATATTTTACCGGGGAATAATTTTCCCTTTTACCCAAAAAAATCTAATATAGTAATATGGATCCTTCCATCTTCTATGGTTCTTTTCTATACATATGCCAAAAGCCTAAATTTATATAAAATAATTGCCCAATGAATGAAAGTAGAAACGCAGAAAAAAAACCAAACACAAAAGGACAATGTTTACACTGAAAAACCAGAATCGAATCTACGATGGGCATGTTTTTCTTCAATATTGCTTTTTACTGTTGTAATATACAAATGGTCATAGTGTAATCCTGTATATGAGTTTTTCTAAGTGACACGAAACCCATTTCTAAGAACTGATACGTAATTATAGGTTGCTGAAGTGGTGAAACCAAAAGCCGAGCCTAAAGAGGTCGAGGCATCCAAGCTGCAGTCGAAGACGAGAAAGGTGCACCAAAGGCCAAGGCAAAGAACCCCCTTGAGTTGCTACCTCCAAGTAACATGGTTTTGGATGGTTGGAAGAGACTTTAGTCTAACACCAAGAGTAACTTCCGTTAGGCTACAATCAAAGGTATATTCATTTTTTTAAATCTTAATGAATAAGATCATTCTACTGTTTTTCATAAATAATTATTACAAAATGTGTAAGAAAGAGTTTCGAGTCTACCACGACCAAACCAATACCACTAAAAATGATATACTTACAATAATTACATGTTTATCCATAATCAGACGGATTCAAACGATAATTGCAAGTTTATCCAAAAAAAATCCTGTTTTAAAACCTATTTTGACCTGTTCACGAGATTACACAATAAACAAATGCATATACCAATTCAGGTACCATTAAATATGGTGATCAAAGTCGGTAAAGATAGGTCTAAGTGAAGACGATTGCTTTTTAGTTTTGGATATTAGCTTTAATGTGGTATTTCACCTGAAAGAATACATGACTGTTTTGACAATTGGTATTTTGTTGGACAGCGTATCCAGGCTCGCAAAAACTAAATGACTATCTAACACCCTTGGGCACAAATCGACATAAACCATATATCAGATGAATGGAACTAATCCATAACTTCTTGATCTTTTCTAAACTTAATTAGGAAGCTCTGGCATCCCTAGGAACTTCATTCGTAATCATTACGGTAATTATCATCTGATCTATCACAAAGGTTCAGTAACAGTATATAAAACAAGACTGGTAGATCAGGATTATGGGTCTTATTATTAAAGTTCGCTTCAACCATTAAATTAATTTTCTACAAAATGAGAACACAATGTCGAACTTAGTATAGAAAAAAGCACCACTACTAGGAATAGAACAAGATATAAGTAGATGCAGTTTTATCCTAAGCTAACTATAGTGTTTCCTTTTTCTATGTCTTGATATCAATAACGGATATTTTGTTGCAAGCTTGGGCCAATAATTTCAGAAGTAAAGCATCAAAAGGTTACTCTGCATAGAAAGCATTCTAAGCTGATTGAAAAGGATCGCCCTAAAGAGGTATATAGAAATATCTATTTAAGTGAAGGGTTGTGATTATGAATTTTTTTAACTTGGTTTTCGAAAGCAGAGGGTGTTTGTTGGTCAATGGCCTGTAAAAAAAGCCTTGCCACTAAAGAAGGAAAAGCGTTCAGTGCCTCAATGGAATACCTGAAAATTTAGCAGAGGTCTTTTGTGCTTTGGTGTTCTTTTGTAGTTATATGCTTTTATGGGACTTTTGCTATTATAGAGTTAAAGATTCAATTGTTGCAAAACGAAAAAATTGATCTATGTGTGTGTGTGTGTGTGTGTGTGTGTGTTCCGTATAAAAGCTCGGAACTTTTCACTGACAATCTGTATACCAAATATGAAGTCTTAATTTCTCTATCAACTATAAAATTTTAAGAATATAAAAATACAATGCCTTCTCATCTCTATGATATCTATTGGGCATCATTTTACTAAAATGTTTCTGAGTTGCAAGATCTCAAACTCCCAATCTTGCATGAGCATTGAAATAGTATATCTATGACAACTTAAGTTGATCTGATATTGCACTATTGGACAATTTATGATCAACCTTGCACTATATCTATGAAAATTATACCATCTTCCAAGAAGCAAATGCAAATCACGTAGAACTATGAAAAAGTACATGTGAATGAAAATGAATATCATATATTCCAATTATATGTATGTACCATGTCCGAAACTAATAGGACTCGCATCTTTATGATTTCTTTAGGCTGAGCACAACGGAGGTTGTTTGAGTCGGTCGAGATCTCGGTCGCACTCGGTCAGCCTGTTGTAGCGATCGAGTCGATCAAATCGGCCTCTCAAGTAGGTGCGATCTATTTGCCAAATTTGTCTCTCGCTTTCTTTTTTTACTTTTTTGTTTTATATTTATTTGCTAAAATTATATTAGATTTAATTATATAAACTTTATAAAAAAATTCTAAATTTTAATATATTAAGCTTTATTTAATGTCTCACAACATAGCCTGGATTTTCCCGTTGAGAGTCTATTTGAAAGTCTTACCTAAACTCTTCCGACTGAATATGATATATTAATTTGACTATTTTTAGAGTTAGTTTTAGCTAATGCATTTTACCCCCTTTGATTTTAATTAAATCTTTTTTTAATTATTTTTAAATGATACTTAAATATAAATATTATTGTAATGTTTTTTATTTTACTTAAATACTTATTTGAAAAAGAAAATTATGTTAAAAAATTGAACTTGGTCGATGGGGAGAGAAAGTTGACGTGACAAAAAAAATCAAAGTCGCATTAAGTTGTTGTGCCCGACCTTAAAAAATATGATTATTGAAGTAACACCGTGTACCTGAATTTGTCTCTACGAAAAATAAAGATACTTAACCGCCTCTTCTAACATGTTTGCGGTGTTGGTTTACTACATCATGAGCCGCACATTAAATTTTTAGACCCATACATAAATATACCAATCGTACTCTACAAAATTGATTTGATGCATCATTTAATAAAGTTTAGTTCTAACTATTATCTTTAATCCTATAAAGCGAAGTATTAAAAACATGAATAGATTCATGTAATCTATTAGCAAATTAACACTGACATGTGAAATGTTCATAACTAAAAGAACAAAAACTATCAAAACATGCATCCAAACACTCTTTAAATAATGAAAGCAAGAGATAATGTGCATAATAAATAATTCAAACAAACATTTATTTTTTGCCATGTTTAAGGGTTGTTGGCTAAACCTTAGTTGTGTACGCGCAAAGGTTCAAGCATCTTTAATAAAATATAATAAAATAATTTTTAATATATATTTTGTGACTAAAGAAATTTACACGGAAGGCGAAAAGATTTATCAGGTTATCGGTTGATATCGAACTCTAGAAGATAATAAAAATAACCCTAACTCGACTCTATAGGTTATAGTGATTCAAGGCGTCTTTGCACTAATTAGTTATGTGATATTCAAGTTTTGAGCTCATATTTTGTAAATACTTAAGTGACGTGTTTGAAGTCTCAATTCTAATTTTCAAAATAAGTTTTTTGTCGTATTCCATTAGATCGAAAAAAATACCCTCGAAAAGTATGTGTTACTTTTAAGTGACTTTGTATGAAAACCACATTTATATATATAAGAGAGAAAACCAAAATCATTCTAAGCAAAACATAAAATAAAACAAAAATCATGCTTGAAAAAACAAAAGATATGGTTAAAAAAATTACGGCTCATTAAAAACAAATACGTAGTATTTATTAGATGAAAAAAATCACAAGTAAAACAATAGAACATTACACACAAACATTTGCAGAATTAAAAAAAGTAAAACGATAATAAGAAGTCATACCCGTCAATCAATTAAATGTAAAAGTGTAAAAAATGAATCAAAATAAATCAAATAATTAAAAAATTTAAAATTTTGTTTTTTATATTTAAATATATATGTATATATATATATATATATATATATATATATATATATATATATATATATATATATATATATATATATATATATATATATATATATATATATATATATATATATATATATATATATATATATGTAAAAAATTTAAAAATAATAGGTAGTACTTAATTGGCTCCCATATACAAAGCGCCTTCTATTTACATTTTCAAAAATATAATAATGACTACGCCTCATTGGTTCCACTTGATCGCACCAATGTTTATTGACGGTATCCATGCTTCTTGATAAAAATACTAATTTGCTTACACATTTGCAGGTAGTTCCTTATTTGTTAAAGAATCTTGACAGTTTAGCCAACATATACGTGTGATTTAATCGGAAAAGACTTAAAGGTCGTACTGGAGATGAGGAGTATATAACTGCAGTCTCTACTCTCTAGTCTCTACTATGTGACCCTCCAGTTTGCAGTAGATATACATTATACCCAATGAACCGCACCCGCTGAACCACAACCTCCAAACCCCTATAAACACACCCTGAACCATTACCAAGAACACACATTTGTAACCCTATTCCATAATTTAATGAATACATTCTTTCTCAGCACATATTTACGAATGCAATATCAACAACTTACCGATTTCTAACCTTGATCTCATTATTTTCTTCTTTTACTTTTTGTTTAGTTTGTATTAGTAGAACCTAAAGCTTATCCATCGTTCGACTTATATATCTTTGAACCCTGCTCTAAAAGGCAATCCTTGTTTGTTATCCTAGTTGGTGTACGTTTTTCAAGTGCGAGTTTCTATGAAAGCAAAATAGTAATGACCTGAGAACTATTGGTCACAAAGTTAAATAGATTATTTTATAAGTTTATATAATATGGCAGAATGTTGAATAGAAACATAACATTGTCGAGTGGAGGGGTACCATAGAAAGATCTAATGCAATCACAGATAGTTCAACTTGAATCTCTAGGAAGATACATGTGACCCTGCCATACTCTAACTGCATATCAACAAAAATACAAAGAAAGAAAACTACTTTATCAGAATTAACCCGCCATCCAAAAAGTTATATTGAGTGGTTAGTAAAAAAGATAAGAAAACATCGTGTAGTAAGTTATACCTGAGCAAGATCTTTTCCAGTGACGAAGTGATAGAAGCTGATAATTATTGATAGAGAATTGCAACCAAACTAAAAAGAAATATCAGTAGATCAAAACATAGCCAAAACAGGCGCCCCACCATCGACTGCTGAAACCCACTCAATTGGATCAACATACATGCTCAGCTCTAATCGTCTACGCTTCAAACGACTTATCAGCTTCGTCTTTTGATGTGATCGTGATAGTATAGTGATAATTAAGATACGTTATAGGGTAAATTAGAAAATTACCTTTAGGAAAAAGTAATAGACTAATATTACCAATGACGAATTCAATTAAACACGTGATGAACCAAGTTCGTTGTACACGAAGATCGAGTGCATTTGAGACGTTTCGTTTCGTTTTGGCAATTGATTTGAATTGGTTTTCGGTTTTTAAACTAGAAATTAAATCTACCAATTTTTAACTATTAAATCTTATCCTAAAGTGCATGAATCGTAAATCCCAAATATTATTTTAATCTAATAACAATTACTTAAAATTAAAACTATTTAAAATTTAAACTATTTAATAATCTATAAAAATTAATCTAATTAATAAAAAAATAACTTTTAATCTATTTTTAGAAATCTAATTCACTTTTTAAACTAATTAAATTTACTAAAATTTACTTATACCAAATCTATTTTTTTAAAACTAATTTTATTTAAAATCTAAAATTACATAAATCTAATTATTAAAATAAACTAATTAAACTTTTTAAATTAATAAAAACATTTTTTTTTAAATTTTATTTTGAACTAATTATTATTTTAAAAACTCAAAATTTTCTTAAATTAAAACATTAGTTAAAAGTTATTTAAAAAACGTAAGTTTAAATAAAACAAACTTTAAATCAAAATCTGCCCGAGACAAAAGTACTTATTAATTAATTATCTGAAAGAAAACTCAAAAGAGCTTGTGAGCTTAGTGGTAAACACACAATGCACTTACCCTTGAAGTCAAGGGTTTGAGTCCCACAAGGGACTTATTTTTGGTTATTATTTTCTTTTTTGACAGTTAAAAATTAGAGGTCACAGGAGTGACTCTTGTTGATCTTTGTAAAGTTAAGCTATGCAAATCAATTGGACTTGCTACCCCATAGATACATAACGTTTAAAATTCAGAAAAATACTAATTCAAGAACAGCAATACAACAATTTAAGCAAAGAAATACCAAAATACAGAAATGATAAAACAGATAAATCCAGTAGCCATAAACAAACTAAATCAGGTAATTAAGTTCAACATTAGCAAGATTAAATAACAGCAAAGAAAAGAATAAGTAAAATTCCAAAAATCAGACATAGCAGTTTAATAAAAAAACCTAAACAAACCCTAGAATCGCTTAAACCCAACCAATATTTCTATCTTATCAAAAGCTTCGTTACAGATTTACTCAAGCAAAGGATTCATCAACTTCGATTATTATCTATTCAATTAAATGACATAACATCAGCCATAACAGATTGAAGTAAACATTCATCATATTACTCAAACTAAATCAACTTTATCAGCAGACTTCAAATGACAAACAGATTTACTTCAGCTAACTAGAATATTCAAACTTCGTTTAAACTGACTTATCCATTTCCATTGTTATAATACTACTTAAAATCTTTCTTATCAACCTCTCTAAACAGATTTAACTTACTACCAACATCTGAACAAATAAGCAGATCCCAACAACAGATCTTAACAAGCAGAATCAATGAAGCAGACTAATGAAAATCAGAAAGATTTATAAATCTAAAACATTTCTAAACAAACTTCAATCTCGATCAAACAATATCAGATTTATTTAAACAGTCATAAATTAACATAAAACAAGTAGATACAAATATGCATAAACCACTCAAATATTTAAATCATATAAACATTTAAACAAAAATTAATCTAAAAAAAACATGTAAAATAAAAGAGATAGGCACCTTTTGGAGATTTCCGTTGAGACGAAGGTTGTGCTGAACAACCTTGTGAACCCGAATCTACACCACCTTCAGTCTCCATTCACCGTTCGACCAACCATCATCATATTCGATCCAGTAACAGCTTATTTTATCAAACCAGTGGGGTTTGATTTAATTCACAATCTCACTTTATATCAATTAATTAAAGCTATGGTAAAAACTTTAATCAATTAATTTATTTATAATGCTAAACAGATTATCAGGAGAAAATTTGTAATAAAAATATAACAGAAAAGTACCAGTCAAATTGAAACTTTAAAAACAACTTTTATTAAACTCTGAATCGTTACAATACTATTAAAAAGAGAAATAAAAATTTTCCTATCTATCTAAACATTATAACGATAAAGTAAAAATTAGAATACATGAATTACAGAAAATAGGGGGTTTCTATAGCCATCCCAAAGGCTTCTTGGAAGGAATATTCGGATCTTTTCATCAGCATATTCGAATCTTTTCGGCATATTTTGATTTCGCCCTTGGATTGCCAGCTTGTCACTAATTTGGTAAGGTGGAAGGATTTAATTGGAGGATATAGTGATATGAGGTGTTTTGTCCAATGAAAAGAGAACACGTCACTGATTTCTTCCATCTACAAGTTCCGGAAAGGGAGGGGATTTTATTTCCAACTCGTATGAATCACACGAGTGGAATAAACCACAAAGCCCCAAATTTTTGTTATGATTTATTTGGGTGAACAGTGAATAGGGTTAGGGTAATAGTTGCGTCTGGTTATTTACAAGGTTTAGGTGAGAGATGAAGTGAGGGGAAGCATAGGTAGTATCGAATGGGTTATTTTATTGTGTGTGATGGTGAAAATGTGTGGTGGTGTGAGTGTAAATGAAACACGTTTGTAGGTAAATAAAGGTTTTTAAAAAACGTGTGTGACTGGAGAGTTTATATAAACTCTTATCGTTCCTCAATATTCATAACCCTAGTGGGCTTTTGGCCCAAACGAATATATATTGTTTTCCAAAAGTCTTTTAACCCTAATGGGTCCATTATTCCAAACGTTCCAATTAATATAACGGGCCTGGGCCAGTGAATTATTTCCATCCGTTATAAACTTCTCCATTTTAGGCCTTGATCCACTTAAATAGATATAACATCTTTCTAAAGGGGCTTTTAGACCCATTTTCCCAATGTGGGACCCACTAGGCCCATTTAAGATTAAATCCTCTAAAAAACGAACTTGCATTTGGCTTCCTCGATCTTTTCATCAAACTTCGTGTTGGTTTTGCCGGTTTTCGCGATCTTGGTACCTACACACATGAAAACAAGAAACATGCAAATGCAAGGCAATAATGATACATTTTATGCACTTATTCATTGTTTCTAGATATAAATGATATGAGTAAAATCACTCATATCATCTTTCCCACTCTCCATTGTCGCAACCTCTAAACCACTCGACCTACTCGAGCCAACCAAACAATCATCATTCTCGTTAACTAACTCAGCAAACAGCTATCCTTAAAGAAATATTGATATATTGTTTTTAGGTGTTTTTTTAACATTTAGAAGTTGGAAAGGGTTTCACATGGTCATTGAAGACTAAGGGGGTGTTGGGATTAGATCACTCTTTGGCTTATCAGATAAGAAGTTGTATAACAAGGTATCTTTTGACATATTTATGATTTCTATGGTTTACAGTGGTGCAAGCTATTAAAATATCAAAGCAACCGGGAAAATTAAAACCATGACTTAGTTTTTTAATAACAGTCTAAAGTCTTATTTAACTTTTGATGTCAGTAATTCATATTAATATTCTTAAAAGGGGAATCCAAATACCCACATTAAAACAATTACTACTGAATGAACATGAACCTTAGCACATACATTGCCTTTAATTTCATACTTATTATTATATATCTCCATTAAGGGTGTGTTTAAATTAGCTTATTTGTAGGGCTTACGGGCCAACTGAAGATTTGAAAAAGCAAAACACTCATTTCATGTCATATGAGCTAAGCTCATGGCTTATCTAAGGCTATAAGCCGAAGCTGAGACACTCATAAGCCATTGAAAATGATCTTACTGGAAACATGTTCCCCTATTAGGTATAAGTTACATGGTTTAAAAAATGACAATAATTGCCACTATATTACCTGTTGGAGAAGTTCATGTCGACTCACCGCTTATTGCAGCTCCCTCTTTAACTTTCTCTTAAGTTCGCGCCAAATCGAAAGCTTTACTATTGCAAGTTTAAATAGATCTATATCAGTTCTCATGTTTAATACAGTTTGAAAACTCTACCGATTTCAAGTCGTTTTACCTGTGAAATAACTTTGAAAAACATAGAAGAAGCTAATCTATAATCATATGTTTTAGTTTTATTGGTAGAAAAAGTACAAACTTTAAAATAAGCAGATCTCGAAGCTGCTTATATAACCTAAAAATAAGCAGATAAGAAACAGCAGTTTAGACAAAACGAAACTGTTTGAGCTTAAAATTAAGCAGATAAGAAATAAAGTAGAAAAAGTAAGTAATACCAGACACCCCTAAAACTGCACCACCACATCACATGTATAAATGTAACCACTTGATGGAATATCGTAACGGAATCCATATTTTCTCATATAGTGAGGAATGAGTAGCAAGAAGGAAGTCACTGGGAAGTAGCATGGACACATGGTCATCACAAATGTAATGTTTTGATGAAATTTGATCATATTGGTAAATTTACAAAAAAAACACTATGAATATGACTGAGGAATTAATGACCAAGCATGTAATTAACCAAGCCCATAAAGCAAGATAACCAAGCATTTGTGAATATATATGTTCTTTACCAAATTAGAGTATAATAGAAAACGGAAGTTAAAAGAAGATAGATAGATAAATATGATATAAATGTAGAACTGTGTACCTTATGGGGTTAAACTGTTGCACTCCTATATCTTTATCCCAGAGAAATACACAATCATGGAGGGTAATAGAAGCTGTATGCAGAAACCTCTTTGCAACCGACCTAAACACGGTTAGTCCTTAAGCCAAACCGATAATTCTGGGAGCACATATAACTGACCCAGTTTTAGCTCACAATCCGCTTTGTACAGGAAAATTCCTCCATTGTACAAACGAATACCATTTTTAATATTATTCCTTTAAATGACAGATATACTTACTCTGAAGGCATATTTTTCTTGTAGCAGACAATAGCGATAAAATATAAGAAGATGGAACTCGGTGGTACCATCACCCACTCTCCATAGAACTTTAGGCATGCCACCAGGCCTCCTTTTGTGTGTCAGTTTCATTGGCAAATAGGTCTTTATAGATATTCATCCCAACCACTCACCACCAGCATGAGTAACGAATGTACTCATCATCATTTACAGAAGATGGTTTTGCTTGTCATCTTACATTATCTTAATGTAGTCTTTTGTGTCTTCAACGTGTCCCCTAAGCTACACATACATCATAACAGAGTAAAGTATATTAGTGTAAAATAATGAAAATCATTAGGAATCATGTGTACTATGGATAGTTTGTTCAGAGTACCATCAATATGAAAAATGTAAGGCTCTAAGAGCATTTCAAGTTGGTTTCAACCGGATTTACCTGATTTGCGTAGACGGTAAGAATGCTTGGACCAAAATCTATTATAGGAATCATAGCAGCTTCTTCACACAACACTTGCAGATCGCTCCCTATGTATTCTTCATGACAAATTTATCAAGAATTGTTATCGGGGAAGAACAAAAAACATAGATTATACACTTTGCATTGATGGAAAAAAAGTGACGGGTTATTGTTTTGACATGTAAGAATATATCAAGTTTAGTCCGAATCATTTTTTACTTGTTACCCAGATCATGCATATAAATATGTAATGGAGCAAACGACCCAAGTATAAAAATGTTCTTTAAATCACCATTATTAAAAAAACTTACCTTCAGCGACTCTCACCAGTTTTTTCATCTATCCACCTATGCAAGAAAACACTATTTAAAAGAAACAAATAGAGCAACTTTTGCGGACTTATAATTCCAAATACATTTAGAAACTTCAAACCTCTTCAGCAATTATTAACAAAACTCAGTGGGAATAAAACTATATTTGCTGTAGCAGAACCAACTCTCTTCAGCACACCAAGTTGATTGTCTTCTTACAATATGGTGTACGATGCATTATTCTTTTATCTTAGGGGTGAAGTGTAGTTAAGTAGAGTTTCTGAATTACCAAACCCACCAGATAACTCTCCTCGCTTCATGATCAAGCGACTTCTCCTTTCTCTACAATAATAATCTCGACTTTGTAAAAGTACAAAGTTGTCGGGATGATACTAAAATGTCATTAGTCTCGATATTTACCCACATACACACTTAATAAATTTTTACATACTGACAAAAAAGAAAATCAATAAAGTCTAAAATAGTATAGAACAATATATTGGTAATAATAGAATAGTGAGTATAGATATGCATACGCATTCCACAGTTTCGTCTTCGAGAAAATTTCTTAGGTAGATCTCTACAAATGGATACACAGAAGTTTAATTACTTCACTAAGATATTGTTGAATAAAGGTAAACATGCATGCTAGAAACCATACTAAGTTAGTGTCTGTGCCGTAACCTTTTACTTGCTCATCTGAAAGTATGTTAATTTTCTTATGGATTAGCAATCATATAATAATGAATAACGTTGGGGTTTTGAGAAGAAAAAAAACTTGTAAAAAAACACGACGCAATCAACAACGATTTTAGGGTTTTCTGTTAGGATCGATCTCATATAATAATGAATATTGGGGTTTTGAGAAGAAAAAAACCTGTTAAAAACACCACGCAATCAACGAACGATTTTAGTGTTTCCCTGTTAGGATCGATCTCATATAATAATGAATAGAAAAAAAACAAACATGACGCAATCAACGAACGATTTTAGAGTTTTCTTTTAGGATCAATGTTAATTGATGTGATATAATTTTTTGGTAAATATCCAAAACGAATAACAAATATCAAAACATTTTTTTAGGCTTATGAACATACAAAATATTATCCCAAATTATCACTTTAAAAATTTCCGAATAATTAAAAAAAATAAACTTCCAAAATTTGTGGAAAAATGATGACGTGGATTAAAACATGCTTATGTGGCATATCCCTCCTCTTATATATAATGTAAAGATATATATACATATGTATATATATATATATATATATATATATATATATATATATATACAATATATATATATATATATATATATATATATATATATATATATATATATATATATATATATATATATATATATATATATATATATATATATATATATATATATACATGTATATATATTATATATATATATATATATATATATATATATTCTTTGACCTGGTATATTCAGCATCTTGAAAAACAACCCTAAAAATGGCGGACATTCTTTCTTTCCCTAGCCGCCACTTCTTTTAAACCCTAAAATTCGTTTTTAGCCTGCAATCATCTAATAATCAATACCACGTTTCTGTTGTGATACCTTGTGTGTCATAATATTAATTTTGTTTGTTTTGTTGGTTGATTTTAGGTTGTATCTCGTTTTTTAAGGTTTTTTTGGATCGGCTGTTTTAGGGTTTCTTTTTATTTTACTTAGTTATTTGGTGTGAATCCCGTTTTGTATTGATTGGTGATTGTAGGTTGTTGATAAACATGTAAGCTGTTCGTGGGTTGAGTGTGAGATCCTATTTTATAGGGTCTGATCCTGGTTGGTTATTTAAGCGGGTGGCATTAGGGTTTTTTAGGGTTTTTAGGGTTTTATTATTGGTGGTTGATGGCTGGGCTTCAAACGCAAACTAACATGAGTGCTCTTTCTGAAAGAATGCAGCGATTGAGGGATACTATGGCAGGTGCATCGATTTCAAAAGATGTTAGGACATCTAGGGCTGGGGCCTCGGATGTGCATAAGGATGAAGATGTTGCTGTTTTAAAAAATACGGTTGGTACTACACCAATTCAGCCTATTGTGGTAGATCATTCAGTCGGGATGGATAAAGACCAAGAGGTTTCAACTGTGGTGGAGCCTACTCTTGGTATAGCTGGTGATATTGATGAGACCTTGGGTGATGTTGAGACGCGGAATGAACAAGCTGATGTGTTTATGGCTGCTCATGAGTCACCTAAAACAGATTGTAACCCTAAAGCTAATTTTAGGTTTACTCAATCTGTTACATCGGGGTTGGACACAAATGTGGCTTTTAATATTCCGGCTCGAGTCGTTAATGAGGTAAATTCTCGTTTTGAGAACACTTTGTATGGTTATTTTCTTGGTAAACGGCTTTCTTTTCCTGTGGTCGAATATTTTGCACGTCAGAATTGGGGTAAGTATGGAATTAGCAAGATCATGTTGAATGGGAAAGGGTTTTTCTTCTTTAAGTTTAAAACTAAGAAGAGTTTGGAAGCGCTTCTTGAGAATGGACCATGGTTGATTCATAAATTCCTATTATTCTCAAGCAATGGAATCTAGATACAAGGTTACATAAGGAGGAGTTATCTCTTATCCCGGTATGGGTAAAGATCCATGATGTTCCTTTACAGGTTTTCTCAAAGGATGGTATTAGTATCATTGCATCCCAAATTGGTAAGCCGATTATGCTTGATTCTTTTACTAATGCTATGTGTATTGACTATTAGGGTAGGAGCAGTTTTGCACGTTGTTTGATTGAAATTAATGCGGATATGGATCTCAAGGAGAGTTTATCATTTGGTGTTCCTTTGGCTGATGGTTCTGGGTACACAACGGAGATGGTTACCACTGAATATGAGTGGAAGCCTCCTCGGTGTGCTCATTGTAAAATATTTGGTCATGTTCAGGATATATGTCCCAAATTGATGAAGGTTAGTATCCAGAGTACTATTGCTCTAGGCATGCTAATGTTGGTGAACAAGTGAATGATGGTTTTAAAACCGTGACCCGTAACAAGAAACGAGGTAAAAAGAAGAATAGAGGGTTCCATGTTGGAACTAATACTTTGTATGTTCCTAAAGTGAATATTCCACCTAAAGTTGTTTCAAAGAAGCCTTCTAAGATTGTTGATATTCCTTCATCATCTACATCTGTTTCTAAAAATATGAATGACCAATGGAATACTAGGGGTGTTGCAACATCAAATGCTTATGATATTCTAAACGAATCGGATGAGGAAGATGTTGAGAATATTTATGATGAGGTTGCTAACCTGTTCCATGATAAGACGGACAAGGCTAAAGTTAAATCATAATTTTCTATGTTTGCTAGTTAAGCGAGTCGCTACTTTTCTAGCTTTGTAAGTGTGTATGGCATGTCATATACACTAGCTTAGGTGTTTATCAAGCTTTTTGCTTGAGGTTAATGTGGTACTTCCGCCACATTCCATATGTACTTCAATGTTTTTTGGTGTAATATACCTTTTACTGGGGTTGATTCCCTTTTACCCAATATATATATATATATATATATATATATATAGAGAGAGAGAGAGAGAGAGATGGGATCAATAGAAAACTTCATCTTAATAGAAAACTTAGAAAACCTCTTTTCAACAATTGGATCAAAGTTCCTCCCCCCTCCTTTTTTATTATTCTAAAGTTCAGGGGCCTTTTTGTCATTCTTTAATTTCTAAGGGCTGGGTTTGCATATCTTCTTAATTTTTAAGGGTTGTTTTTGTATATCTTCTTAATTTCTAATTTTGATAACGTGTTTTTTTGCTTTTTGCAGATAGCGGGTTTTTTTTGTTTCGTTGTTTACGTTTTAGCGTTTGTTTCTTGTTAACGTTTTCTTTTTGTGGTCAACGTCTTTTTATAATTTAACATCCAATATCTTCACAAATAGCTTAAAATTAAATTAAATTTGCAAATTAAACAACTTAATAAGAGCTTAACGGCGAGTATCTTTGATAGTGCATACGGGATCCAATCATTGATCCTAAACTTAACAAGAAAAAAACAAAAGTTTAATAGATTTGGGATCAGATTACATGTAAATCTTTGCAAACAAGAGCCACTATGTTTAACAGGAGATTTACATGTAAATATTTGCAAACAAGAGCCACTATTTCAGCTATAAATTTGTTCTTTGTCATTGCATAAATATTCGGGTTCTTCTCCTCCTAAGAATCTCATCTATTTTCATCACTCGGGTCTATATTAATCACCTGGTATGACAAAAAAACCAATCAAATATGTGTTAGTGTTTAGTCTAACATATAACTCCAGTGAAAGTGCATTGAGCAAGTCACGAATTCAAGATATAAAAGTAATGAAAATCTATGTAAAAGCTCGACTCCACGTGTGAAATGTGTAAAAAGCAATATATTTAGCCAATAAGCAAATAAGAGTTGAAATAATCTCTAAGATAGTTTACTGACCTTGCTGCTCATTGGCTCAAGAGGCTATGAATGTGTCTTTAAGTTCATTCGTTCTTGGTCAGTCATCACCAGTCATCCTCTGGCCCACCTAAACAAGCTGTTTGAACTCACAAACAAAACAAACAGATGCCATCCCTGTGATTAAATAACACACAAGGCATCATTACTAGTATCAATACAAAAGAAAATATTGCACGTGACTGGCAAGAAAATATAACATGTTTCCTAATCAAACCTACCACGGCCGACTTAATTTGAACTTTTTAACATTACTAGCACATCGCACTCAAGTATTGTAACCAGCTTTGACAGACTTAGGTATTGTAACCAGTTTTGACATACTAATTACTTTGCATGAAGAACATGGCTCATGTACTTTCAAAATACAAGTTTGTGCTTGCTACTAAATTACTTGCGTTTGGATCCTAAACATTTCAAAATTTCAGAAAGAATCAAGAGCATTTACCTTGATCGTTAATGTTAAAAAGGAAGGTATATGGTTTATAAAACTATAAAAGACTCACAAGGTCTTGAAGTTCAAAGGAGGTGCAGCTAGACATCTATTGATCTCCACTGGTAGAAAAACTCCTCAGCATATACCTGAATAGGCTGAAGAAATTTGTTCAAGACTGCAGGAAGGCGGATTATATTATTGGCCTGTTCAAGGGAAAATGAATATGTAAATACCAGTGCTCCCACAATATTGAAAAGGAGTAGTACTAAATAAAGAGAATAATATATAGCAAAGAGGATCCGAACTTGTAAGAAATTTCGAGAACAACGTCCCTACTTAGTCGAATTTTCACCACTTCAAGTGGGCTGAACCTAAAAAATAAAACAAAACAGATATTTAAGAAAAAGAAATAGATACTGAAAAAAAATGATAATGTTCAATATGGACATGTGCTCATGGAAGTATAAGTACTGGCACTAACGAGAGCTCCAACTTCATATGGGATGGAGGCAATATTACTGCTTGTACCGAATCAAGTGGTTCAGTATTTGGTACGCTTATCCAGCTTTTGGATGTCTAAATTTGATGCAGCTCGATATTGTGTTAAATGTCGCTTTTGATGAAAGATTCGTCCAGTGTTTAGTTAAGTTAAAATGGGTTAAGAGGTAATAACTAAACTAACTATTAATTTATTTACATAGACCATATTAACAATAGCCAGATTACCTAATAATAATCAACTGATGCCCTAATAGTACCCAATTGATGCCCTAAAACTACTCATTGATGCCCTAATAATATGCAATCGATGCCCTCAGTTAAGTTTTAATAGAAGCTCAAATAATCAACATAAAACATTGCAAGTTACCTTCTCCTTCTGTTTAACAATGTTGCATTTTTTTCATGTACTCGTCTTTCACTTCCTACAAGAAATTTAAGAGAAGCTACCAGCTAATTAAATTATTGTAAAAGTGTGTCTCATGTTAGAAATAGTAGATGCAAGACTTCCGACAAAAGACAAAAGAAAAATCAGGAGCACTGAAGGTCTGTAGAAAATGTGTTACACTAAATGCAATACCTGCAAATCAGCTGCCAAATATTTAGCATCGTCTTCTGATAGTTCTTCTCCTGTAAATTATAAAATTGAATAATGGTAAAAAAGTAGAAAGCCCAGCGATTTCACAAGTGTAAAGTTTACGTTCAAACCTTTTCAAGTTTATCATTACGAATTAATGGCATCTTTTCTTATTTTTTCCTGATTGCACCTGCATAATAGATGTAAAAAAATTACAATCTGAAACTAAACTAAAAACGTGAAGAGATTTGCACCTAGACAATGCATCAGCAAGATACTATTTACTCACATATCCTAAACAAAGAGGTGAAAAACAGGAAATCACACCATTGATATATCGGCTATCTTCACCTATACATTTTAAGGCGGTTCACCTCTTCAGCTTACCTAGTAGTAAAAAAGACACATATAGTTATACATAGGGTTTGTGCAAGTACATTGCGTATACATGTAGTTTTTTCCTGCTTTGGTGCTTTAATTTTTTATACTTCCAATATTGTCAGTTGTCGCGCCTTTTTTGAATAGCGTATTTCTGGTCGATGTCTTTAGCAGTTCATTTCCAACATCTTCTTTTTGCACAAAACCTTTTTGTCATTTAGTTGGTGGTGTCAACTGTTCCTTTGGTGGTTTTTTGACCTTGGTTGGGACATATTCTGGTTGCTTGCTTGCTTGTAGTAGTTGTCGAGAATCGGATGACTGGTTTAGATGTTTTCACCTGGGTTGAAGTTCCGCCTTTAAGCCACTATTAAATCTGAAAAACGAGCTTTTAGGTTTACATTTTTCTATATTCTTCGGGGCAAACTGGTCAGATCCAAAAGCTTGAATATAATGCTTGTGCCCTCCTTGTGCAAAGGCGACCAAATATAAGAAAAAGAAGAATATAATTTGGAGGTAAACATCATGTTGCATCAGCGATATCTTTACAGACAGAATAATGATGCCCTATATTTTACATACGGATTCCCTGATTTGTTCATAAGGATGCCCAGATTTTGTTCATATGGCTGCACTAATTTGTTAGGTGAAAAGACAACTGCTATTGAAAAAGAACATTATTCTGATATCGTGCCTCACCTAATCATGATACTATGAACAGAAAGGTCACTATTAAAGGTAGGGTAGCAAACCATGTGTCGACCGATGATAGTATCCCGCTTATTCTCGTATATCCCAGAGATACTTAACATTGAGCTCTGAATTATTGGGGATCGGGATTCCCACCCACACCTATTCCTGCAATGTAATGCTATGCAAACAAAAAAGATAGGTACAAAATGAGTTTTTATTAGCTGTGCAGAAGCTTGACCGGAAACCTAAAGCAGAAAAGATATCAACTTATATTCGTAAACAATCAGCTAATGTCAAAATATTCCAAAACAATAATAAAAGGTTTCATATTAGTTGAAAGTGTTGTGCTGATACAAATATCGGTCCGCATGATATTTGGGTGCCCATTTATGATCCAATCTGATGCACGAAAGTACCTCACATGGATGCAGTAAAGTATCCCAAACGGATACTCAAATATTGAATAAATTAATGGTTGTGTACTCTTTATATATATATATATATATGCATTTATGATATAATGAGTTATATACAGATTTTGTAGAAGCGATACCTTATTGAATGTCAATTAACTAAACAGACCATATTAGATCAATAGTAGCATAGAAATATGCATGTTATAGTCTGAACTAATGCATAATAATAATCATAACAAATAACGTTTGTGTACCTCAGGTGTGGAGGTTAACTCGGTATCTTCGCCTCCTATAGAAGCTATAGCTAAAACCATAAGACCTTGTGGGTAAACAGTTGTCCATCCAAATAAAACACCTTCTGCAGCTGCATTAGAACATACATTTGCCCTTCCAAACTGTAGAAAAGCAAGAGTTCAGTCATTCACCACAAGCTATAACAACTTTACGCAAGTAAATGCTAATGAGATACTTGCCATATATCTTGGTACACGTATTACGCATACAAGAGGCAAGAATCCTTAGTGCAGGTGACTCGCTAGGTTTGCAGTTCTATTAGGTACGTGTATTGAAAGTTTAAGTTAAACAAAGGAATGAAAAATTAGACCTTCTGAAAGTTTTATACTATCAAATGTCGATTTACAAGACAAAAAATCTATGCAATGAGACACTGAGTGATATAAATACAAATGTGATGTTCAACCCATTTACATTTAGGAGGTATTTGGTAGTATTAATCACAAACGATTAAGTTTTGTTAAGTTTTAAAGGCAGCCAAAATTCAAATGGTTCGAAGTTGCCAACAGGTGTATAATGCATATAACTTCCTGATTTGTGTAGTATATGAATGTATGCCATTATCAGAAAGTCGTACCATGCCCTGCTACTTTGTTGTATGCCAGGCATTTTGAGGAACATAAGCATGCATCCCCTCACCAGGATTTGGTGGTCTGCAAATTATACACTAAAATGCCTAAAATGTAGAAATTATATGCACTAAAATGTAGAAATTATACATACAAATTCATTCCATTCCACAATAACATTAAATATTTATTATTTCCAAAATGATGAACTTTATGACTTTAATAACATAAAAAAACTATAATCAAAATCTTACCGTTATATGAAGGATATATGAAGGATGTCCTTGTGTGTGGTTTATGTGGTAGAAGTGATGGAGATGACGGTTACGTTTGAGATGGTGGAGACGACGAAGATAGTGGCGTGAAAGGAGATGGTGGCTACGACGGAGATGGTGGCTACGACGAAGATGGTGGCGGCGGCGTAGATGGTGGCGGCGGCGTAGATGGTGACGGTGGCGGAGATGGTGACGGCGGAGATGGTGGAAGCAGCTATTGAGACTAGATGTTATCGATGGAGAGAATTAGAGATAATCTATCCGATGTGTTTTTATGTTTTAATTTTATATTTTAACCCTCAAGTTTGATACGTTTGCAATATCTACCCTCTAATTTGTTTTCTAGGTTTTCTATCAAAAATAAGTTTTCTCTAGATCCCACCCCTATATATATATATATATATATATATATATATATATATATATATATATATATATATATATATATATATATATATATATATATATATATATATATATATATATATATATATATATATATATATATATATATATATATATATATATATATATATATATATATATATATATATATATATATATATATGTGTGTATATGTATATATATATATATATATATATATATATATATATATATATATATATATATATATATATATATATATATATATATATATATATATATATATATATATATATATATATATATATATATATATATATATATATATATATATATGTATATGTATATATATATATATATATATATATATATATATATATATATATATATATATATATATATATATATATATATATATATATATATATATATACATATATATATATATATATATATATATATATATATATATATATAAATATATATATATATATATATATATATATATATATATATATATATATATATATATATATATATATATATATGTATATATATATATATATATATATATATATATATATATATATATATATATATATATATATATATATATATATATATATATATATATATATATATATATATATATATATATATATGTATATATATATATATATATATACATATATTAGTATATATAGTACAAATCTAAATTGATATATATATTCACAAATTTATTTTTTTATTCTTTATTTAGACTTAGTCTTAAATAGTACACCACGTAACATTAGTATATAGGGAAGTGTTTTTGTCGTGTACATCCTAAAATGAATTATAATAGGTACAGATATGAATCATTGGATCAAACTTGATAGATCAAAATCATATTAAATAAGATGAGTGGCATGATTATAATAAATCGAAATAACAACGGCATGATGTATCAATTTAATTAATATGTTTAATAACATTTATGCAAATAAATAAAAGTATAAATACATAAAAAGTAAGCATACACGAATTGCAAAAATAAGCAAACACGAATTTCAAATACACTTTCGAGATATACGTGTTTCACCAAATTGTACATGTTTGGTAACCTATTTTTTCATGCTTTCACAAATTTATTTTTTATTTCTTTATTTTAGACTTAGTCATAAATAGTACACCACGTAACATTAGTATATATCAGTGGACACATTTCATTGTTTTATTTGTTTTTGTAATGGGTGACACATTAGATTAGAACATATTCTTTTTTACTCCGTACTTGTTTGTGACATATTATTAGTGGCATGTTTTTTTTGTAGTATTTGTTTTTGTGACACATTATTAGCAACATATTCCTTTTCAATTTGTTTCGTACACATTATTAGTGGCATGTTTTTTATTTGTTTTTGTGACACATTATTAGCAACATGCTTTTTTTATTTGTTTCGTGACACATTACTATTGATACATATTTATTTTTATTTTTTCTCTATATTAGTGACATACTCTTTTTTTATTTGTTTTTCTATATATTTTGTGACACTTTAAAGGTCACGATGAGAAGTTCAAGCATGGAAAGTTTCGCAAGCGATGGATGCATGAGATGTTTGGTGAAAGGGACACAGGGTTCTTCGGTCGAAAGCATAAGATGTGTAAGTAATTTAATTGTTTTAGATTCATGTGTATGAAATTAAATGGGTTCCTTATTTAGCTTAAAAATTATACGAGTAGTTTAGTATGTCTTTTAGATCTTAAGCATCTTTAATAAAAAAATTTGATTTGATAATATAATGCTGTTCTTGACCAATGTGTGCACGAGTGAATTGTTGGCTTCTCTTTGACTTGTAGGCTCTTAACTGAAACAACATGATTTCTTTAAATTATTCTCAGAAAAGTGACATGCATTTTTACGCATGATAAATCATAAGCTCATATCAAGAAAACTTCGACTCCAGATGTGAACCAGTCAGCGAGGGATCAACCAAGTGATACTAAAAAATGATACATCTGAACATGCTTACAAAAAAATGATACATATCAGTGTTAAAAAAAATATTACCAAGTGATACAAATAACTAAAGTGATAAATTTTCGACCATTATTCCGGTAGCAACTGCTCATCGGCGTAAAAAACAAAAGGTTTAAACCAAAATCAGAACTCGTGACCAGGACCGGCAAATTCTTTTAGCCGTAAGGGATTTCAACCAATAAAAAAATTAACATGTATCATCTTGCTGCTCGTCACAAAGCGGTCGTGGGGTCGTAACACCCGAGAGACGACATAAGGAGAACGTTGGCCAAGGGTGATGGAAATCAAATGCCGGTCGAGAGTAATTATTTGCGCCAGCGGCGACCGGTGTTACGACTTAATAGTCGGATCTGTAAAATGAGAAGCCTGAATACGACGACGACTCGTGTTTCGATGGGTTTGACGGTGGTAGAAGCGACGGGTTATAAAGAGATCAGGCGAAGCAATTTGATTTCATATGAGTGAAATCAATTATCTATTTTTCTTTTTCTAAGAGAAAGGTTATGTATATCTATGAGAATTATAAGAAATGTGGATGGTGTCGTTGAATGGGGTTTATGACGGAGGAAAATTATGAAAAAGAAATGTAGATTAAGATAGATGTAAGTGAAATACCGAAAATGACCTTATGGTTTAATCAATAATCTTGAATGTTTAATTTTCATTTTTAATGTTTAAAATGACACATGTCATATCTTAATTGGTGCTCATTATAACTTATTTTAAGAGTGTTGAGCACATGAACATATATATATATATAT
>JANFOE010000428.1:5000-132935 GCA_025667525.1 Glebionis coronaria
ATAGGATCTGAGTGAATTGTGTGTCATCCTATGTGGTGGCTACGCCGTTGATGTGTAATGTGCTTGACAAGGTTGTCAGAAATCGAGAAGATGCATGAACTGATAACTTGTTTGAAAAATATGGTTTTGAAAGTCGAGGATGTCACCAAGGCTGCACTGTTCCTTGCCAATGGGGAGTTTGGTTTATATCACGGGCCATGCCAAATAGAAACGAAAGCATAATTCTACATAACCCTTGAGTTAGTCTTAGAGCAGACTTCTGCGTAACCTATTATGCTTTGTGGGATAAAATAGTAAAACTTACTTGCTAGCTGTTATAGAAAACGGTAAACTTAAGAATATCATAAACTAATGAAACGGTGTGTTGCATCAAATGCAATCTGCTGTTTTAGATACCCGTAATAAAAGCTATGTGTAATAAGCATATCTCAACGTTTCACGAAAATATTACATGTGGCTGAGATTTCCAAGTGCAGCATCCGTTGCAACACTAACTTGACCATTTAATGCTTCTTAGTATCATTAAATGGGCGCTTTCTAACATAGAAGCTGCCAATGGGTTTCTTTTCTACGCTAAGGTGAAAACGCAGTTGCAAAAGCAGAAAGTAAATACTCTGCACAAGGAGATGACCAATGTGTGCCTGCACAAAGTTATAAACAGATTTCAATAAGCATGTTAGGTCCCGATAAAGGGCTGTTTGGAGCACATTCATGAGGGTTGTTTCGATACTCTATTTCAGCAGTCATTTGGCTTTTGAAACATGTTATTAAGGGATCTTTGGATTTATAAAATAGGTATGAGCTCAACTAAGCAACCCCATAAGCCCAAAAAAGTAACTTCCTTACTACCCCATCAAGATACAAATAAATACCACCAACCATTCGTATGGATCCGATATAATATGCAAAACTCACTAAAGTCTTGAACCGATGTGTTCGGATAAGGAGAATGACAATGTGGTAAACCAATAGGTGCCGAATTCGGTTAGTGAGGATAAAGTTTATGATGAGGAGTTTTTGAGATGGAATCTCATATTGAAAGCGAATAAATGACAGGAGGCGGGGAATAAAGGTGTTAAGCATAGTCCAGGTGCTGCCTTGATCAATTAGTTATGTTTTTTGGATGTTCGTTAGTGTTTATGGCTTGAAAGTGGCCCCTAAAACATTAAATAATCAGAACAGGGAACTGATGTGATAGACTGCGTTTAAGTTGCTTTAGATAATAAAATTAAACCTGATGTAATAGACTGCGTTTAAGTTGGTTGAGGCTTCTTCTATTCCGTGTCAAACACTAAATAATAATAAATGACTGTTGCATATTTAGCAAATTCGGTCAAGGATTTACATGTAAAATTACCCTATATATTAGGATAACCGGCCAGCAAAGTAGCCTGTGTCTTGTGACAATCGATAATCTGTTTGAGTACTTGGCGACTTTTGATTAGTTTAGGTTTTCTGTAAAATGGCCCCTAAGAGTTACATAATCAGCTAACAAAATGAGTTGTAGTATATGGAAAATACCAATAACACCAGCAAAAAAAACAACATAACTAACACTATTTAAACCTTCGTTACGTGTTCATCATCTTATAAATACTCAGTAAATATATTCATATAATCTTTCAAGTTTTTACTATTTACATAGCTCTAAACAAAACCGTTCAAGGAATTTTTAAAAGTAACAGTAACAGTAACAGGGACTACACCATAATGCTTTGAGTCGTATGCTATATTCGTACTATCTTCTTTGGCTATCACATAAGTTATAAAAGTAATCCATGCTTTTCTTATTTTAAGTGTTCTTCCAACCAGTTTTTATTGCCATCTTCTCTTATTAACCCATGAACTGCCACTGATATAAAATAACTACACATATACTTTGATATTGATTGCCTGCAAAACATGACAGAATGTGTAACATTTCTCATGGTTTTGTGAAACTACTTCATGTAGGAAAACTCAATAGATCCAAAGTCGAGAATTCTAAGATATCCAAGTATCAAGTGGTAGAACGATGTGAAAGATATGTACCTTTACATGGTTTAAAGGAGATTGTTGGCATAGATTATGCTGTGTGTCCACAACTGATGTTATATCCGATCTATTCATGTTTGTCCTAGCCAGTATTCTTAGATATCTGACAAATACATATAAAGAAACTGCCTTCGATCTATTTTAGTTTTTATCCTAAATTGTTTACCAACTCCAATATGTCCACAGGTCTGTAAAAGCTATGATCTTGGAAAAAAACCTATATTTAATCCACATAAATATAGTCAGATTTAAGCACCTCAACGTTAGTACTGCGTAAGCTAAAAGAAACCTATAGTGTTCCAAAGCCTCAGTTGTCTTTGGGCTTTCCAATGCGGGAACGATTGACTGCTTAGAGGTTGTTGTTTGTATGTCTGAAACAGGTGGTGATATGGACTCATCTAAGGGTTTAGTTTTGAGTGTGTTTGTAGCCTTAGGTGATGCTGCATGCTCAACATTTTCATCTGTCTGTGGTGGGTCTGTAACCTGAGGTGGTGACGTCTCAACTGTCTGCATATTAGATTCCGGAACAGGTGACTGCTCCGATGTTTTAGTTTTCTCTAGTTGTGCAAGACTGCAATCACCGGCGGGGCCGATTGATCCAAAGGTTTGGTTGTCTCTGTGATTATAGCTGAAACGACGGGTGAACTATACATAACTGATAAAAAAAGGGTCGACCATGTTAATTAGATTATACTTAATTGTTTGAGGAAAGGCTGAATTTATGTAACGTATTTGTTCAAATTAACTAATGTACGCAAGATATCTTTTTTTTCCGGATATACGCAACATACTTTCAAATACTTACTAATCTACACAATATTGACCCAAATGTTACTTGTTTGACCTGTTACCACTTAGGAAAGTTACAGTTTGGTCCTTTGGTATGCGTGGACTTTCACCGTTAGTCCTTTGACAATTTTTTCATTAGAAAACTTAGTAATGATACCTTGAATTTAATACACGTATTTTTATACACACTTTTTATACGTGTTATTATATACATGTTTTATACGCGAGAAATTCTGAACTTTGACAGACGATTTCAACGTTAAAACTTATCCTGTAAACTCCGAAAAACCCACGTTAAGTCAATGTATACGTTCTCTAAAACTTTCATGTTTTTATGTTTTTCATGAAAAAGACATTTAGATGGTCGAAACCCCGATTTAAAACTATGACAACAATACTAGTATTTTCAGTAATTAAGTAAATCCGAATTTCGACGGTCTCGGTTAATGCTAAATAATTACTTTGAAGTCTCTAAACCTATCAGTGACTAAATATAAACATTCTATATGTAAAATATTATAGAACAAAGTGTAAAACTTAAAAAAATAGTTGTATGATAAAAATGGAAAATTCAATAAGTGCACAAGATCGATTCCATTACGTATCTTAAAAAAAACTTGTGAAAAGAAATTGCTCGAAAAACTTCTCGTTTAAAATTAAACTCAAACACAAAACATGTGTCTAAAAATGTGTATCAAAGTGTGTGTATACAAACGTGGATAAAAGTTGTATAAAAACATGTGTATAAAATTGTGGGTATTAAAAAGCGTAAAAAATATTTGTATAATTGCGTAAAAAACATTTAAATAATTGCGTAAAAACGTGTGAATATAAATGGTTTTTATGTTTTTTTATACACACTGTTAATGTTAGGGTTTTGCAATCCTATTTAAATAATGAATGTTCGTTTCTCGGTATCTTCTCGAATTGATTTCCGGTTAACTATGCGACTCAGTCGTCTTTTGGTGAAACAAAGATTTGTCGTTGTAGTAAAATTAAAGGTGCAAAAACAATTAAAGTAAATCTAACTCTAATTGAAAATAAATGACGGGAAATTAAAAGCGTGACGAGAAATTAAAAGGCACTAAAAGTAAATAACGCAAACTTAAAACTAACCTAAAGGCAAACTTAAAATGCAACTAAAACTTAAACTAAGGCAAGGCTTAAAATAAATCTAAGGCAAATAAGCTAAAAGTGAAACTAAGGAAAAAGGCGGGAAAAGTAAAGCTTGAAAATTAAAAATTTAAAACTTAAAAACTGAAACTAAAAAGAACCTGAAAACAGCTCATTCAGAATAATCCTTCGTTCGGAATAATCACTCATCCGGAATGTCTCCTTCGTTCGGAATGATTCTTCTTCACTCGGAATAATGCTTCATCCGGAATAAATCCTTTATTCGGAATATGTCACTTTATCCGGAATAAACTCTTTATTCGTAATATCACCTTGATCCGGAATATATTCCGAATGAACTCCTTTGGTTCGGAATGTTTTCCTTGACTCGGAATGCTGTCTTGATTCGGAATGTTCCGAATAAACTCCTTCACTCGGAATGTTCCGAATGAGCACCTTCACTCGGAATAATAAATTATTCCGAATAAACACCACTGATCCAGAATATCCTCTGATTCGGAATGTTTTCTTCACAAAGCCTTGATCCGGAATATTTAATATTCCGAATGAACGACCCTTTATCCGGAATAACTGGTTGGTTCGGAATATCCACTGAGTCGGAATATTGCACTGATTCGGAATATGTCACTTATCCTGAATAGTGCTTTATTCGGAACAATCACAACACCACCTTGATTCGGAACAAATGCTTTGCTGGTCCTTGATTCGGAATATTCCTTGGAAACAAAAACAGTAGCGAAGAACAAGGGATACAAAAAGAATACGAATCTAAACAAAGTCAATCAAAATCAAACAAAAGATTAAATAAGACTAACAAAAAATGATCAACTAATGAATACTAATCAATCCATATCAATAACACTAACAATAATGATCAAAATAATCAAAACCCACTTTGTTCAAATCAATAAAACATCAAAAACATAAGCATGAACATAAAGCATAAAGATTAAGATCAAAAAAGAAAAGAAGATAGGAGATAAACAATAAAAGTAAAGATTGACAATAATTAAAAGGAAACTTACTTGAAATTAAATGAATTTAAGGTGCAAGACAATGTATTTAAATGACATGTAATTAAAGTGCAAGGTAATTAAAATGGTGGAAGAACTAGTGTCACTCTAGCCAACAACAACAAATGAAATGAAATCTAATCTATTTATAGGAGGATTAGGGAGGTGCTTAGGAAGCTTCCTCCCCTCTTTCTTCTTTCTTTAATTGCATGATTAAGTCCTTAATCTTCTTAATTCTTTGACTTTAACGACTTTGTCTCGGGATTTCTTTAAACTCGTCTTGTAATTCTTCAATAAATTAGACTTGAGTTCTTCGGCTTTTAGTAAACTTCCGTCTTTTGACTTTTTCTTCGATAAATCTTCAGAATTGGTCTTGGACTTCCGTTCTTCTTGCACTCTTGATTTCTTGAATTCGTCTTTTGTCTTTTTCTTCGATAAAAGCCCGTGAATGCCCGTGTTTTCTCCCCTTTTCACATTTTCGTCCTAAATCACAACAAAAACACAAACCACGCATAATTCCGACATTTACGACATAAAATACACGTTTTAGCTTGGTTATTATTGTAGTTAAGTGGTAAAAAGGATGGGTGTTTACACACCTATCAAATCTCCTACACTTGACCATTGCAATGTCCTCATGCAATGCATTAGTTACAAAGCACGATTTACATTTTCCATCACAATCAATCCACATTGGCCTTTATTAAAGAGATACAAAATAACAAAACAAGTAAAGAGATCAAAAACATACCTTAGGGTTTTGAAAATGTCATGAATGATCATCATCCTTAAGTTTTCACTTTCTCCAAACCAAGCTTAAAAACGAGATCATTGTTATTACTACCTCCGTCCCATATTAATAGTCCATATTACTATTTTGGGACGTCTCAAATTAATAGTCCAGTCCAAAAATAGATAAGAAATGTAGATTAAGTTTACCATATTACCCTCACTTGAGGGTATTATTATAAACAATAAAGAAGTTGTAAATTAAATGGTTAAGGACAAAATTGTCATTGTGTAAAAAGTAAGAGAGAGAAAGCTGAAAAAATGATGTTTTTATTAATATGCGTGTTTTTGTTCGGTGGACTATTAATATGGGACGGAGGGAGTATAAGTTAGCAAACTAACATGAACTCATGTGGGCCAATTATTCACTTAGACTCCCTTATTCCTAGGTGTATCTCTTATATTTTATTGCTGTCTTGAATGATCACGAGGATGCATTGTTGACTTATTTCGATAGTTATTTAGGCTGAAAATAAAGTGGGACGATTTAATCAATAGTTAGCTAAAGGACAAAATCTTTTAAAACTGCTTCTCGGGACCTCATAAAGTTCATATCTTGGCATAACTCGCTTCGCGATTTGAGACCTTTCTCGGACCGATATTTGGCAGCGACTTCATACTTCAAATCTTGAGGGACGTTCATGAAATAATGGTCTTCTCTTCATAATAGGAATTTCTTCACTTGAAGTTTTGAGAGATTCTTCATATTTGGACCATGACTTCTTCATTTTTCTCCAATCTTTATTTTGGACTTTGATATACAACGATCCGCCTCCTTTTTGGACTTGGATCTATTTATCCTCATACCTTGTTAGGGCCTTTTTGGATAGACTTCTCCATGATCTTTACGGGAGTATTTGCTTTTTACCGTGTGTCTCGATCCTTCATATTGATTTTTATAAATGATTCTTCACATCACTTTGGATCTTTAGCAACAAAATATAGCCCTCATGCCTTGTTAGGGCCTTTTTGGACTCGCCAATCTTCGCATCCCGCTTCAATAAGTTATGCCTTGGCTATAAACTCTAATCCATACCGAGCAACTTTTAAACGATCTTGGGCTAGAAGCGAAGTAACTTTTCAAATCGTACAACCTTATTTATTGCAGATAAATTTATTAGCAAGCGATGGGAGAATAGGCTTATAATTAACTCACATAAATTCACGAAAGAATACCGAACTTATAATTGACTCTATCATTTCTCGTCCTCCACAGTTTAAAATCTCAAGGAATGAGACTCGTGGATGCTTAGACTATTAAATCAAAGTTTTGGGTTTTCGAGTCGTCTATAGGATCTTGCAAACTCTTAGACTTTTTCAAGTTTAGAAATCGCATTTTAAAGTTCCCTTGATAAACGACTCTCTAGGATCAATTATAGGAACTTGCGAAAAGTTCTTGTTCTTAACCCGTGAGAGTTAAGACTTTCGCGTTTTATAGCTCCCTATATAAAAGCCTAGCAAAACTTGACTTAAACACGTTAAGGATACTAGCTAGAGTAAACTTAGATAAGTAAACTCGGGTTGAGTCAAAAGATTCACAACGTTTGAAAATTAAAACCACTTTATTAAAATTTATTCTAGTAAAGAAAGAAAATAACTATACAAAGGTAAAACTAATAGGCCAAAATAGATCAAAATTTTTGAAAAATGTCAAAAAATTGATTTTCCGGTTAAAATGAGGACAAATACAAGGAAAAGACCACTTAACTTCGATAGAAGTCCCCCCTACACTTGATATAAACATTGTCCTCAATGTTTAAGCATGTGGGAGTAAACTCCTCTACACTTAGGACATTGTGCACGTTGTTTAAATCTTGCTAAGGAAAAGACAACTAACGAGATTCCTATATCAATATTGGAAAATATAAAATAGTGAATCGAAAAGAGTTTAGGATAGAACTGGGAAGACAGAAACACGGAATCACGGGTCGTCAAAAATCATCAAGAGTGGATCATTGAGCGCTCGAATCCCTTAATAGAAGAAGAGAGGAAATTGCAAACACCAATGAGTCTCCCCTACACTTAGGATATAGAAAGCTAAAAGATAGATACATGGGTTGCCTCCCAAGAAGCGCTTGATTTTTGTTCACCGAGTCGTGAGCCTGACTCGACCTTGATTAGCATAGGAAGAAGCATGAAACATATCCACCGGGATCAAATACATAGTTTTCGTCCATCAAATAGCACAAGCTTAAGGCGAACAAGGCAAGCCAAAGAAGAGTAGGCAAGGTTCCCTTAAGCAAAGATGGAGCACGGTGGGAGCAAGGGTGAAGAGGTGCAAGCATATCTTCAGTAGGTCCAAAAATTTTTCCTTTTATTTCATTAGACGGATACTGAGATGGCTGAAGAATATCGATACCGGGTTCGAACACCTTTTCCTTTAGGGGAAAATAGCACTCAGGCTCAGCAGAATTTGAAGATGATCCGCGAAGAAAATGCACAACCTAGTCCTCAGAAGGTGGACAAAGAGGTGTCAAAACATACGAGCTGCGGATATTGGTGTCGTCCGGTTGCTTATCCTTTGAAAGAATTTTTTTCAAATCCGAAGTAGGATCAAGACCATAATCATCAAAATCTAAAGGAGGAGCATCACTCTCATGAGGGAAGTATGTATTGAGAAAAGTAGAGAAGTCTTCCTCAAATGAGTTGTCATCTAAAGTAGGATTAAGCATGGATGGCGGAGGATCTTCATCATGAGAAGAATCACTCGAAAGAGTATCGGCCTCATCAAAATCATCATAGGTGGGCATGTCGGGATACTCAGAAGTAAAATCATCATAATCATCCCCATCGGAGCTATAAGTATCAAAGATTGGTGGAGAATCATATATGGGTGAAGGTTCCAAATTGGAGAGAGAATCATCCACATCATCTTGAAACAGTGGATTATCAATGCAAGAATCGAATAGAGGATTGTTGTAGACGACAAAATCATCAAGCACATTAATCATATTCGCTGATTCTCTTCCATAGGATTTGCTTGTAAGCTTCCCCATTTCAAAAACTTGGGCATCATCCCCGAATCTTAAGATGAGTTCACACTTATCCACATCAATTAAAGCTCTACCGGTTCTCAAAAATGGGCGTCCAAGTATTAACGGAATACGAGGGTCCATTTCATAATCAACAACGACGAAGTCGACCGTAAAAGTGAATGTGCCAACTTTAATGAACACATCTTCGGCAATACCAACGGGGTAAGCGAGAATGCGATTGTCTAGCTCAAGAGTCATTTTGGTGGGTGTAAGGTCGGGCAATGATAACTTTTTCCAAACGCTGAAAGGCATCAAATTAATACTTGCCCCGAGATCGGCTAAGGCAGTAAATTTGTCGGTTTGGTTAAAAGTACAAGGAAGCACAAAACGACCGGGATCTCCAAGTTTCTCCGGAAGTTCTTTAAGAAGGACGGCAGAACAATTTTCATTTAATCGAGTATTAACAAACTCGGCCATCTTCTCCTTCTTGCTAAGCAATTCCTTAAACATCTTGACAAATTTAGGCATTTGTGCTAGAGCTTCAACAAGGGGAAAAGTGACGGTCATTTCCGAAACTTTCTTCAAATAGTTTGACACTTGAATGTCATCCTTGCTGTGCATTTTGTCCTTGTCTAAGCGAGATGGATAAGGAATCTTGGGTTTATAGGTGGAAGGTGTAGGTGTAGCAGGTAAAGGTTGAGATGTTGAAGGTTTAAAGGTGGAAGGTGTAGGTGTAGCAGGTAAAGGTTGAGATGTTGAAGGTTTAAAGGTGGAAGGTGGGGTTGGTGGAGGATTCGTCGTGGGTACTTCTTCATGACGAGGAGGAGACGGTAATGGTGTACTAATTGATGTTGTAAAATTAGTCGTTTACTTACCTTTGGGAAAAAGCAAGCAAACACTAAAGTCGCGGTAAGTATTAATCAATACGTTTTAGGAAAAACGTAAAGACGACAATCGAGTTCGTTCTCGAGGAGGTATGGTGTTTAGCCAATAAATATATACGTTATTTAATCGAGTGATTACGATTTTGGAAAGACGAAAAGAAAAGAAAAAGGAGACGAGTTACGCTCAAAACGGACGAAAACGCGCAAACGTACGAACGTAAAAACGCGACTCAACGAAAATTTTCACCTATAATATAATTAAAAATTACTAAAAAGTCCTAAAAATCCTAACTAAGAAAAGTACGCAAACCAAAAAGTTTGAAAATGATTTAATTATTTTATATTAATATTTAAAGTTAATTAAAAATCCTAAAAATAAATTAACTAAAAAAAAGAAAAAATTCAAACTTTATTATTTGCAAACCTAGTTTATACTATTTAAAAGCAAAAATATTTTTTTGAAAATTTTTCTAAACTTTTTTCTATTTTTTTATGACTTTTTTTTTAAATTCTAAAATGAGAATAATCTTAGAAAATAAATAATAAAAATAAAATTATGAAGTTTAAACTATATAAAAGCAAATCTATTTTTCCTACGTCTTAAACGACAAAAGAAAATTTTAAAAAAAAATTACTTTTTCTTTTTGACTTTTATATCTTTTATTATGAATTAAATACTTTTTAAGCTACTTAAATGATAAAAAATATTAAAATATTTTATAAAAATCTAGAAAAATTACTGAAAATTCTAAATACGAATTAAAAGCTAGGAAAAACAAAAGACCTAAAAATAAGCTAGGATAAGCTGCCAAAATAAGCTAAATGGGCTGATATTATAAAAATAAGATAGTAAAAAAACGTATAAGAAATATGTAAAAGAAAGTATTAACAAAAGCCTTCAGCAGAACAGATGGTTACTGAGTGGGTGTTCTGTGTCTGTTTGGGGGCTGTAGTCAGGGGTTCAAACCCCATTGTATGCAGTTTGTATTTCTTTTTTCTTTCTTATCCAAAATTAACTGCATAAAACAAAACTGAAGGGAACAGTAACCAAAATGTGCTACTAGAGCAGATGGTAAAGGGATGTTTGTTGTGTCTGCTGGTGTAGATGAGGTCTGGTGTTCAAGACCACTTACTGCCATGTTTTTTTTTGTTCTTTTTGTTGCTTTTGTTTGGACAGAAATCACAGTGTGTTTATAAACAACAAAGTTAAGATATCAGCAACAACCAATCAATATATCACAGAAAACAAACACTCACAACGCACACCAATCACAAGAATACAATCTTAAAACACTGTGCACGCCACAATTATAAAAAAATGCACGCAATATACTAATACGAAACTAGAATCACTCCTATGTTTGGACTGAATATTACCCTAAATCAAACACCAATTTAGATACCTAATGAGTAAGATTTTATACCCTACTATACAAGATGAATCTTGTACTCAGCCTACAAATTTTCAAGCTAAACCTTGAATCCAAAGACTTTGGTATTAACTAGAATCATAAGGCTACACACTACAATTCCACCACCAGAACCTAGCTATTCAAGTATCCAATATATGCTTTTGTGTTGTTTTGGCGTTCTTCACTTATCCAGTTGAAAGTTAACCGTTTAAACTACACGACACACCAAATCAACAACAAAAACTCCATATAGACATTAAATAGCCAAGTCCAAATGGGCAGCGAGCATACAAAAACCTAACAAGTAAAATGGAAGATAGGCAGATTTTTTCATACACAACAAAATGAAATATTTAAAAGTAAACAATCAATCTTTTGACTAAATCCACTTATACTAAACCTAGTGAGATGGTGCAGAGCTAAACTAGGTTGAATCATTGGTTCAAACTACCCTAGACTAGTTGTCCCAAACACCCTCTCAAAGGCAGAAAGTAAAATTTTACAAAGACTTTATGTTTAGACAACCTAAAACAAAAATACTTTAACTAATAACTATCAAATAGCATTCAAAAATAAGATTACAAGCAACATATCATCAATACTTAGCACGAATTCAAATGATCACACAAGAACACATTCATCATTAATCATGGAAAAATAATGGAAAATGGCAAGAAACGCGTACCTCAAGAGCATACTTCCATGCTCTCGGATGTGTGAGCTTATGTGCACGCGTGTGCACAAGCAATCCAAGTTCACCTGCTAAGATGAACAAACGTGAAAAGTGATCAAATATCAAACCATATCCAATTCAGCAATTTGAGTTTTGGTACTTTTTTCTTTCTTGAAAACTTCTTGAAAAAAAACTTAGGACAAAACTTATAATTTGAAAACCTCAAACAACTTGGTAAACAAACTTGAATAATAACTTCTTAACAGACTTCTTTTGAATCAACTTTTAACAAAACTAGACGAGTACCCGCGCAAAGCAGCGGAAATACCTAGTGGCAGCTAATTAAGGATATACAATATTATGCTAAGTGTTTTGGTGTAACGCTCAAAATAGAACGTGAAAAGATAAAAATTAGGGGCAAAACGTTTTAACATGCGATAATGAAACTCAAATAACTAAAATATTAGTCGTCATTGAACCGTTTGAGTTGCATCTAAAAGACTTAGTATTTTAAGAATGCGCCAAATTAGACCGTCAAAAAGAGTTAAGCCACTAACTTGATTGTTTTAAAAGATGGGCTCGTTTAACTAAACGCCACAATCTATTGTTCAAGCTCGACTCGAGCTCCCTTGGCTCGTTAAACACTCAACTCATTAGCCATCCTACCTCTAATAATTGAGAGCTTTTATGCACTCACTTTAGATATATTTGACCGGTTTCATTTATTTGATTGCTAAGGCGTCACGATAAAGAAAATATAAATTTAATCTTTATATTCTCAAATAAGGCAAATTCATTCTCAAATATGCAATCACAATAAGTGACAGATATTTTTTAACCAAAAAAAATAATAAGCACCTCAATGATTATCTTTTCTAAATTTACGACAAAAATTATGGAGCAACATATACTCCTCATTCTTTTATTAGGAAACTACACATGACCTGCGGCACATAAAGATTTTCCAAAAAGACTATCAACTCTTATAGAAAAATCAATACATGCCAAGTTTAACCATCCATTAATCTTTGCCAAAAAAAAATTGGTCATTTAACTATTTAAAAAAATGAAAAAGGTCGAGAGGGAGATAATAACAAATCGAGTTTTACATAAAGGGGCTTTTTTAAAGAAGAGTACAAAAGTTTTACCTAATACGTTAATGGACTTGGTTAGTCAAGTATAACAACATTATAAAACCTTAGTAAATCTGTAATTTCCGAATGGATTGTGATTGTATGCAAAACTTTCCGAAGCCCACCGTGAGACAACGGAGCATGGTGTGATCTCATACTCAATGAAGCTATGCAACCACAGTTTCAAAACCGAACACTCGTTCTTCATAATTACTCAATCAATAGTGCTGATGATGGGTCTAGATCCGGTAATTATCTGGTACGTAACACACCCACATATTCTAACACACTACATGCATCAGCTATGTTTAACATGATGTTCATGTGACATGATCTTTAAAATATAATTGCAGAAATTAGGGAGCATAAAGATGGCATCTGCTGCAGCAGCTACAGCTCTGGCATCTCGACTCCCTTTCGACTGTGCATTTTTAAAGACTGCCGTCTCTCGCAATTTTTGCCGAATATGTTTCCACCTGTCATCATAAAAGACAAAATTCTTATGTTATGGAACTGAACTGCTTTCTTTGGGTATACCGAGATCAAAATTGTATGTTTATAATATTCAGATGACGATAATAGGTAATGGGTTAGGCTCTGTTCCAATGATGACTAATGCTTGTAAAACTAAATGTAAAAATAAGTACTAACGAACAACACACCCGTGTTAGTTCGTATATTAATGTTATGACAAATGATAATAACAAAGTCCCCTTACAACAGACATGTTTGTCCCTATCTGGTAGTATAATTCATTAACGATATATCAAAAGATGACTACTAAAGTCGATCATAATAAAACGTACACTGCTATACTGTAAAATTGCCTTGTTTTCAATAAAACAATTTGCGCATCAAATAAGCAATAAGCGATAGTACATGAAGGCTTACCTGTTGGTGGAATAAGTTTTTACATACTGACATATATACAAAACAGTATCTCTACCGCCTCAAAACTGGGCAACAAAGGCTACCCACAAAGGGAAATTCATACAGCAAATCATGAACACAAAGGAATCGATATGGTATCATCACACTTGTGTTATTATTGGCCCATGAGAGATATCAACAAAACAACCTAACAACACATTTATATAATCTTAAAATAATCGATTGATGTGAGACATTATACAATTGATGGGAGAGTAAAAATTTAAGAGGTAATAATACTTACGGTGATATTTTCTCACAAATCAGACGCTGCGATTATGTTAACCAAATCATAACCAAGAATAGAGATCTAGCATAGTCTGTAGATAATGACTTGGTGGATGAATATGGAATGGAGACGTGGAGGAGGATGAAAATGTTTCGAAAACTCTAAACCATCGAAATCAACAAGAAACACTGAAACCACCAACTAATACCATCAACTGAAACTACCTTGAAACCACCTAAATCATCAAGAGATGATGGCGGATTCGGCAGATGCGACGGTGATAAGATTATTGTGGCGGCAGTTTTTTTTGTCTGTATTAGGGTTTAGAGATAGAATAAGGTTTGTGTGTGTTTCTTTTATGCGGAATGTGTTAAACTGGCAATGGTATTAAATGGGCCGATTCTTGAATTGGTTAACAAAAATAGCCAGTCGTGTAAAGGAAGAATGGATTAAAAATGGTAATGTTGAATTTCCACGGTTTATACACTACTCGCAAAATCAAATTGTATAATTTCCTTTTTGTTTTCAATTTCACTATTCCAGGGATTTGTTACAAGTTTAAATTAGGAAATGTTGAAATTTCAAGTTTTTTCAACTTTTTAGATGAGTGACATTCCAAAAATAAAAATATGAGCTGGCCAACATTTCACAGAATTGAATTGAAACCTAATAATCATCTCAGTATTCAACTTCTCAACATTTCCTTTAATATTCATTTTTTCAACAATTCCTTATTTAGAGAATTTTCAACATTCAAGAATTGGGGGTATTCTCTTTATATGTAGTAGAGATACCAACTTTTCCATTTTTGCAAAGAAAATTTAAATGGTAACCAACAATAAATTAACACAAACACACACCAATCATGTACTTAGTTGTCAATTAAGTTACAGAATTTGATCAAGTGTTGTGGATCTTCAAGATAAAATTCAGTCAAGATTCTTAATTTGAATAAAACATAAAATATAAATTTTGAAAATAATGTAAACGACTGAAAATTAAATGCTGGAAAAGTAAACGTAATTAAAAGACAAATGGAACTCAAACTTCTTTCATTTAAATCATATCAAAATTACAATAAAATTCAAGAAAATTTGGAACAAAAATAAATGGGTACATGACACCCATTTATATACTACTTAGAAGAACATTCTAAATGCCTAACCCTAATACAATGAAAATCCGAATTTGCCCCTTGAATCTGCTGGTCAAAATGCCCCATGTGAACTTTTCTTAGAACTTTGTTGATGCAAGCTGTATGAAGACCAATCTGATGCGTCCATTATATCTTTGGGAACAAGAAATCATCAAGGATCGTTGATGCTACTGTCATACTTTGTCTTTGAGCATTTTTGGTGCAGGGCACCATGTGGGAGGGGGCCACAATCACGGGGTGAGTATTTTGGGGGTAGGGATTTGATGTTGACACTATGAATTAGTGTTCTGGATAAATAGGGCATTTATAATTAAGTGGATATTTGGATTTAGGATTAGGGCTCATGTGTTCTTAAAGGGGTTTGTTTGATCTGTGAAAGATAAACAGTGCAAGTTTCCCGGTTATTAGTATTAGTAAATATTAATTTTAAAAAATTAATACTTAACGAATTTAAGTGGGGTGGGGTATTAATGGGTTTGTTTCGGGTTAAGGTTTAATAAATGACAAACTGGGCCCCTGAACTTGTATAAACATGGCAAACAACTTTTTTTGCAGATTTTCATAATTTCCTTTTGATATAACTTGAGCATAATTATAATTATGGTCCTTGCCTTTGGCAAAACTTTGAATAAGGACTTAATATGTAATTTGTTGATTCTTCAAAGGTTGTTCTTGTCATTTCTTGAAACTTAAGGGACCCAAATGTGATATATGAGATTTAGAAGGGTATAATATGACAAGTCTTCAAAAGATGAGGGACCAATCTTGACAATCTTCAAACTTCAAGGGTATTTTTGGAAATTCTTGATTCGGGTCCGGTTCTTTGTGCGGCTTCGTTTTCCCGTGTTCGTTTTTTCTTGATTCTTGTAATCTTTTGGTGATTTCACGATATCCCTACCTAAAATACACAAGACACAAATACAAGCATATATAGGGGTATTTTGATGATATTTTAAGCATTTTAAGCCCGATTTGGACGATGAGACTATGTATAATTGCAGTCTCATCACTCCCCCATACTAAACCATTGCCGTGCCCTCACGCAATGCTAGAATAAAGTATCGTAGTACCTCCAAAATTCATTTTTATTCATTTTTATTGAACGATAAACTAGATACACTACTACTATTACTACTACTTGCGTTTTAGACATAATGTATGATTTTCATCGCAAAATGGGACGTTTAGGTTCATAGAATAAGAACACGTGAATGCTTCGTTAGAAATAATTTCATCGTCCTCGATTTTCACCCCAATTCCATGTTAAACATGTAACGAGATCATTGTTATTATAAGTTAGCAACACGATCATATCTCATGAGTGTTAATTACGAACCTAAACTCCCTTATTCCTACTTGGTATCTCTTATATTTTATTTTGTCTTAATGATCTCGAGGATACATCATTGACTTATGCGTGAATAGAGATTTAGGTCTAAAAATAGAGTTTTAATAGTGTAACCAAAATCATTAAATTAATAATTCACCCTAATAGACAACGATGTCAAAAAATTAAGTCAACAAGAAGGATCGATAAACACGGTTTTATAATGGTTTTGAACATGAGACTTATTACCATGACTTTTATTATCCGCCATCATCGGTGGTTTTATTATCATGATTTACCTCCATCTTTTATTCAACTTCGCCATGAAGCTTTTATTATGACTTCGGTCTTTCCTTGCCTTTTATTATCCGCCTCATCGGTGGTTTTATTAGCCAAAGACGTATATCCTCACGCTAAGGCGAATTTTGGATCTTTAAAGCTTCGAAGATTAAGGCTTGATTCACTTTCAATTTGGGCATAGATTTTTCGGCCTTGTGAGCTTCAAATTTTTGCTTAATTTAGGTGAGCACTTGAAATCTTATTATTAGGTGAAGCTTTTGATTATTCGGGTGCCAATACTTCAAAACCGTGACGCTGGCGATACCTTAATGTTTTCCCAATTTAATTACATGGAAGCTACTAAAACAAATTAGAAACCAACAATAGTGACTAAACCGCTAAATCAATACTTATTAACAATTTATTATACAAAAGCGTGGGGAGAATAAGCTAATAATTACTACACATGAGATCGTGACGATTACGAGACTTATAAATAACTCTATCATTTCTCGTCCTCATTTAAGAGACTTAGCCTAAAAAGTTAAGGAATCGAAGCTAAGTGCTCAACACGCACGGTCGAGTCAAAATTACTCTTATTCTCACCATCGGAAAACCTACATTCGTGTCTTCAACACTTATGAAAAATAAGAAAAATTTTAAAATTTGGCCATTTTTAGCCTTATTTTGCAACAAAACGATAAACAAAAAGATAAACTTTGGAAAGCGTGAAGGTTTAGCAAGGCAAGTATCTATTCACCCCCCCATACTAAAGTTAAACATTGTCCTCAATGTTTCGAGTCTAGGGGTGCAAACACCCCCATACTAGAGACGTAGTCGAATGCCTAATCTAGCATGGAAAGGGTGTAACCAATAAATTAATAGCCGTTTATGAAGTGTGCTATAAACCTAAGGTTAGAACAATCAAGGATATATCATATGGATATCGAGAAATTCTTCAGAGCAAACGATCGAGTGCTAACGTAAAACGAACACGAGGGGCTCCATCGTGATGATAAGGACCTAGATTACACAATCACAAACAACCACGAGACAAAGGTTGGAAGGGCACAAATCCCCTCATTAGGTTAATCTAAAAAGCAACAATATTTACAAGGATAAGCATGAGAATTCCCCCACGAGGCACCTTGTTTTTGATAACCGGGTCAAAAGCTCGACTCGAATCCCCATAAATGTAATCATTTAGGGATACTCATGGTTCGGTCATTTTTGGTGGGACTTACATGTAATCAAGGCCCAAAAGCAACTGTGAATAAAGGCAAAGCCTTTATACCAGGATCGAAGATCGTATCCTCACATTTTGTTGAGAATAAAACACGCAAAGCCGGAGGATACGTCTTGTAAGGAAGAAAACTCCTTACGACGTAGGTAAACTCATCAAATCCGAGGGGTGGGTTGGTATACTTTGAAACGAAGGTAAAATTGAAAGAGAATCACCAAAAATAGGAGTTTCAAAATTTCCCCCTGGTTCGAAGGTAAAAGCCTCATTAAAATCCTCACTCTCATCGAGAGGCGGTCCATCGGTGAACCCCTCGAGAATGGAAACATCATGAGTAGAAGAGAGAAAAGTTTCATCCGTATGAGACTTCGGGTGGGTGACTAGCAAATCCGGCTCATCGATTTTAGGATCCTTAGAATCCTCACTCTCGATGTCCTCAAACGTCTCATCAAAGAGAGGATTTACGTCACCAAAAATGAACGCGTCATCAAATTCGAATAAAGCGTTCGAAAAGATTTTAAAATCGGTATTTTGAACGTCCTCGTCGATTAGTGACTCGTCATCACTAGCGGGAAAATCATCGTCATTAAAAAGCGGGTTCGAAAAAGTCGTTGATTCTCTCCCCGAAGTGTCAATGGGAGAGACATCATCACAAGAAATCGATTCACACTCACTATCGTGATTTGCCTCGTTAGAATCTTCGTGGAAAAATTCATCGAGATCAAAATCACTTACCTCATCTTCGGAGAAAACCGTAGGCTCACTTTGGATTGGAATAGGGATCTTGACACTAGGATTAGTGCTAAGATTCGTCTCCCCCATACTTAGAGAGGCATCGGTTTCCGAAGTGGGTATAGGAGTAGTTTTTCCATGATAATGGTCGAGATTGAAAACATCGCTATCATCATCGTCGTATTGGTAATCATATGGAATCTCAAGAGACGTAGAGGCATAAGTATCAATATTTGACGCTTGCACTCGTTGCTTTTCCATTTCAATCTCTCCCCTTATACTTCTAAAAATGTCCATCACACCTTGCAAGAATTCTTCTTCATGGTCTTGTAAGAAAGCGCCAAAGGAATTTTGTCTCTCATTACTTGACTCATGAGAATTTTGGTGTTCGAGATCGTATGGTGGGGCCTCAAAATTATCAAAACCGGAATTATAGTATGAATTGGGTTCATTATAATGCATTGGTTGGCAAGAATAAGTATCATGAGGCACCCCACAATTGTCGCAACACGGATTTTGAGAAAAATCCGGTTCATTGTGTGGATAAAAATTCCCATTGTTATAATTGTAATTCATATCTTGTGGAGGTGATTCGTCAAATCCGTTGAATTGGTTGTCGAAAGACGTATTTTGATTCATCGGTTGACAATCATATCCATAATGAGGTTCGTTTCCACAATTCTCACATGAATATGACGGTGTGTATTGCGAAGATTGGTCATAGAAATTAGGATTCGGTTTGTGGTCATTATAGTTATTCGTACAACTAAATCCGAAATCGTGCTCCAAACCGCAAAAATCACATGAATAAGACGAGGGCGGCTGTGGTGTATGGTCATATGATTGGAATTCGTAACCATAGGCGTTTATATTCGTTTCATCGTCTTAATTATTATCACAATAATAAGACGAATCATTCGACGAATAAAACGAAGACGATTGGTGACCTTGGTCGTATGATTGAAATCCGTCACCATTGTTGTTTTGAGGAGAGTTGTAGATATAACCCTCCCTTCCTCCTAAGATCTCGCAATTATAACAATTACCACCATCGGGCAATCCTCCACAATATGGACACGAATAGTAACCATCATTCGACATGATGTAACGCGAAATTCGTAATCGAGAATTAAACAAATTAGAGGGTTCAAGAAGAGAATAGAGGGAAAATGAGAAGATTATTTTTGTGTTTTTGGTTTTTTTTTTAATTTTTTTTTTGGAATTATGGTGTATTACGTAGAAATTAATCTACAAAAATTATCCACTAATCAAAGGTCTCGATTAATGAATCCAAGAAGAATGAAGGTAATTACGTGAAGTAAAAACCCTCGTCGACTTTGAAACGTTGGCGGAACGCCAAAACGTTTCGAGGTTCAATAATTAAAACAAACAAAAATAGATTAATAATACTTGAGTTGGCAAACCCCTAATTAATCGTCACTTTCAAAGTACGCAAAAGCGAGCGGAGAAAACGAGGCGGCGCGAAGCACTTAAGAGCCTTTTTTCCTTAGGTCGTGAAATACAACCGCCTTATACCCACCTTATAGTTTGTATTTATCGAGATTAAACCAATTAAGAGTATTTATCTATTTTTCCTTTGATTTCGTTTGAATTCGATACAACAATAGTGACCGGAACGCTCAACTATTGAGGAGCGATTTCTCGCGTATTTGAATAATTATTGTGTGTTAATTGTTCTACGTAAATACAATATATTATGGACAATAAAAACGAGAAAACGATTTTGTGTTAATAGAGTTCTATTTAACACTATTTATTTCTATGGCTAATAGTATAGAAAAATAAAAAGAAGTATTTACGATAAAATCGTAAACACTCAAATAAACACGATAAATAAGTATGGCTAAACAAACCTCCCCGGCAACGGTGCCATTTTTGATGTTGTAAAATTAGTCGTTTTACTTACCTTTGGGAAAAAGCAAGCAAACACTAAAGTCGCGGTAAGTATTAATCAATACGTTTTAGGAAAAACGTAAAGACGACAATCGAGTTCGTTCTCGAGGAGGTATGGTGTTTAGCCAATAAATATATACGTTATTTAATCGAGTGATTACGATTTTGGAAAGACGAAAAGAAAAGAAAAAGGAGACGAGTTACGCTCAAAACGGACGAAAACGCGCAAACGTACGAACGTAAAAACGCGACTCAACGAAAAATTTCACCTATAAAATAATTAAAAATTACTAAAAAGTCCTAAAAATCCTATCTAAGAAAAGTACGCAAACTAAAAATTTTGAAAATGATTTAATTATTTTATATTAATATTTAAAGTTAATTAAAAATCCTAAAAAATAAATTAACTAAAAAAAGACAAAATTCAAACTTTATTATTTGCAAACCTAGTTTATACTATTTAAAAACAAAAATATTTTTTTGAAAATTTTTCTAAACTTTTTTCTATTTTTTTATGACTTTTTTTTTAAATTTTAAAATGAGAATAATCTTAGTAAATAAATAATAAAAATAAAATTATGAAGTTTAAACTATATAAAAGCAAATCTATTTTTCCTACGTCTTAAACGACAAAAGAAAATTTTAAAAAAAAATTACTTTTTCTTTTTGACTTTTATATCTTTTATTATGAATTAAATACTTTTTAAGCTACTTAAATGATAAAAAATATTAAAATATTTTATAAAAATCTAGAAAAATTACTGAAAATTCTAAATACGAATTAAAAGCTAGGAAAAACAAAAGACCTAAAAATAAGCTAGGATAAGCTGCCAAAATAAGCTAAATGGGCTGATATTATAAAAATAAGATAGTAAAAAAACGTATAAGAAATATGTAAAAGAAAGTATTAACAAAAGCCTTCAGCAGAACAGATGGTTACTGAGTGGGTGTTCTGTGTCTGTTTGGGGGCTGTAGTCAGGGGTTCGAACCCCATTATATGCAGATTGTATTTCTTTTTTCTTTCTTATCCAAAATTAACTGCATAAAACAAAACTAAAGGGAACAGTAACCAAAATGTGCTACTAGAGCAGATGGTAAAGGGATGTTTGTTGTGTCTGCTGGTGTAGATGAGGTCTGGTGTTCAAGACCACTTACTGCCACGATTTTTTTGTTCTTTTTGTTGCTTTTGTTTGGACAGAAATCACAGTGTGTTTATAAACAACAAAGTTAAGATATCAGCAACAACCAATTAATATATCACAGAAAACAAACACTCACAACGCACACCAATCACAAGAATACAATCTTAAAACACTGTGCACGCCACAATTATAAAAAAAATGCACGCAATATACAAATACGAAACTAGAATCACTCCTATGTTTGGACTGAATATTACCCTAAATCAAACACCAATTTAGATACCTAATGAGGAAGATTTTATACCCTACTATACAAGATGAATCTTGTACTCAGCCTACAAATTTTCAAGCTAAACCTTGAATCCAAAGACTTTGGTATTAACTAGAATCATAAGGCTACACACTACAATTCCACCACCAGAACCTAGCTATTCAAGTATCCAATATATGCTTTTGTGTTGTTTTGGCATTCTTCACTTATCCAGTTGAAAGTTAACCGTTTAAACTACACGACACACCAAATCAACAACAAAAACTCCATATAGACATTCAACAGCCAAGTCCAAATGGGTAGCGAGCATACAAAAACCTAACAAGTAAAATGGAAGATAGGCAGATTTTTTCATACACAACAAAATGAAATATTTAAAAGTAAACAATCAATCTTTTGACTAAATCCACTTATACTAAACCTAGTGAGATGGTGCAGAGCTAAACTAGGTTGAATCATTGGTTCAAAGTACCCTAGACTAGTTGTCCCAAACACCCTCTCAAAGGCAGAAAGTAAAATTTTACAAAGACTTTATGTTTAGACAACCTAAAACAAAAAGACTTTAACTAATAACTATCAAATAGCATTCAAAAATAAGATTACAAGCAACATATCATCAATACTTAGCACAAATTCAAATGATCACACAAGAACACATTCATCATTAATCATGGAAAAATAATGGAAAAATGGCAAGAAACGCGTACCTCAAGAGCATACTTCCATGCTCTCGGATGTGTGAGCTTATGTGCACGCGTGTGCACAAGCAATCCAAGTTCACCTGCTAAGATGAACAAACGTGAAAAGTGATCAAATATCAAACCATATCCAATTCAGCAATTTGAGTTTTGGTACCTTTTTTCTTTCTTGAAAACTTCTTGAAAAAAAACTTAGGACAAAACTTATAATTTTAAAACCTCAAACAACTTGGTAAACAAACTTGAATAATAACTTCTTAACAGACTTCTTTTGAATCAACTTTTAACAAAATTCCAACTTTTCCATTTTTGCAAAGAAAATTTAAATGGTAACCAACAATAAATTAACACAAACACACACCAATCATGTACTTAGTTGTCAATTAAGTTACAGAATTTGATCAAGTGTTGTGGATCTTCAAGATAAAATTCAGTCAAGATTCTTAATTTGAATAAAACATAAAATGTAAATTTTGAAAATAATGTAAACGACTGAAAATTAAATGCTGGAAAAGTAAACGTAATTAAAAGACAAATGGAACTCAAACTTCTTTCATTTAAATCATATCAAAATTACAATAAAATTCAAGAAAATTTGGAACAAAAATAAATGGGTACATGACACCCATTTATATACTACTTAGAAGAACATTCTAAATGCCTAACCCTAATACAATGAAAATCCGAATTTGCCCCTTGAATCTGCTGGTCAAAATGCCCCATGTGAACTTTTCTTGGAACTTTGTTGATGTAAGTTGTATAAAGACCAATCTGATGCGTCCATTATATCTTTGGGAACAAGAAATCATCAAGGATCGTTGATGCTACTGTCATACTTTGTCTTTGAGTATTTTTGGTGCAGGGCACCATGTGGGAGGGGGCCACAATCACGGGGTGAGTATTTTGGGGGTAGGGATTTGATGTTGACACTATGAATTAGTGTTCTGGATAAATAGGGCATTTATAATTAAGTGGATATTTGGATTTAGGATTAGGGCTCATGTGTTCTTAACGGGGTTTGTTTGATCTGTGAAAGATAAACAGTGCAAGTTTCCCGGTTATTAGTATTAGTAAATATTAATTTTAAAAAATTAATACTTAACGAATTTAAGTGGGGTGGGGTATTAATGGGTTTGTTTCGGGTTAAGGTTTAATAAATGACAAACTGGGCCCCTGAACTTGTATAAACATGGCAAACAACTTTTTTTGCAGATTTTCATAATTTCCTTTTGATATAACTTGAGCATAATTACAATTATGGTCCTTGCCTTTGGCAAAACTTTGAATAAGGACTTAATATGTAATTTGTTGATTCTTCAAAGGTTGTTCTTGTCATTTCTTGAAACTTAAAGGACCCAAATGTAATATATGAGATTTAGAAGGGTATAATATGACAAGTCTTCAAAAGATGAGGGACCAATCTTGACAATCTTCAAACTTCAAGGGTATTTTTGGAAATTCTTGATTCGGGTCCGGTTCTTTGTGCGGCTTCGTTTTCCCGTGTTCGTTTTTGCTTGATTCTTGTAATCTTTTGGTGATTTCACGATATCCCTACCTAAAATACACAAGACACAAATACAAGCATATATAGGGGTATTTTGATAATATTTTAAGCATTTTAAGCCCGATTTGGATGATGAGACTATGTATAATTGCAGTCTCATCACTCCCCCATACTAAACCATTGCCGTGCCCTCACGCAATGCTAGAATAAAGTATCGTAGTACCTCCAAAATTCATTTTTATTCATTTTTATTGAACGATAAACTAGCTACACTACTACTATTACTACTACTTGCGTTTTAGACATAATGTGATTTTCATCGCAAAATGGGATGTTTAGGTTCATAGAATAAGAACACGTGAATGCTTCGTTAGAAATAATTTCATCGTCCGCGATTTTCACCCCAATTCCATGCTAAGCATGTAACGAGATCATTGTTATTATAAGTTAGCAACACGATCATATCTCATGAGTGTTAATTACGAACCTAAACTCCCTTATTCCTACTTGGTATCTCTTATATTTTATTTTGTCTTAATGATCTCGAGGATACATCATTGCCTTATGCGTGAATAGAGATTTAGGTCTAAAAATAGAGTTTTAATGGTGTAACCAAAATCATTAAATTAATAATTCACCCTAATAGACAACGATGTCAAAAAATTAAGTCAACAAGAAGGATCGATAAACACGGTTTTATAACGGTTTTGAACATGAGACTTATTACCATGACTTTTATTATCCGCCATCATCGGTGGTTTTATTATCATGATTCACCTCCATCTTTTATTCAACTTCGCCATGAAGCTTTTATTATGACTTCGGTCTTGCCTTGCCTTTTATTATCCGCCTCATCGGTGGTTTTATTAGCCAAAGACGTATATCCTCACGCTAAGGCGAATTTTGGATCTTTAAAGCTTCGAAGATTAAGGCTTGATTCACTTTCAATTTGGGCAAAGATTTTTCGGCCTTGTGAGCTTCAAATTTTTGCTTAATTTAGGTGAGCACTTGAAATCTTATTATTAGGTGAAGCTTTTGATTATTCGGGTGCCAGTACTTCAAAACCGTGACGCTGGCGATACCTTAATGTTTTCCCAATTTAATTACATGGAAGATACTAAAACAAATTAGAAACCAACAATAGTGACTAAACCGCTAAATCAATATTTATTAACAATTTATTATACAAAAGCGTGGGGAGAATAAGCTAATAATTACTACACATGAGATCGTGACGATTACGAGACTTATAAATAACTCTATCATTTCTCGTCCTCATTTAAGAGACTTAGCCTAACAAGTTAAGGAATCGAAGCTAAGTGCTCAACACGCACGGTCGAGTCAAAAATTACTCTTATTCTCACCATCGGAAAACCTACATTCGTGTCTTCAATACTTATGAAAAATAAGAAAAAATTTAAAATTTAGCCATTTTTAGCCTTATTTTGCAACAAAACGATAAACAAAAAGATAAACTTTGGAAAGCGTGAAGGTTTAGCAAGGCAAGTATCTATTCACCCCCCATACTAAAGTTAAACATTGTCCTCAATGTTTCGAGTCTAGGGGTGCAAACACCCCCATACTAGAGACGTAGTCGAATGCCTAATCTAGCATGAAAAGGGTGTAACCAATAAATTAATAGCCGTTTATGAAGTATGCTATAAACCTAAGGTTAGAACAATCAAGGATATATCATATGGATATCGAGAAATTCTTCAAAGCAAACGATCGAGTGCTCACGTAAAACGAACACGAGGGGCTCCATCGTGATGATAAGGACCTAGATTACACAATCACAAACAACCACGAGACAAAGGTTGGAAGGGCATAAATCCCCTCATTAGGTTAATCTAAAAAGCAACAATATTTACAAGGATAAGCATGAGAATTCCCCCACGAGGCACCTTGTTTTTGATAACCGAGTCAAAAGCTCGACTCGAATCCCCATAAATGTGATCATTTAGGGATAATCATGGTTCGGTCATTTTTGGTGGGACTTACATGTAATCAAGGCCCAAAAGCAATCGTGAATAAAGGCAAAGCCTTTATACCAGGATCGAAGATCGTATCCTCACATTTTGTTGAGAATAAAACACGCAAAGCCGGAGGATACGTCTTGTAAGGAAGAAAACTCCTTACGACGTAGGTAAACTCATCAAATCCGAGGGGTGGGTTGGTATACTTTGAAACGAAGGTAAAATTGAAAGAGAATCACCAAAAATAGGAGTTTCAAAATTTCCCCCTGGTTCGAAGGCAAAAGCCTCATTAAAATCCTCACTCTCATCGAGTGGCGGTCCATCGGTGAACCCCTCGAGAATGGAAACATCATGAGTAGAAGAGAGAAAAGTTTCCTCGTCGTATTGGTAATCATATGGAATCTCAAGAGACGTAGAGGCATAAGTATCAATATTTGACGCTTGCACTCGTTGCTTTTCCATTTCAATCTCTCCCCTTATACTTTTAAAAATGTCCATCACACCTTGCAAGAATTCTTCTTCATGGTCTTGTAAGAAAGCGCCAAAGGAATTTTGTCTCTCATTACTTGACTCATGAGAATTTTAGTGTTCGAGATCGTATGGTGGGGCCTCAAAATTATCAATTCTCACATGAATATGACGGGGCCTCGAAAGACGTATTTTGATTCATCGGTTGACAATCATATCCATAATGAGGTTCGTTTCCACAATTCTCACATGAATATGACGGTGTGTATTGCAAAGATTGGTCATAGAAATTAGGATTCGGTTTGTGGTCATTATAGTTATTCGTACAACTAAATCCGAAATCGTGCTCCAAACCGCAAAAATCACATGAATAAGACGAGGGCGACTGTGGAGTATGGTCATATGATTGGAATTCGTAACCATAGGCGTTTTGATTCGTTTCATCGTCTTGATTATTATCACAATAATAAGACGAATCATTCGACGAATAAAACGAAGACGAATCATGCTTTGGGTAATAGTAATGAACTTGTCGAGGTGTTTGTTGGCATCATCATCAGGCATTCCGCGGAATGGATTAGTTTGCACCTGTTGGATCATGTGATGCTTCAACGAAAACTCCGGAGCCGTGATTTGCATCGGCGCAATCGGTCCTCCGTGTCCAAACATGGTAGGTTGACAAAGCTCCTCCATTGTCCAAAGATCGGGCTGTGGAAGAACATTGTTGTTGTTATTATTGAGGTGCGGTGGATTATTGTTGTTCACACCTGCCATAACTAAATCTTCAGGAGTCTCGGGCTCTTGATAAGTTGAAGATCTAGTACGCATACACCTGCAAAGGCAAAAGAAAAGATACCAAACACAAAGAGAATATATATACACAATAAAGAAAATAAAATCTTTTTGGATTTTTTTAAATTTTAATTTTTTTTTTATTTTTAACAATTTTTAATTTTTATGGATTTTTGAAATTTTTAAACAAGAAAATAATGTTCACGAATGAACGGATCCCAAAAAGCAACGCGTCTCTCACAGAAAACCGTTAATCTTTATGAAAAGAGCCGGCAGCGGCGCCATTTGTTAATGTTAGGGTTTTGCAATCCTATTTAAACAATGAATGTTCGTTTCTCGGTATCTTCTCGAATTGATTTCCGGTTAACTATGCGACTCAGTCGTCTTTTGGTGAAACAAAGATTTGTCGTTGTAGTAAAATTAAAGGTGCAAAAACAATTAAAGTAAATCTAACTCTAATTGAAAATAAATGACGGGAGATTAAAAGCGTGACGAGAAATTAAAAGGCACTAAAAGTAAATAACGCAAACTTAAAACTAACCTAAAGGCAAACTTAAAACGCAACTAAAACTTAAACTAAGGCAAGGCTTAAAATAAATCTAAGGCAAGTAAGATTAAAGTGCAACTAAGGAAAAAGGCGGGAAAAGTAAAGCTTGAAAATTAAAAATTTAAAACTTAAAAACTGAAACTAAAAAGAACCTGAAAATAGCTCATTCGGAATAATCCTTCGTTCGGAATAATCACTCATCCGGAATGTCACCTTCGTTCGGAATGATTCTTCTTCACTCGGAATAATGCTTCATCCGGAATAAATCCTTTATTCGGAATATGTCACTTTATCTGGAATAAACTCTTTATTCGGAATATCACCTTGATCCGGAATATATTCCGAATGAACTCCTTTGGTTCGGAATGTTTTCCTTGACTCGGAATGCTGTCTTGATTCGAAATGTTCCGGATAAACTCCTTCACTCGGATTGTTCCGAATGAGCACCTTCACTCGGAATAATAAATTATTCCGAATAAACACCACTGATCCGGAATATCCTCTGATTCGGAATGTTTTCTTCACAAAGCCTTGATCCGGAATATTTAATATTCCGAATGAACGACCCTTTATCCGGAATAACTGGTTGGTTCGGAATATCCACTGAGTCGGAATATTGCACTGATTCGGAATATGTCACTTATCCTGAATAGTGCTTTATTCGGAACAATCACAACAACACCTTGATTCGGAACAAATGCTTTGCTGGTCCTTGATTCGGAATATTCCTGGGAAACAAAAACAATAGCGAAGAACAAGGGATACAAAAAGAATACGAATCTAAACAAAGTCAATCAAAATCAAACAAAAGATTAAATAAGACTAACAAAAAATGATCAACTAATGAATACTAATCAATCCAAATCAATAACACTAACAATAATGATCAAAATAATCAAAATCCACTTTGATCAAATCAATAAAACATCAAAAACTTAAACATGAACATAAAGCATAAAGATTAAGATCAAACAAGAAAGGAAGATAGGAGATAAACAATAAAAGTAAAGATTGACAATAATTAAAAGGAAACTTACTTGAAATTAATGAATTTAAGGTGCAAGACAATGTATTTAAATGACATGTAATTAAAGTGCAAGGTAATTAAAATGGTGGAAGAACTAGTGTCACTCTAGGCAACAACAACAAATGAAATGAAATCTAATCTATTTATAGGAGGATTAGGGAGGTGCTTAGGAAGCTTCCTCCCCTCTTTCTTCTTTCTTTAATTGCATGATTAAGTCCTTAATCTTCTTAATTCTTTGACTTTAACGACTTTGTCTCGGGATTTCTTTAAACTCGTCTTGTAATTCTTCAATAAATTAGACTTGAGTTCTTCGGCTTTTAGTAAACTTCCGTCTTTTGACTTTTTCTTCGATAAATCTCCAGAATTGGCCTTGGACTTCCGTTCTTCTTGCACTCTTGATTTCTTGACTTCGTCTTTTGTCTTTTTCTTCGATAAAAGCCCGTGAATGCCCGTGTTTTCTCCCCTTTTCATATTTTCGTCCTAAATCACAACAAAAACACAAACCACGCATAATTCCGACATTTACGACATAAAATACACGTTTTTGCTTGGTTATTATTGTAGTTAAGTGGTAAAAAGGATGGGTGTTTACACACCTATCACACACAGTTTTATATACTTTTTTATACACTCGTTATTATACACGTTTGTATACACACACTTCGATACACATTTTTAGACGCATGTTATGTGTTTAGTTTAATTTTAAACGGGAAGTTTTTCGAGCAATTTTTTTTCACTGTTATATTTTTCAAATACGTAATGAAATCGATATGCGCTTATTAATTTTCCATTTTTTATCATACTACTATCGTTATAACTTTTAAACTTTATTTAATAATATTTTATATATATACTGTCTATATTTAGTTACTGAGGGGTTTAGAGACTTAAAAGTAAGTTTTTAGCACTAAACTAGATCGTCGAAATCCAGATTTACTTAATTACCGAAAATACTAGTATTGTTCTCACAGTTTTAAATCGAGGTTTCGACCATCTAAATATCTTTTTCATGAAAAACATAAAACATGAAAGTTGTAGAGAACGTATACATTGACTTACCGCGAGATTTTCGGAGTCTACGGGATCAGTTTTGATGCTAAAATCATCTGTCAAAGTTCAAACTTTCTCGCGTATAAAAACGTGTATATAATTGCACGTATAAAAAAGTGTGTATAAAATCGTGTATAAAATGTGTGTATTAAAGTCAAAGTATCATTACTAAGTTTTTAACGAAAAAAATGTCAAAGGACTAACGAGGGAAGTCCACGTTGACCAAAGGACCAAACTGTAACTTTTCTAATTGATAACCGGTTAAACAAGTCACATTTTGGTTAATATTGCGTAGATTAGTAAGTATTTGAAAGTATGTTGCGTAGATATGGAATAAAAAAAGTATCTTGCGTATATTAGTTAATTTGAACAAGAATTTTTTTGGTAAAAGGGTAGCAATGACCCCGGTAAATAGAACCAAAAAAAGCGTTGAAGTACAAGGAATGTGGCTGAAATACCACATTAACCGCAAGCTACAGGCAGCTTGTTAAACAAAATGTTTACGACAGGCCATAAACATTAACTAGTCTAGAATACTGGAAATATATAAACTAGACAAAAACCAAGACGATAACATAAAGTTACGAGGAAAATAATAAAAAATCAACATGGGATCAGCCAGAAGGAGTGCTTGCCCCAATATGAGTATTGAGAAGATTCACCGATTCATCAAAGACGACCTCGACTCCCTCCTCCTCCTCATTATCTTCCTCGCTTACTTGAGCCCCTTCGTCAATACCAGGCATGGACAAAGATGAAAATTTATTAGATGTAGAAACACTGCTCATTTGAGGTTTAGCCTTGTTCGGACCATTAAGATTGCTAGACTGCTGCAACTGACCAGATTTAGTATTCAACTTACTACTATTATCAGCACTCGTACTTGTAGTATCCAAGTGAGTTTTTGGGCGAAAAACAACCGTCTTACCTGCTTGGAAACCCTTGCTCAATGGAACACCTCTCGGAACTTGAGTCCCTAAATTACCTTTGTACTTATTCCTCTTGCTTTGCACTTGTTGGAACCCATCATTATCAACATGAGTTGTCACTTTTTCAACCGTTATAGGTTTAACAATTTTCGGACAAGAATCAACGGAATGACCAAAAATATTACAAGTATGACATCTAGGCGGTTTCCATTCGTATTCAACTCGAATTAACTCCTTAGTACAACCAGAGCCTTCAAGATCAGGGACACCAATAGTAACGTTATCTATAAACTCCGAATCAGCATTCATCTCAATAAGACAACGAGCAAAACTACAACGACCCCAAGACTCTTTGCACATATTATCAGTATAATTATCCATCATAATAAGCTTACCAAGAAACGAAGCAATTAAACTAATACCTTCCTCTTCAAATACCTGTAGCGGGACATCATGAAACTTAACCCATACCGGAATACGAGTTAGTTCCTCCTTTAGAAGATTCGTTTTCATAGTCCATTTCTTAAGAAAAATTGGTGAATTACGAACCATCCACGGACCACCTTCCAGAACCGCATTAAGACCCTCACTAGATCCAAACTGAAAAAAGAAGAAACCTTTTTCATTCATCATGATACGCTTAAGACCATGTTTTGCCCAGTTATTCTTAGCAAAATACTCAACCACAGGGAATGCAATCCTTTTACCAAGAAAGTAACCATATAAAGTGTTATGGTAGCGAGCATTTACTGTTTCAACAACCTTCCTAGGAATAGAGATATTAACCCCTTCATAGACATTTTCAGAATTAAACGAAGAAGAGACTGCATTAATACCTCTATTAGTAGACGTAACCATATCACCTTCAAATCTGCAAAGTAACATCAGAATTTCTTTAACACGATCAGGTGAGATCAATTCCCACAACGGATGTTTCTTCATGCTTAATTCATGCATAAATTCACTCGCGTCACCTTTCGTGCGAATCGTTACACCAAATAATTTCAAAACCGCATGTAGATTACACGATTGCATACCATTAATGGTAGCAGCCTTAGCTTCAAGGTCTGTTTCCTTAGCCATTTGTGGAGAGTGCACACTCGAACCACCTGAACTGAGTGAAGAAGTGCTGCTAGTTAAATTCTTATGGCGTTCACACAAAGCTTTATAATAAAGCATAGTGGTCTCCTTAGGTAAAGTAGACCATTTAGGAAATTTGTTTGCCTTCACACCATTTGCAAACACTTCAATGTCACGCACAGTATTCAAAGGAATAGAAAACAAATTAGATATCTCCTCTAGCGTTACTAAAACCTCAAGGGTAGACACCTTAACCGCATCCATCCAACCTGTAAACAATGGCTTATCACTTTCATTGCTCGAATCCATGTTCAATCAAACACAGCCTTACCCACGAAAAATAAACTCTAAACAAACAGTAACTTTTTTATTATTTTTTGATCGTAAAAACACACAGTAATCGAAATCCAGAAAATCGACACCTAATAAATGAATAACGACCCTACTAATAAACTATAGGCAGCCGACCAATTACTGATTTAAGCAAAAGTCAGCCAACACAAAGAATGTCAGCCGACCAACCCTAAACCAATAATCAAATGTAAGCCGACCTAGAATTAAAACACACAATTGATGTGAATATACTAACGAAACCCCACCAGACAAAAAAACAAAACAATTAAACAATGTAAGTAACCCTACCAACGAATCCTTAACAAAGCAATTAATGTTACCCCACACAAAACAAATTGAAACACAAGTCGCAAGATAACACGTGATATCACACAATAAATAATGACATAACCGACCAATTAATGCGACAAAACAATCAACGATAAATAATGACTTAACCGACCATATATAATATCAATAACCAATCGCTAATAGCAATAAAATCAGATCAGGAATTTAAAAAGGGTTAATTGAAAGATTATTAGGGTTTGTGGAATCTGCCATGTTTAGGGTTTCGTTAAGGAATTGCGGGGTCAAACTACATAATCTTTAATTTGAACAAGAATGTTACATAAATTCAGTCTTTCCCCTAATTGTTTAAGAACCTTTTCTTTGGTTCCAGTAAGATAATACACCAGCCGCCATGTTGTAGTGCTCGAACTCTCTTTTTCTATTTAAAACTATATTAAAAGTAGTAATAAGTTTGAAAACACCAAACTGTAAAAGGCTTAGATAATGGGAGTAGCTTGCTTATCAGTTAGTCTGCAAGAATGTGGTCTCACTTCAAGTTTTGGCTACAAAAAAGATTAGTAGATATTAGGGCTTAAAAAAATAATAATGTGTTTGGTATTTCACATTAACCTGCTTATATCGGCTATCCTGATCACTAACTATAAGACCAAATTGTTCAGTTTGGATTCATATGACCATCAGCCTATTTTGATACAGATTACCAACGATGGTATGATTCACCAATTATACTACGTACCTTTTACCAAATTCAGCTAGCAAATACAATTAGGCCTTTTGTTATGAATAGAAGTGTCCTCTACTTCTCTTTGGGCCTGCTGAATGTTCTACAAAAATTAGATATCGTTCAACAAACACCCCTATAAAGGTAGTAGGTTACTTTAACAAAATTCTAAATGGATACTTGGACAAAAATGTAACCATTATCCCATTAATGGTCCACAAGTAAAGCAACATTTTTGGAACTCTAGACTTGCTGACCAGTCCTAACAAAATCATCTCCGAATTTTATAAAGCTTGAAATAATACTAAAAGACATTATTAATGTAATTTGATCAAACGTGCATCTACATGAAAATGGTTGTCGTGAAGTAAGAAAAATACCTTTGCGCAAGGACTTTTAAAGTACTTGATTAGGATTGGTTGGTTGGTTGGGCCTTAGTCGTGTCACTAGAGGAATGCTAGAGTCTTGAATAAACTTCTCTAAAGCATCAACTTCAAATTTCTGTTGGGTCAGAAAAATAGCATTTTAACATATTTTTATAAAACACACATTTACAACTATAACAACTCCTTTATATCATCAAATAAAAACATAAGAAATAGAAGATATTATTACTGAATAATTAGGCCCTTCATGAAAGGCATTTTCTAAATACATATGCTATCAACATGAATGTTTTGCTTGTAATCCATTATCTTGTAAAGCTCATCAGCCACGAATCTGTTGGATTAAAATGACAATTGACTTAAAAATCTATATCGTGTATTTCTATGGTAACACCAAAAATAAATCACACTTTAGGATCAAGTGAAATTACCATTTTTTTATTGAATATGCCAAAGAACTTAGTGCCCATAAAAAATTAGATAAAAAATGATGTAATTATCCAGAAAATGGTTGGTACACTTACATCGAGGTGCTGTTTTTTTCAAACACACGACACCTCCTTGATCACGGTAACAGAACTTTTCTTCATTATGCGCTACACAAACGTAAATAAATTAAAATATTCAAGCAATACATTATTTTCATCATACAATTCGTGTTCAAAATTTCTATATGATATTTTTAAAGCATCATTCTTTCATTAATGGGTAATTTAGTTTACCTGACCATTGCACGAAAAATGCAGCTACCTGGTGTCATATGCGTTATTTCAATCACTATAGCGAGTGAATAGGTATTAATTGGTCAACTTTACGTGACCATGTTACGTGTTTAATCGGGCAGTAGAATATTTGATCTTATGAGATGGATATATGCATCTGTTTCTGGTCCGTGTTTGAAAGCTTAATTTCGTGACGTCTAAGTTCATAAAGAGCAAGTTTTGAATGTGTAAGCTTTCTACTGAAAATTACCATATTTCAGAGTGTAACAATTTGGATACTTGAAATCATAAAGCAGAAAATTACCTTAACCCAATGATAAAGCTATTTTTTGTTTGATTCCTTGCCACAGGAGTCGTTCCCTTCTGCGTTATCCCAACAATGTCACTGTAATCTATACGGCCATCCTGGAAATTAAAATATGAGAAATTAAAAGTGTCCCAAGAAGTGGGCCGAACCTCAGAACCCCAAGATGAAGCCAAGAAGTGGGTTGCTTCGAAACGATGTCGTAAAAGCAATTAATCTTGTTGATTACTTTCTGCTTCTGAAAGTATATGGGCATTTTCATGTTGCACAAAATTTATAAATGTAAACACTATGGCTAAAATGTATAGGATCAAAGCGGTGGACCTATACTATATATAAATGTTAACCTGAGTAAAAGTTTCCATAATCTTACATTAAATTTCTTGCGTGCATTTTGAAGGCTAAATGTTAACACAACATGCCAAAGTCTACTGAGTCAAGTGATTGAATGTAGTCGCAAGTCATTTTAAAAAAAATGATACATACTGTAACTTGAGAGAATGATATACAAAAGACATAAAATGCTTATGGTGTTGCTAAACCAAAAGCTCTTATAAGTATTATGAGATTCTAAAGGATCATGGTAAGAAAACATATGAAGCTTCCGAGGAAAGCTAGACCAGCCTATGTTGAAGGGGATTAATACTAATAGTGTTGTAGCCCTTCAAACAATTTTTATAATAATAAGGTATTTTAAGGGTCAAGTACTTCAGGGGAATGAGAAATCACAATTTTTAATGCTAATAGTGTTGTAGCCCTTCAGAAGTGGGATATAACAGCATATCCAAAGCTATTTGCTTTCATCCGGTTTCCCACCTTGAGCCTTCCATACACCCTGCATCCACAAGAACAGTTTGCAACTTTAGGTATTATGTTTCTGTTTTCGTTATGAATGGATTTCTCATCTATATATGCAGACTAAAAAGTTTTAAAATAACTCGATGTTTCTGAGTAAACCACATCATTCAAAGTCTTCTTGTACTTCTTATAGTACTTACTAAATATCGATCTCAGTACTTGTTGCGATCACAGTTATAAGGGTGCTATGGCTTTCTCTAGGTTCTGAGCCTAAAAAACACATGGGAGCATATATGCAGACACTACTCTAAAATACATAGGTTTTCATACCTTCAAGACCACAAAATCTACTACAAAACGCATTGATTTTAATTGAATTTAAAAAATAAAATAATATGAACTGGAATATGCAAAGGCAGATAGTTGGAGTAAAGAAAATGCATACCCACAAGCACCGCCGATACTCATATCAAATTCACCATCTAGAAGATCATATCATTTTAGTTTGTGTGATTAATTTTTCAATACTTATTCAAAGCATAGGCAGATGTTGTGGATTTGGTGAGTGTGTTTAGGTTTCTTTTCTACCAGTAGTTTAGGATCAGACGACACCCATTATAGTCCTAATGTGTTGTTACTAAAGCTGGAATAAAGCGAGTTTTATTATTAAGGTTTAAGAAAAAGAGTATTTTTTTTACCTGTGGTTTTAAGATCAATAAGAGACAACCTGCAAAGAGATGCAAAGAAACCATATTGGGACAGAATTATTATTAAGGTATACTAAAAATCAATCTAATGTTGGATACCTTCTTTCAAGTAAGTTGGATACGTGCTAGCTCATGGCATCAGGTTCGTCTTCCCGCCAAAGTCACCTTGTTTGTGAAAGAAAATAGGATCCGTACATGTGAAGTTGGACATTCAGAGATATAGGAGAAAGCATTGATTTAGCAATACACCGAATTTACTATGCATGATCAATCGCCCATTCATAATCAAAAGTGACATTCTAGGTAATCACACTAATCATAAAAATCAAAGTTTTCAATCAGAGAAATAATCATTCTTGATAAACAAAAAAACCTAAATTTGACTGATTGAATTTACCTTGATTATGGATAATCAAAATGATCATCGCATGTAGCACAATCAATAACTTAGGTAGAAGATGAATCATCATCCAGCAAGGAAACTGATAAGGAAAATGAAGAACATAACCAAGATAATATATTCATGAAGAACATATACCAATTTGCCTGGCCTGATCAATCTTGGATGTGAGAAGATGTATATACGTATATCTACATTAGATAAAAAAAAGTATTACGATTGATATATTTTTTGGACGATTGAATGTGAATCAAATAATAAAGATCAAAATTCGATTAGTTTTTTTATGTTTTTTATATTAGGGTTTATCAATTTTGCTGCTTCTAGGTAATCATGGGGAAATTTATTTGGGAATCAAAGATTTAAGAAAAGATAAAAAGCATTACGATTGAATGTAAATCAAACAACAAAGATTACAGATCGATTGATTTTTTTTTTATCTTTTTGGGATAAGGGTTTAGATCCCGTTGTTCATAGAAAAGTGGATGGTTTGTGTGTGTGTGTTTTTACCCCCTGGTAGTGGGGAAAAAATGAAAAAAAATTAGTTTAGGGTATTATATATACCATCAGTTAGAAAACGCGATTTGTAGAAAAATGCGTTTTCGTAAAATGGTTTTCAGCAAAAAAGGACGTAATTTAGGTAACTTTTGAGAGTTTTTAGGAAAATCTCAGATCCTATTGGTTTAAAGATGTGACTGGGATATGACTGGATTAAAAAGTGTGGTTTCAAATAATATTTATACCTATATATATATATATATATATATATATATATATATATATATATATATATATATATATATATATATATATATATATATATATATATATATATATATATATATATATATATATATATATATATATATATATATATATATATATATATATATATATATATATATATATATATATATATATATATATATATATATATATATATATATATATATATATATATATATATGTTGGGTCAGTATTTACTGACCTTGAAGCAACTCTAGGATTTGAATATAAAATCCCCCTAAGTGTTTCATGCTCAGTGATAGGTGTGAAAACACCCATCCTTTTACCACTTAATTACAATAATAACCAGGCCAAAACGTGTATTTTATGTCGTAAATGTCGGAATTATGTGTGGTTTGTGTTTTTGTTGTGATTTAGGACGAAAATGTGAAAAAGGGAAGAAAACACTGGCTTTCACGGGCTTTTATCGAAGAAAAAGACAAAAGACGAAGTCAAGAAATCAAGAGCGCAAAAAGAACGGAAGTCCAAGACCAATTCTGAAGATTTATCAAAGAAAAAGTCAAAGGACGGAAGTTTACTAAAAGCCGAAGAACTCAAGTCTAATTTATTGAAGAAATTACAAGACGAGTTATTAATCCCGAGACAAAAGTCGAAGAATTTGGAAGATTAAGGACTTAACAAGTAATTAAAGAAAGAAGAAAGAGGGGAGGAAGCTTCCTTCCACTAATCCTCCTCCTCCCCTATAAATAGATCAATAGGATTTCATTTCATGTTGTTGGCTAGTTTGACAAACTATGCTCTTCCATCTTTAATTTTTGCACCTTAATTACTTGCACCTTTAATTACCTTGTCATTCACCTTTAATTCATTTAATTCCAAGTAAGTTACTTTTATGTTTATTGAATCCTTATCTTTAATGTTAATCTCTCATCTTCATTTCTTGTTTGGATTTAATCTTTGTGTTTGTGTTCTTGAGTTTCATAGTTTTAATCAAGTGGGTTTTGATTATTGTGATTATTATTTTTAGTGTTATTGATTTGGTTTGATTGGTATTGATTAGTTGATGTTATTTGGTTATCTTGTTTAATCTTTTGTGTTGATTGAATTAGTTTTGATTAAGATTCGTGTTCTTTTTTTCATTCCCTGTTCTTCACTGCTGTTTATGTGCCCAGATTCCGGATCAAAGCCATTTGTTCCGAACCAAGTGTTTCAGCAGTTTATTCCGAGTCAAGGTAAATATTCCGGATCAAGGAATTCATTCGGAACATTCCGAATCAAGTGTATTTATCCGGAATAATCAATATTCCGGATGAATCGTTAACATTCTGAATCAATCTTTCTTGTTTTTTATTCCGAATGAGCAATTTACAGTTTTTATTCCGAATGAAGGTTTTAGCTTAATTATTCCGGATGAGTCTAACATTCCGAATGTGCTAGTTTTATTCCGGATGAACCAACATTCCGGATCAAGCAATATATTTCGGACGAAGCATTTATTCCGAATGAGTGATTATTCCGGATGAACCCTTTATTCGGGATGAGCAATTATTCCGAATGAAGGGGGATATTCCGGATCAAGCAAATATTCCGGATGAATGACTTATTCCGGATGAAGTTGTTTTATTCCGAATGACGGATTTATTCCGGATGAACTTGTTTATTCTGAATGAAGGATTTATTCCGAATGAGTGTTTTCAGTTTTTTGTGATTTTATGTTTTTAAGTTTTAAACTTTATTTTTCCCGCCTTTTTACTTAGTCGCACTTTTAATTTACTTACATTTAATTTTAGTTTGACTTATTTACTTTTAAGTTTGTCTTTTTATTTCTCGTCACGTTTTTAATTTCTCGTCATTAATTTCCCGTCAAGTTTTTATCTTTCAGTATTTCTTTTTACCGTCTTTATTTTATTTTTATTGTTACAAGTCTTTATTTTTTATTAGTGTAGACAACGACAACCACTCTATTTCTTTTCCACCAAAAACAACTGAGTCACACTTTGAACCGGAAATCAATTCGAGAAGATACTGAGAAACGAACTTTCTACCTAGCAAAAATCTTAGTATTAAAATGGCGCCGCTGCCGGCTCTTTTCGTGAAGATTAACGGTTTTTTGTGAGAGACGCGTTGGCTTTTGGGATCCGTTCACTCGTGAACGTTATTTTTCGTGTCAAAAATTTTCAAAAATCCAAAAAACATTTGAAAAATCATAAAAAGCATCTCTTTTTCAAAGTTTTGCACCAAAAATATTCTTCTTGCTTATCTATTTATCTTTATGGATTCTTATGTCCATTGCGTCGGGTGTGGGAGAAGATTATACGGGAACGACTCATGTCAATGGTGTACATGTGAGCGGTGCGGAAACGCTATCAACAACACACAATTCGGATTTTGTCCATGGTGCAACTCGACTAATTCGTCCTTTTCTAATCCACCTCTTGTTCCCCCGTGCATCTATTGTGGAAGCGATTCTCATTGGCATGTTTCGTGCCCGGTTCGATACCCGTATGATCACGGGCAAGAACCGGGTTACAATTATGACAATGGTAATAGCTTTCCACATGACGCACCCGGTTTTTTCTCCATACCTTTGGTGCTATATTTGTGGGGGCCCTCACGATGCTTCTTCTTGTGATCCGTCGCAGGTCTTTGAGAAAGTTCCGTGCTATCATCCCAGTGTGTATAACTTTGAGCCCCCACATCACACCCTCAATCATCAATCCTCTCAGCAAATTAGTCTTGACCAACAACTCACTTCTTTGAACCATGTTCTAGAAAGCTTAGCTCAAATCCGAGCTGACTTGCATCAGGAAAGGCAACCTTTGCTTGATGTGGACGAAATTTTGAAAACCACCAACACCTTTTTGAGCCAATTTGGTCGTTTTCCCTTCTTTTCTACACCAAAATGTTTAATTACAGCATGGGATAGAATTGGTTTAATTGAACATACTCGGGGAGATGAACAACAAAAATTGCTTCATGAGCTTCTTAAAGATGTGGAGGTTATCAAGGAAGAGTTAGCCGAATATGTCACTCCTAATTGGAATGGTTCGTCTATTATGACGATGATGACGACGATGATGTCTACGCTCTCGACCCATTTACTGAAGTTGCTACTCATACTCTCGATATTCCTAATGCGTCTAAGGATAATGATTCATTGAGTGAGATTAGTGATTTTGGTCTCGATAAATTCTTTGATGATGAGGTTTGTGACATGCCTACTGCTATGGAGTCTGAGGACGACGTTGCTCTTACGGAAGAGGTCGATCCTAATGATGACGATTTTTCTCCATGCTATGAGAATTTCACTTTTGAAATTTCTCAATCTCCACCGGGAGATGCGGGCGATGACGATTTATTCTCTCCGGCTTACGAGAAGTTCACCGATGAACTTGCTCTTGTAGATGAGGTGGAAGACGTGATTCTCCGCGACAGATTACGGAAAGTGCATCTTCTTATTGCTCAAATCGAAGAGTTGACTTCTCCTCCTCTTTCCGAGTCTTTACCTCCATCTATTCCTCCCGTTGAAGATACTTACCCATTGCTGGAAGAATCGACATTCACTCAATACCTCCGGGTATTGATGATGATGACACGGAGGGGGATATTATTTTTTATAATTTGCTGCAGGAAGGTATTGTCCCAAGTCCCCCTCCCGAGCACCTTTCATCCTCCCCTTTAGCCACTATTACGGAGGATGAGTGCTTTGACCCGGGAGGTGACATTCACTATTTCATGATTGATAACATTACGGCTTTGCCGAGTGCTCAACATCCATTGTCTTTGGGGAATGACAATGTGCTTACTTTACCCACCCCACCTCCCGTGGATCTTGATTCACATACTTTTCGTATGTTGAAAGGACTTTTCTCCCATTTAAGACTTATCCCCCCGCCTCTCCTTTGTTGATGTCAACCGGGAACGAGGACAAGGTCTTTGATCCCGGTATTACATTCGAGGCTTCCCCATGGACCATTTAATTCGGGGACGAGTCAGGCTCGTGAATCGGTTAATAAAAACAAGCGCTCTTTGGGAGGCAACCCGATTATCTATCTTTCCTTATTTTCACCAAAAGTGTAGGGGGAGCCCCGTTGGCGTTTCTTGTTTTCTTTCTTATCATGTGCAGGGATTAGAGCTTCAAAGACACACTCTTGATGACTTTTGACGAACCGTGATTCCGTGTTCCCGTCTTCCCGGTTCTATCCTAAACTCTTTTCGATTCACTATTTTATATTTTCCAATATTAAAATAGGAATCTATTTAGTTGTCCTTTCCTTAGCAAGATTTAAACAAAGTGCACAATGTCCTAAGTGTAGGGGTGTTTACTTCCACATGCTTAAACATTGAGGACAATGTTTATATTAAGTGTAGGGGGGACTTCTATCGAAGTTAAGTGGTCTTTTCCTTGTATTTGTCCTCATTTTAACCGGAAAATCAATTTTTCGACATTTTTCAAAATTTTTGATCTATTTTGGCCTATTAGTTTTTACCTTTGTATAGTTATTTTCTTTCTTTGCTAGTATAAATTTTTAATAAAGTGGTTTTAATTTTCAAACGTTGTGAATCTTTTGACTCAACCCGAGTTTACTTGTCTAAGTTTACTCTAGTTAGTATCCTTAACGTGTTTAAGTCAAGTTTTGCTAGGCTTTTATATAGGAAGCTTTAAAACGCGAAACTCTTAACTCTCACGGGTTAAGGACAAGAACTTTTCGCAAGTTCCTATAATTGATCCTAGAGAGTCGTTTATCAAGGGACTTTAAAAGGCGATTTCTAAACTTGAAAAAGTCTAAGAGTTTGCAACATCCTATAGACGACTCAAAAACCCAAAACTTTGATTTAATAGGCTAAGCATTCACGAGTCTCATTCCTTGAGATTTTAAACTGTGGAGAACGAGAGATGATAGAGTCAATTATAAGTTTGGTATTCTTTCGTAAATTTATGTGAGTTAATTATAAGCCTATTCTCCCATCGCTTGCTAATAAATTTTATCTACAATAAATAAGGTTGTACGATTTGAAAAGTTACTTAGCTTCTAGCCCAAGATCGTTTAAAAGTTGCTCGGTATGGATTAGAGTTCATAGCCAAGGCATAACTTATTGAAGCGGGATGTGAAGATTGGCGAGTCCGAAAAGGTCCTAACAAGGCATGAGGGCTACATTTTGTTGCTAAAGATCCAAAAGTGATGTGAAGAATCATTTATCAAAGATCAATATGAAGGATCGAGACACACGACGAAAAGCAAATACTCCCAAAAGATCATGGAGAAGTCTATCCAAAAAGGCCCTAACAAGGTATGAGGATAAATAGATCCAAGTCCTAAAAGGAGGCGGATCGTTGTATATCAAAATCCCAAATAAAGATTGGAGAAAAATGAAGAAGTCGTGGTCCAAATATGAAGAATCTCCCAAAACTTCAAGTGAAGAAATTCCTATTATGAAGAGAAGACCATTATTTCATCAACGTCTCTCAAGATTTGAAGTATGAAGTCGCTGCCAAATATCGGTCCGAGAAAGGTCTCAAATCGCAAAGTGAGTTATGCCAAGATATGAACTTTATGAGGTCCCGAGAAGCAGTTTTAAAAGATTTTGTCCTTTAGGTAACTATTGATTAAATCGTCCCACTTTATTTTTGTGAGACCCCAAAAATCAGGCAAGGAAACACGTAGGCAGCAAAGGGGTTCCACGTCATGGTATAAGAAACAATGAAATACTGTTGACAAAAAGTTGACGTAATAAAAACTTATACATTACATCACAAAAAGATCAGAGTTTTTAAACAAAGGTCCCAGAGTTTTATAAGCGGAAAAATATATTACTTAATCATGGTTTTGTAACATATAGTTACTAAAAATACAGAATAACTTTTGTCAGCTTTTACCAAAACCAAACTTTAAAACTAACACAGAAATCTCCAAGCTGCGATAATATACTGCGGGCTCCCATCCAAGCAAAGCTAAGTAATAATACCTGAGATTAAACATGTAAAATCGTCAACATAAAGTTGAGTGATATTCATAGGTTTAGCAGTAAAGATGTGGAACACAAGCATTTATTTGTAAAACAAGAAATAGGGAAAATGGTTACGTACGATAACCATAGTCCGAAACCATTATTATTGCTATTTAGTTCATGAACCGAAGCTTAACTCAATGTAAGTTCCTCTAGTGAGTATTCAGCCTAAATACTCAAGTATAAACAAATGAAATGCGTCATGGTTAAACAACCGCAACATGGGACGGGGATTGTCAATCCCGATGGATCCACCCACAACATTCGCGCTTAGCAACACAAGTAAATTAACGGTTCATGATCAGGAGAGGAAACTTAAGGGCTATAACTAAAAGCAATAATAATAATGAAAATCTGTTGGAAATCATCAAGTTCTGGAAAGCATACAAGTTTTGGATAGCATACAAGTTCTGGATAGCATACAGTTTTAAATGAATATGTTCCACCATGTAAAATCTCACCCCGCGTTTAGAAACAATGTATAAGTAGTAAAAAGGGGCTATGAACTCACCTTAGCGATATCGATATCAAACGAAGATAATGATCAAGATAATAGTGACATATGTGAAACGGTGAAATAAGATAAGCCGAGAAACCACAAGCTTCTAACGAAAACCTAAAATAAAGTGGCGTGTCTTAGAGATATAAACAACAACGTACGAGAATATATGAGTTTTATAAAAGTTTTCTAAAAATATATATTGGACTAGATTCGCAAAGCATAAAATGAAAAAAAGACCAAATGTGTTATTATAAAAATCTATTATGCGTATTTTGTATATGACTTAATAATTAAAGGGTCAAAAATGCAAATATGCAATTTAATAGCATGTATATGACGTGAATAGATACACCTTCATTTTCTTTTGCAAATTACAAGTCATGAGTCTCAATCTTAGTATTTTATTTGGATATATTTCACTCTAATAGTGAAAAATTATGTCAAAAACTTTTTAGTTTACGCTTGTGAAGAAATAAATAAAAAAAACAAGAAGAATGTTTAAGATAGTAGTTTAGGTAGTATGACTTAGTAGTATAAGAAACCTATTTTTTTTTTTTACATTCAATATAAGTTACTACAATTTGATTTTAACATAAGTAAATTATATCTCGAGGATACCTTAATTCCATGCGACAATACAAGTGAATCGGTGTTGTGATGCACAAGTATAGAAACTGAAACCAAACTCGAACACGAACTCGAAACTCCAAGTTATGATGATGGTGATGATATTTATTATAAAAATAGCCGAATGAGAATAGTAGTACACAAACTTTCATCTATATAATAAAGATAGTTAAATTTAAGGGTGGTGATGTGTTTTTGTGCTTTGTGTTGCTCGGCAAAATCAAAGAAAGAAGGAATAGAAAGTTTAGTTTTATATTTCAAGTACATGCAATATTATAATAAGTCTACATAGACGTGTTTTATTAACACAAGTGTCTTCAAAACACTCAAGTAGCGGCCACCTCATGGATGAGGTGTTGAGTTTATAACAGTGGTATATATTAAGCTTGCTCACAATTTATAAAAGCGGGTATTATCAAAGACCGATATTTTAAAAGTTACGCGATTTAAAAGATACGCGTTAGACAAGAAGAATAAACGCTCAATATAAAATAAAAGCATTGACATTTAGAGAACTTTAATATTTAGATATATAAAAGAGGGCTTATTATTTAATAAAAGTTAACGCGTCATATAAACGAATGACACTTAAAGGTTTATCATAAATTTACGAAGAATGTTCGTAAAACAATAAATTAAAATGATGACAATAAAAAAAATATTTTTATGTCATAACGAGAATATTTATGATCGATGACGGACATAGACTTTGCTAATAAATAATAAAAGGCACATTTTTGATATATTAAAGCAATAACCTTGTTGGTGAACCGAAAATTCAATATTATTAGTCGAACGTATATGACAAATAAAAGTCAATTAATTAGTATTGGTCCGAATATTTAAAATAGTATTAGAACTCGGTCTAAATATTAATTTTAAAGTTCGGGTTATAATAGTAAATAAATTTGGAAAAATAAAAATAATAAAAATAATAATTTTAATAATTTTAATTTTTTTTATAACTCCGAATAAAATATTATCAATGATCAGAAAAATAATTAAAATATATTTTAATTAAAATTCTAGAAATCTCAGGAATTAAGTATGAAAAAGTAAAGAGGAACAAGTAAAACATTGTAAAATCGAGTAGTACGAATAAAAGAATAATTTAATTACCGCGAAAAATATGAGTTCTCACAGTCGCCCCTCCTAAAGGAACTCTGGTCCCCAGAGTTCCACTGGAGACGGAAGAAAATGCAAACAAATGACTAGCAATAGCACGAGGGAATAAAAGGAAATTCGTACCAATTCTTAACAAACGTGATAGAATATACGCGTCGATGAACAAAATAATAAGAAACAAGGATTTAGCCAGTCATCACTTCTTGAGTGCAGTTGGTGTCACCAACAACGGCTTATTAAGTGTTCGATGGTCGATACACGATCGAAATAGAAAAGCCACACAATAAATTTTCGAATCACAGAAAATTCTTAAGAAGTTTCTTGATAGTAATTCAAGTAAACTGAACAACACTAGCCATAAAAGACGAAATCAACACATAATTCACACGAATGAATTTCAAAATGATAGAGTCTAACACATAACCATAACAGTTACACGAATTTATCGTTCACGTCCCGTCATAAATCACTATTCGCGTCTAGAGGCGTTTTGAAGGTCTACCAAAATAGATAGGAAAGGTTGGTAAATGAATAAGCATAAAAACATTGAAATTTTCAAGTCTGGTATCAATGGTAAGAAATTAGACAATTGGTAACAAGAATTATGCCACGAAAGAAAATGAGGTAACAAGTTAAACAAAGATCGTTGAGTAAGAAAATATGTGCTTGAGGCATGTACTTTGTTCAAGAAAAGATAATGGTTCATATGTGTAAGTCGCGAACTGTTGATACTCGTATAAAATGTAAAAATTTTCAAAATTTACATTTATCTAACTTTTTAAGAAACATAATTAAAAAGTTGATTCTTGGTTAAATATTTAAGGTGACTACTATTCGGCCTTGCATGGCTCCTTCTAAATTAAGCATAGGTGATCAGGCCATGCACAATTTAGGACTAGCAATGCGATGCTCAGCTTCGTCAAACCAATATTATATGTCATGTGATTTAAAATATGTATATAATACCATTTGTAAAAACAGGATTCAAAATAATTTATGAAACTTTTCGTCACTAAGTTATTGGCTAGATATTTAAATCAACCATTTTATTGTTACAAGATTTCTTTATAGAACCAATAGTAGAACAAATTGGTGAAAATACATCGTAAAATTAATATAAATTAATTTTATAAGATAACTTTCAAGTATTTAACAATGCCCAAGTGGAACATTCTGTAAAATGTTTCGCAAACGATACCAGTTAGTTTACAAAATAGCGAGTGAGTTACATGAGGGTAATAAAGGGTAGTTCATCAGACAATGATGAAATGGTTACAAGGTGATAAAGTTTCAAAGGATTTAGCCGGAATCCCCATGAGACACGTGTCAAGATGATAACGAATGATGCGAAAGCAAGAACTTCAATCCTCAGCCAAAATCAGTGGTACGATAGAAGAAAAGAAAGACAATGTAGAATGACAATAAGTCATTTATAAAGGAAGGATAGAGGAATCCATATGTGTTTACATCGTAATTCAGTTGACTTAAAATGTACTATTTTAACGTTTTCAATCGCAATCATTGTTTCATGGTTATAATATATCATTAGTTAAAGTTTTACGAGCTCAAATGAATTCAAAAACGCATAAAAAAAAACCATATTCCAAAATTTCTGTCGGCTTTGACTTTTGGGTTTGACCCGACCAATTGACTCACTAAACGACATTTATAAAACTCAAGTCTAAAGCAATTCGATGTAAAACGATGTTTTGAACAACTTTCTAATTTTACTCGAGACTTGAAAGTGATCAGAAATGGACGAAAATGCCTTTGCATTTAAATCTGTCAACAAAATGATATTTTAGAACTACGCAGAAATAAGTTCTTAAATTTTACAATCCCAAATGAGCGTAACTTTTTTTTTTAAATGTTTACTGGTAAAATATTATGTCTAATAAGTGTGAAAACACTTATCCTTTTACCACTATTTCCCAATAATAACAAGACCAAAACGTGTGATTTATGTCGTAAAAGTCGGAATTATGCGTGGTTTGTGTTTTTATTGTGTTTTAGGACCTAAATATGAAAAAGGAAGAAAACACGGGCTTTCACGGGCTTTTACTGAAGAAAACGGGAAAAAGACGAAGTCAAAAGATCAAGAGTGCAAAAAGAACGGAAGTCCAAGACCTATTCTGAAGATTTATCGAAGAAAAAGTCAAAAGACGGAAGTTTAACGAAGTCGAAGAACTTAAGTCTAATAGAAGAAGAAAATTAAAAGACAAGTTCAAATCCCGAGACGACAAAGACGAAGAATTAAAGTCGAGTTGAGAAAACGTGAAGAAAGCAAGAAAGAAAATGCAACACATGCACTCCTTCCACCTTCCCTATAAATACCCCCCTAATAGTCATTAGGAGGGTTGTTAGATTTTTTAGTTAATTTTTCACTTTTTAGTTTTTAGAGAGAGAAAGTCTTAAACTTTCTCTCACTAGTTCATCTTTTTCTTTTAATCTTTCAAGATTAAACATCTTTGTATTGCTTATTTCATTAATCAAAGTTCCATTTTAAGCTTTTATTTCTTAATCTCATTCTACTTTTCTTTGATTTAAGATTGATTTTGGTGTGATTATCATGTGATCCGTGTTGTTCTAATTGATTTCATGCTAAAAAGTTAATCTTTTGATCATTTTATAAGTTTTCATTTGATTAAGCTTTAAGACTTTTGTGCTTATTGGCTTATTTTTATGATTATCCTATTTTTCTTATTAAAAAGTTTTATTAAAAAGTTTATGTTCTTATGGTTTGATCTCAAAAGTTGATTAATTTCGAGTTGAATAAGTTGATCAAAGTGCTTATTTGATTCGGTTAAGTATTTGGATTGATAAGTTTTTGGTATTAGCTTATAAAAGTTAGCTTATTACCTAGCTTTTCCATTTCCATAGATTTCGGAAAGGGTGGTAAAACCCCTTTCCGATTGGCATATTCCGACCGGTACACCATCTAACCACTTTCCTTGATTTTAGGGAAGGATTCATACTCCCCTTTCCGATTGGTTTACATTCCGACGGCACCCATCTCCCGCATTCCGATTGAGTCCAATCGGATTAGGGCATTGATTTTCCGATTGGCCAGCTCCATCTTCTACTTTCCGATCGGCACCATTAGTTATTCCGATTGTGGAGTCTTGGGTTTATTCCGATTGGTGTCTCCTTTAATATTCCGACGGTAAGGTGTTATGTATTCCGATTGAGTCAGAGTTTATGTGTTCCGATTGACAGCATCATCACACATTCCGATTGTGTAAAATCTCAAATATTCCGATTGAACCCTTTTCTCGATATTCCGATTGGGACTTTCCCAGTATTCCGATTGTGTTACGTCTTACCCCTATTCCGATCTGCCGATCGGAGAACATTCCGATCGGGTTCCATTTTGGCTCATTTTGGTTTCTTTCGATATACCTTTCTTATAGTATCTTTTATTTTTCTGAAAATTTTCCAAGTGCTAGTTTTATTTAGTGAGTTAGCTCTTTTCCATTATCACCTTTAAGTTTCCATGCATTCATTTTACTTGTCATTTCAATATTAATCTTTTAACTTCCATTTTACTCAACGACACTTTAATTACTTGCAATTAGTTCAAAACCAACAAACCATTCTCTTGATCCACCAAAAGACGATTGAGTTGCACTTAAGACCGGTTTTCAATTCGAAAAGATTCGGAACTATAACGAACTTTCATATAGGGTGTCAAAAGCCAAGTATTAAATGGCGCCGCTGCCGGCTCTTTTCGTTAAGATAAACGGTTTCTAGTGAGAGACGCATTGAATTTTGGGATCCGTTCTTTGAACGTTATTTTCATTGCTATAAAAATTTCCAAAAATCCATAAAAAATATAAAACTCTTCAAAAATACAAAAACAAAAAAAAACCTATAAAAACCAAAAAGATTATATAGATATTTCTTGTGTATATTTTTCTTCTGCAGGTGCATGCGTACTAGATCTACAAACTATTCTGAGCCCGAGAATCGTGAAGATTTAGATATGGCTGGTGTTAACAACAACAATAATCACCCACCTCAAAATAATTTGAATACCAACCACAACAATAACAACAACAACAATGTCCTTCTACCTGATTTACGAACCATGGAGGAATTGTGCCAACCCACCATGAACGGACGCGGAGGCCCGATTGCGCCAATGCACGTCACGGCTCAGGAGTTTTCGTTGAAGCATCACATGATACAACAAGTGCAAACGAACCCGTTTCGTGGAATTCCGGATGATGATGCCAACAAACACCTCGACAAATTCATTACCATTACCCAAAGCATGAAGTGCCCCGGTGTTTCTATGGATGACCTTCGCCTTCAACTTTTTCCACACTCGCTTTCTCACCATGCCGAAAAATGGTTTGACCGTCTTCCTAAGAATTCTATTCATACGTGGAACGACATGACTCAACGCTTTTTATCGCGCTACTTTCCCCCATCCATGGTCACTAGCCTTCGTAACCAAATCAGTGGATTTATGCAAGAGAATGATGAATCGCTTTTCGATGCTTGGGAACGTTACAATGATTTGATCGACCGCTGTCCTAATCACAATATGCTCCCCGTCACTCTCATTGACACCTTCTACAATGGTCTCACCTTTCGTGATCGTGACACGATCAATGCCGCCGCCGGTGGTACTTTTATGAAAAGGAGACCGGAGGAGTGCCGAGAGTTGATTGAAAACATGACTACTCACCACAAGAACTGGGATTCATCCGCATCCTCAAGATCTAACTCGAGAGTCAATGTTTCTTCTACTACCTCCAATCCTGAAATGTCTGAAATTTCTCGACAACTCGCTGAAATGAACAAGAATTACATGGCCATGGCCACAAACCACTTTCAACAAGCTAAAGCTGTTGCTATTTCTTGTGACACATGTGGTGGCCCTCACTCTTATCATGATTGTCCTTCTACCCAAAGCAATTATTCTGAAGACGTTAACGCAGCATACGGTACTTATCCCACGGGAGGCTATCAAGCCCGCCCTCAAGGAGACCGTAACTTGCTAAGTTATCGATCCAACAATTATCTTGCTCCCCCCGGTTTCCCTCCTGCAAACCAAAACCAACAACAAAGCTACAATCAATCCCAACCTCGTGCAAACAATCAGTATCAATCCCAAAGAAACCCATACCCAACTCAAGGAAATTCTCAAGCTTACCAGGCTCCACCTCTCAATCAACCGATGGCAGTGAATCCAGAAGTCGAGACATTCATGAAGACTAATCAGGAGTTGGTGACGAATCTTCAGAGTCAAGTCCGCAACTTGAAGGGAGAAATGGCAAAGCAAGGGAACGATATTCGAGCCGAGCTAAGGAATGATATGGCCAAACACAATGATGCAATGAATGCAAACATGCAAAACTCTTTTAACAATCAAGCTCTTCACCTTCGTGATATGATTAGTTCGCTCATCCAAGGTAATCAACCCTCTTCTTCAGGTACTCTTCCGAGTAATACCGTTGCGAATCCAAGAGGGGAGATGAAAGCAATCACCACTCGAAGTGGCAAAGGTTATATGGAACCCGAGCTTCCTACACCTCCACCGGTGATTGTGAACAAGGAAAAAGAGCAACTTTCTTCACCTCAATCACCTTCTATCTCCATTTCCCCACCACCCGTGGCTGTGAGTGATCCTATTCCCTTAAAACCTTCTTCTTCATCCAATATACCTTATCCTTCAAGGTTGAGGAAAGAAAAGCAAAAGAGCAAGGATGATATTCAGGTTTCGAACTTCCTTAAAATGTTCAAACAATTGAATTTTAACATCTCCTTTGCCGAGGCTCTCGCTCACATGCCCAAATACGCTAAGATGTTTAAAGATCTTCTAAGTGATAAAGAAAAGCTTCTTGATATCGCTCAGACCCAACTTAATGAGAACTGCTCCGCAGTGCTATTAAGGCAATTGCCCACCAAACTTGGTGATCCGGGTCGCTTCTTGATTCCTTGCAATTTCCCGGGAGTAGAGAATTGCATGGCCCTAGCCGATCTAGGTGCCAGTATAAACTTAATGCCTTTAAGTGTTTGGAAGCAATTATCTCTCCCCGAGCTAGTCCCCACCAAAATGACTTTGGAATTAGCCAACCGTACGGTTGCTTATCCAGTGGGGATAGCCGAAGATGTCTTCGTTGGCGTCGACAAATTCACCTTCCCGGCGGATTTTGTTGTCGTCGATTACGAGATGGATCCCCGTGTTCCATTAATCGTTGGACGTCCATTTCTGAGGACCGGTCGCACTCTCATTGATGTAGCCGCAGGCGAAATAATCATGAGAGTTGGTGACGATAAAATTGTCTTCAACATGGGTAAGATTTCTAAGCAACCTTATTCGTATGAGAGCGTTAATGCTATTGATGTTCTCAATGAGGCTTGTGAAGAACATTTTCATGATGCTTGCAAAAGTACTCTTTCTTCTCTACCCAATGTTGAGACCGTTGCCTCAATTGCTCCAGCATTGACTCCTTTCGGAGAAAGTGACTTGGATGATTTCGAAGCTAGCTTGGGTCCTCTCGATATCAAGTATGATAATTTGTCCACCAATTGGGATGAAGATATTCGTACTATTGAGAGACTTCTCAATGAGGACCCGTTGTCTCCTCCAGCTCCTAAAGAGGTGACTAATGATGATCCATCGTTAGTTTCACCATCTATTGAGAATCCTCCTACTCTTGAGCTTAAGGACCTACCGCCTCATCTTGAGTACGTTTTTCTGGAAAACGACGAGAAGCTACCGGTCATCATCGCAAAGGATCTGAAAGAAGACGAAAAAGAACGCCTTGTCGCTATGTTGAAGAAGCATAAACGCGCTATCGCTTGGAAAATCTCCGACATCCGTGGAATTGATCCTCATTTCTGCACACATAAAATTCTCATGGAGGACGACTTTAAGCCCACAATTCAAAGCCAAAGAAGGGTGAATCCTAAAATCCATGAAGTCATCAAAAAAGAGGTTATCAAACTTCTTGATGCGGGTATGATTTACCCTATTTCGGATTCACCGTGGGTTAGTCCAGTCCATTGTGTGCCTAAGAAAGGCGGAATCACCGTTGTGCCCAATGCAAACAACGAGTTAATTCCTACCCGTCTCGTTACTGGGTGGAGAGTTTGTATAGACTACCGCAAACTCAATGATGCCACGAGAAAGGATCATTTCCCTCTACCTTTTATGGACCAAATGCTTGAACGTCTAGCGGGTAATGAATATTACTGCTTTCTGGATGGTTTCTCGGGTTATTTTCAAATACCCATCGATCCCCAAGATCAAGAGAAGACAACATTCACTTGTCCCTACGGCACATTTGCTTATAAACGAATGCCTTTTGGCTTATGCAATGCCCCCGGGACTTTCCAAAGGTGCATGTTGGCTATCTTCCATGACATGGTTGAGCAAACCATGGAAGTCTTCATGGATGATTTCTCGGTCTTCGGGGATTCCTTCTCTTCTTGCCTTGCCAATTTGGAACGTATGCTAAAGCGGTGCGAAGATACTCGCCTTGTTCTGAATTGGGAAAAATGCCATTTTATGGTAAAAGAAGGCATTGTGCTAGGACACAAAATCTCTAAAGCCGGTCTTGAAGTCGACCGTGCTAAAGTTGATATCATAGCCAAATTACCTCCACCTTCAACTGTGAAGGGTGTGAGAAGTTTTCTGGGTCATGCGGGCTTCTATCGTCGATTCATTCAAGATTTCTCTAAAATCGCTCGCCCGATGACCCACCTCTTGGAAAAAGATACTCCTTTTATCTTTTCTAAAGAGTGTCTCGAAGCCTTCAATCTTCTAAAGGATAAGCTAACTAAGGCACCGGTCTTGGTTACCCCAAATTGGGAGCTGCCTTTTGAATTGATGTGCGATGCTAGCGACTTTGCTATTGGTGCGGTTTTGGGCCAACGTGTGAATAAACACTTCCAACCGATTCACTATGCTAGCAAAACAATGACGGGGGCTCAACTGCATTATACGACAACCGAAAAAGAGCTTTTAGCTGTTGTCTATGCTTTTGAGAAATTTCGCCCCTATCTTGTTTTATCCACCACCATCGTATACACGGACCATTCCGCGTTGAAGTACTTGATGACAAAGAACGATTCTAAGCCAAGACTTCTTCGCTGGGTTTTGCTCCTTCAAGAATTCAACATTGAAATTCGTGACAAGAAGGGAGCCGAAAACCTGGCCGCGGATCATTTGAGTCGACTTGAGGATCCATATCAGGGGGATCATCCGAACAAAGAGATCAATGACTCTTTCCCCCTGGAGACTCTAATGTCTATAAATCTCAATCTTGATGGCACCCCGTGGTTTGCAGACATTGCAAACTACTTAGCGGGTGGTATTCTCATCCAAGGGTTAACATCCCAACAAAAGAAGAAGTTCTTGAATGATGTTAAGACTTACTTTTGGGATGACCCTTATCTATTCAAACAGTGTGCTGATCTGATTATTCGTCGATGTGTTGACGGACCGGTAGCTTTTGACATCCTTCAAGCTTGCCACAAAGGACCCACCGGTGGTCACTTTGGTCCCAACTACACCGCTAAGAAAGTGTTTGATTCTGGATTCTACTGGCCCACCATTTATCGTGACGCTCACGAAATGGTTAAGCATTGTGATGCTTGCCAACGTCAAGGCAAGATCACACATAAGGATGAGATGCCTCAAAATTTCATACAGGAATGTGAAATCTTTGATGTATGGGGCATCGACTTTATGGGGCCATTTCCATCCTCCAAAGGGAACAAGTACATCCTCGTCGCCGTCGACTACGTCTCTAAATGGGTTGAAGCTAAGGCTCTTCCTACGAATGATGCGAGGGTGGTTGTGAACTTTTTGAAGCAGCTTTTCGCTCGATTTGGCGTTCCTCGTGCTATCATCAGTGACCGCGGGACTCATTTTTGCAATGATCAATTTGCAAGAGTCATGGCAAAGTATGGTGTAAATCACCGTCTTTCCACCGCCTATCATCCCCAAACCAATGGGCAAGCCGAGATATCCAACCGTGGCTTGAAGAGAATTTTGGAGCGAACTGTGGGAGAGCATCGTGCCGCGTGGGCCGATAAGTTAGATGATGCTCTATGGGCTTTCCGTACTGCTTACAAGACCCCGATCGGTTGTACACCTTATCGTCTTGTGTACGGGAAAGCCTGTCACCTACCAATCGAGCTGGAACATAAGGCGCACTGGGCCTTGAAGTGGGCTAACTTCGACATCATCAAAGCCGGTGATCATCGCAAGGTTCAACTCAACGAGCTAAATGAACTGAGGAATGAAGCTTATGAGAACTCGCTGATCTACAAGGAGAAGACGAAGATGATCCACGATGCTAAAATCAAGAACCGAGAGTTCCACGTTGGTGATCAAGTCTTACTCTTTAACTCTCGGTTGAAGATCTTCTCTGGCAAGTTGAAGAGCCGCTGGTCTGGTCCATTCACCGTCGCCAAAGTCTTTCCGTATGGGACCATTGAGCTTTCTCAGCCGAATGGGCCCAATTTCAAGGTGAATGGCCAGCGTTTGAAGCTGTACTTTGGTGAGGACATCTCTCAAGAGATGATTCCCTCCCTCACCACGTTCCCCATGAACTAAAATTGGGTCGAGTCAGGCTCATGACTCGGTGAACAAAAACAAGCGCTTCTCGGGAGGCAACCCGTGTTCTATCCCTTACTGCTTTCATAATAAGTGTAGGGGGAGCCCCGCATATGTTTGTTGTCTTGTTTCTTGTGCTGTGCAGGGATTTAAACTTCAGAGAGCATCTTGATGACTTTTGACGAACCGTGATACCGTGTTTCCTATCTTCCCGGTTCTATCCTAAACTCTTGTGATTCAATATTTCATATTCTATATGTTCACATTGAATTCACTTTAGTTGTCCTTTCCTTAGCAAGATTTAAACAAAGTGCACAATGTCCTAAGTGTAGGGGAGTTTACTCCCACATTTGCTACCCTTTTACCAAAAAAAAAAAGTTTACTCCCACATGCTTAAACATTGAGGACAATGTTTATCTCAAGTGTAGGGGGGACTTCTATCGAAGTAAGTGGTCTTTTCCATGAATTTGCCCTCATTTTAACCGGAAAATTTGATTTTTCGACATTTTTCAAAATTTTTAATCTATTTTGGCCTAGTTGTATAGTTTATTTGCCTTTGTTATGTTTCCTTTGCTAGAATAAATTTTTAATAAAGTGGTTTTAGATTTTTCTTAGTCGTGAACATTTTGACTCAACCCGAGTTTACTTGCCTAAGTTTACTCTAGCTAGTATCCTTAACATGTTTAAGTCAAGTTTTGCTAGGCTTTTATATAGGGAGCTATAAAACGCGAAAGTCTTAACTCTCACGGGTTAAGAACAAGAACTTTTCACAAGTTCCTATAATTGATCCTAGAGAGTCGTTTATCAAGGGAACTTTAAAACGCGATTTCTAAACTTGAAAGAGTCTAAGAATTTGCAAGATCCTATAGGCGACTCGAAAACCCAAAACTTTGATTTAATTGGCTAAGCATCCACGAGTCTCATTCCTTGAGATTTTAAACTGTGGAGAACGAGAGATGATAGAGTCAATTATAAGTTCGGTATTCTTTCGTGAATTTATGTGAGTTAATTATGAGCCTATTCTCCCTCCGCTTGTTAATAAATTAATCTGCTAATAAATAAGGTTGTACGATTTAAAAGGTTACTTAGCTTCTAGCCCTAGATCGTTTAAAAGTTGCTCGGTAATGACGAGAGTTCATAGCCAAGGCATAACTTATGAAACGGGGCGCGAAGATTGGCGAGTCCGAAAAGGCCCTAACAAGGCATGAGGGCTACATTTTGTTGCTAAAGATCCAAAAGTGATGTGAAGAATCATTTATCAAAAATCAATATGAAGGATCGAGACACACGACGAAAAGCAAGAACTCCCCAAAAGTCATGGAGAAGTCTATCCGAAAAGACCCTAACAAGGTATGAGGATAAATAGATCCAAGTCCTAAAAGGAGGCGGATCGTTGTAAATCAAAGTCCAAAATAAAGATTGGAGAAAAATGAAGAAGTCGTGGTCCAAAGATGAAGAATCTCTCAAAAAACTTCAAGTGAAGAAATTCCTATTATGAAGAGAAGACCATAATTTCATGAACGCCTCTCGAAGATTTGAAGTATGAAGTCGCTGCCAAATATCGGCTCGAGAAAGGTCTCAAATCGCGAACCAAGTTATGCCAAGATATGAACTTTCTGATATCCCGAGAAGCAGTTTTAAGAGATTTGGTCCTTTAGCTAACTATTGATTAAATCGTTCACCTTATTTTCGGACTAAATAACTATCGAAATAAGTCAAACAATGCATCCTCGTGATCATTCAAGACAAAAATAAAATATAAGAGATACACCTAGGAATAAGGGAGTCTAAGTGAATAATTGGCCCACATGAGTTCGTGATAGTTTGCCTTATAATAACAATGATCTCGTTTCTAAGCTTGGTATGGGGAACGTGAAACTTGAGGATGATAAACGTTCATGGCCGCCAAAACCCAATGTAAGTTTTTAATTTCTTTACTTATTTCTATCTTTTATGTTTAGTATTTAATAAAGGCCAAGGTGGGTTATTTATGATGGAGAATGTAAACCGTGCTTTAAAATTAATGCATTGCATGAGGGCATTGCAATGGTCAAGTGTAGGGGATTTAATAAGTGTGAAAACACTTATCCTTTTACCACTATTTCCCAATAATAACAAGACCAAAACGTGTGATTTATGTCGTAAAAGTCGGAATTATGCGTGGTTTGTGTTTTTATTGTGTTTTAGGACCTAAATATGAAAAAGGAAGAAAACACGGGCTTTCACGGGCTTTTACTGAAGAAAACGGGAAAAAGACGAAGTCAAAAGATCAAGAGTGCAAAAAGAACGGAAGTCCAAGACCTATTCTGAAGATTTATCGAAGAAAAAGTCAAAAGACGGAAGTTTAACGAAGTCGAAGAACTTAAGTCTAATAGAAGAAGAAAATTAAAAGACAAGTTCAAATCCCGAGACGACAAAGACGAAGAATTAAAGTCGAGTCGAGAAAACGTGAAGAAAGCAAGAATGTCCTAAACGGATGTCTCAACAGGTAGAAGTATATATTTTTATGTCTAAAGTTATAAAAATATTTTCTCGACACTGATAAATTTCCTGTAAAGTTCCTGTACAAAGTATATTTTTCGACACAGTTTGAAATTAAATCCAAATTTCATAATAACCCAGAATTAATGTATACACAAAACTTGTGGATTCCATAAAGACGAAAAAAAAAATCCGTAATTAATCATGTAAAGAAAACACATTATAGAAATGGTTCAAGAATGCCAGCGATAAACTAAGAATTCAAAAACGACGCATGACATCCGTATCTTCGATTTCAAGAAGGTCTCTTGGCGGCGTGATTTTTCAAAATCACAAGACATACCGAGAAAGAAATGGAATATTAACGGTTTGCACTCTCGGAGCGAGGAGATTTAATGAAAATGGAGGATACAGGTCTATAGAAGTAGAACTATATTTCAAACAATCGCCACATAATAGAGGATGATTTACAAGATGACGATGGTGTTTTCAAGGTACAAATGGACGTTGAAATTCGAAGTCGAAACGTAGAATGGTCAATGTAATATTTAATCCATATTCGAGTGTCGTGTAAAACGATGACGTAAAAGTCAATCAAAGTTATGAAAAGTCACGATATTATTCAATACGGATTCAAGGAATACTTTGAAATGTGTGACTCACACAATGTCCTTTAGTCTTTTTCGGAGACACATTGAGCTACACAATCGTCTACAGACTAATTTTCAAGGCATCCAATCACAGATGGTCGGAAAAAAAATTTGGATATCTAAATAGACATCTTAAAGATGTTTAACAATGGAAGTAATGCACAGGGTAGTAAAATGAAAAATCGGAAGTTTCATTGAAAGCAACACTTCTTAATCCCGAACAATGGTATCGCGAGAGTATGCACAACATGTAACAGTGAGTCGAGAAAGAAACAGACGGTTCAAAATGAACGAGCATATGAAGTCAGTAGTATTACGCATAAACAAGATAGCAAGAGTACTCAGAAAAGTGAGTATAAAAAGTTGCCAGCATACGCGCTCTGAATACAAGTATGTAACGTCATAATAATATAAAATCATTGTAACAAGATCAGTTCACAAAAACAAGAATTCAAGATATGCAGCAAGAGCATATGTAATCAAGTAATATCCAATGATAATTCATGAAGCACAAAGGCTTTGAAAAGATATAGTAATTATCCTCATTAGGGTAATGTAATATTTCAATATGTAATCAGGAGAAGGAATACTACGATGATAATTAAAAGTAAATAATAAGGATTAGAGAGTTACCCGCGCATATATCGAGCAACAATGGCAGATTCTGTGTTTGACACTTTAAACATGAAATATTTGAACTTTCGGTTATAGACTAAGTTTTGAAAAAAGACTTAGTTCCCTATAACCATCGCTCTGATACCAATCTGTGAGACCCCCAAAATCAGGCAAGGAAACACGTAGGCAGCAAAGGGGTTCCACGTCATGGTACAAGAAACAATGAAATACTGTTGACATAAAGTTGACGTAATAAAAACTTATACATTACATCACAAAAAGATCAGAGTTTTTAAACAAAGGTCCCAGAGTTTTATAAGCGGAAAAATATATTACTTAATCATGGTTTTGTAACATATAGTTACTAAAAATACAGAATAACTTCTGTCAGCTTTTACCAAAACCAAACTTTAAAAGTAACACAGAAATCTCCAAGCTGCGATAATATCCTGCGGGCTCCCATCCAAGCAAAGCTAAGTAATAATACCTGAGATTAAACATGTAAAATCGTCAACATAAAGTTGAGTGATATTCATAGGTTTAGCAGTAAAGATGTGGAACACAAGCATTTATTTGTAAAACAAGAAATAGGGAAAATGGTTACGTACGATAACCATAGTCCGAAACCATTATTATTGCTATTTAGTTCATGAACCGAAGCTTAACTCAATGTAAGTTCCTCTAGTGAGTATTCAGCCTAAATACTCAAGTATAAACAAATGAAATGCGTCATGGTTAAACAACCGCAACATGGGACGGGGATTGTCAATCCCGATGGATCCACCCACAACATTCGCGCTTAGCAACACAAGTAAATTAACGGTTCATGATCAGGAGAGGAAACTTAAGGGCTATAACTAAAAGCAATAATAATAATGAAAATCTGTTGGAAATCATCAAGTTCTGGAAAGCATACAAGTTCTGGATAGCATACAAGTTCTGGATAGCATACAAGTTCTGGATAGCATACAGTTTTAAATGAATATGTTCCACCATGTAAAATCTCACCCCGCGTTTAGAAACAATGTATAAGTAGTAAAAAGGGGCTATGAACTCACCTTAGCGATATCGATATCAAACGAAGATAATGATCAAGATAATAGTGACATATGTGAAACGGTGAAATATGATAAGCCGAGAAACCACAAGCTTCTAACGAAAACCTAAAATAAAGTGGCGTGTCTTAGAGATATAAACAACAACGTACGAGAATATATGAGTTTTATAAAAGTTTTCTAAAAATATATATTGGACTAGATTTGCAAAGCATAAAATGAAAAAAAAGACCAAATGTGTTATTATAAAAATCTATTATGCGTATTTTGTATATGACTTAATAATTAAAGGGTCAAAAATGCAAATATGAAATTTAATAGCATGTATATGACGTGAATAGATACACCTTCATTTTCCTTTGCAAATTACAAGTCATGAGTCTCAATCTTAGTATTTTATTTGGATATATTTCACTCTAATAGTGAAAAATTATGTCAAAAACTTTTTAGTTTACGCTTGTGAAGAAATAAATAAAAAAAACAAAAATAATGTTTAAGATAGTAGTTTAGGTAGTATGACTTAGTAGTATAAGAAACCTATTTATTTATATTTTTTACATTCAATATAAGTTACTACAATTTGATTTTAACATAAGTAAATTATATCTCGAGGATACCTTAATTCCATGCGACAATACAAGTGAATCGGTGTTGTGATGCACAAGTATAGAAACTGAAACCAAACTCGAACACAAACTCGAAACTCCAAGTTATGATGATGGTGATGATATTTATTATAAAAATAGCCGAATGAGAATAGTAGTACACAAACTTTCATCTATATAATAAAGATAGTTAAATTTAAGGGCGGTGATGTGTTTTTGTGCTTTGTGTTGCTCGGCAAAATCAAAGAAAGAAGGAATAGAAAGTTTAGTTTTATATTTCAAGTACATGCAATATTATAACAAGTCTACATAGACGTGTTTTATTAACACAAGTGTCTTCAAAACACTCAAGTAGCAGCCACCTCATGAATGAGGTGTTGAGTTTATAACAGTGGTATATATTAAGCTTGCTCACAATTTATAAAAGCGGATATTATCAAAGACCGATATTTTAAAAGTTACGCGATTTAAAAGATACGCGTTAGACAAGAAGAATAAACGCTCAATATAAAATAAAAGCATTGACATTTGGAGAAATTTAATATTTAGATATATAAAAGTGGGCTTATTATTTAATAAAAGTTAACGCGTCATATAAACGAATAACACTTAAAGGTTTATCACAAATTTACGAAGAATGTTCGTAAAACAATAAATTAAAATGACGACAATAAAAAAATATTTTTATGTCATAACGACAATATTTATGATCGATGACGGACATAGACTTTGCAAATAAATAATAAAAGGCACATTTTTGATATATTAAAGCAATAACCTTGTTGGTGAACCGAAAATTCAATATTATTAGTCGAACGTATATGACAAATAAAAGTCAATTAATTAGTATTGGTCCGAATATTTAAAATAGTATTAGAACTCGGTTTTAAATATTAATTTTAAAGTTCGGGTTACAATAGTAAATAAATTTGGAAAAATAAAAATAATAAAAATAATAATTTTAATAATTTTAATTTTTTTATAACTCCGAATAAAATATTATCAATGATCAGAAAAATAATTAAAATATAATTTAATTAAAATTCTAGAGATCTCAGGATTTAAGTATGAAAAAGTAAAGAGGAACAAGTAAAACATTGTAAAATCGAGTAGTACGAATAAAAGAATAATATAATTACCGCGAAAAATATGATTTCTCACAATTTTCAGCCTAAATAACTATTGAAATAAGTCAACAATGCATCCTCGTGATCATTCAAGACAACAATAAAATATAAGAGATACACATAGGAATAAGGGAGTCTAAGTGAATAATTGACCCACATGAGTTCGTGTTAGTTTGCTAACTTATAATAACAATGATCTCGTTTTTAAGCTTGGTATGGAGAACGTGAAAACTTGAGGATGATGATCATTCATGACATTTCCAAAACCCGAAGGTATGTTTTTGATTTCTTTACTTTGTATGTTTATAATTTTCTATCTCTTTAATAAAGGCCAATATGGATTGATCATGATGAAAAGTGTAATCTTGCTTTATAATTAATACATTGCATGAGGACATTGCAATGGTCAAGTGTAGAGGATTTGATAGGTGTGAAAACACCAATCCTTTTACCACTTAATTACAATAATAACCAGGCCAAAACGTGTATTTTATGTCGTAAATGTCGAAATTATGCGTGGTTTGTGTTTTTGTTGTGATTTAGGACGAAAATGTGAAAAGGGAAGAAAACACGGGGGGCTTTCACGGGCTTTTATCGAAGAAAAAGACAAAAGACGAAGTCAATAAATCAAGAGTGCAAAAAGAACGGAAGTCCAAGACCAGTTCTGAAGATTTATCGAAGAAAAAGTCAAAAGACAGAAGTTTACTAAAAGCCGAAGAACTCAAGTCTAATTTATTGAAGAAATTACAAGACGAGTTATTAATCCCGAGACAAAAGTCGAAGAATTTGGAAGATTAAGGACTTAACAAGTAATTAAAGAAAGAAGAAAGAGGGGAGGAAGCTTCCTTCCACTAATCCTCCTCCTCCCCTATAAATAGATCAATAGGATTTCATTTCATGTTGTTGGCTAGTTTGACAAACTATGCTCTTCCATCTTTAATTTTTGCACCTTAATTACTTGCACCTTTAATTACCTTGTCATGCACCTTTAATGCCTTTAATTCCAAGTAAGTTACTTTTATGTTTATTGAATCTTTATCTTTATTGTTAATCTCTCATCTTCATTTCTTGTTTGGATTTAATCTTTGTGTTTGTGTTCTTGAGTTTCATAGTTTTGATCAAGTGGATTTTGATTATTGTGATTATTATTTTTAGTATTATTGATTTGGTTTGATTGGTATTGATTAGTTGATGTTATTTGGTTATCTTGTTTAATCTTTTGTGTTGATTTAATTAGTTTTGATTAAGATTTGTGTTCTTTTTTTCATTCCCTGTTCTTCGCTGCTGTTTATGTGCCCAGATTCCGGATCAAAGCCATTTGTTCCGAACCAAGTGTTTCAGCAGTTTATTCCGAGTCAAGGTAAATATTCCGGATCAAGGAATTCATTCAGAACATTACGGATCAAGTGTCTTTATCCGGAATAATCAATATTCCGGATGAATCATTAACATTCCGAATCAATCTTTCATGTTTTTTATTCCGAATGAGCAATTTTCACTTTTTATTCCGAATGAAGGTTTTTGCTTAATTATTCCGGATGAGTCTAACATTCCGAATGAGCTAGTTTTATTCCGGATGAACCAACATTCCGGATCAAGCAATATATTCCGGACGAAGCATTTATTCCGAATGAGTGATTATTCCGGATGAACCCTTTATTCCGGATGAGCAATTATTCCGAATGAAGGGGGATATTCCGGATCAAGCAAATATTCCGGATGAATGACTTATTCCGGATGAAGCTGTTTTATTCCGAATGAGGGATTTATTCCGGATGAACTTGTTTATTCCGAATGAAGGATTTATTCTGAATGAGTGTTTTCAGTTTTTTGTGATTTTATGTTTTTAAGTTTTAAACTTTATTTTTCCCGCCTTTTTACTTAGTCACACTTTTAATTTACTTACATTTAATTTTAGTTTGCCTTATTTACTTTTAAGTTTGTGTTTTTATTTCTCGTCACGTTTTTAATTTCTCGTCATTAATTTCCCGTCAAGTTTTTATCTTTTAGGGGTAAAGGGACTAATCCCGGTAAATTATATTAACCCAAACCAATAAGCACAATGGAATACGGCAGAAGCACCGTATTAACCTCAAGCAAAGCTTGAACTACAAGATCATATGACACACCATAGATCTTACCCTATTACAAAGCCAATAACACCTATAGGAAAAAACCACCTACAAGTGCATAAACAAAAGATACAACCAATCATAATGAAACTAAAATAGAATCTGATAATCGCCATCGTAGAATCATATGATTCACACTTCGAGAATGCTTCCAACGAACCGACATAAGCTTGAGCCGAATCTCATTCTTCACAACTTCAATAACCTGACCTGGGGACCTCTTAACCGCTTTGAACAGCCGGTTATTACGCTCAATCCAAACATGATAGGTAGTCGCCGCTAAAGCAAGCTTTGCAATGACACTCTTCGAGTTCTTAAGCTTGGCATAAGGGATAATGTCATTCAAAACACTATCAAACTCATACCCTAAATCTGAGAGACCCGCCAACACCTTTATCTCATGCCAAATCTGTCTAGCAAACGCACACTCAAAAAATAAATGCTCATGCGAATCAGGGCAGTCACCACACAACGAGCATTTGACCACCGAGGCATCAACATGATCCCAAGCTCTTAACCTGTCTTGAGTCTTCAAACGACGCTTGATAACCAACCACACCAGCATTGCATGCTTCGGTATGGAACCAGCAAACCAAACAACATATCTCCACGGAACTTTGCTGCTGCGCGGCCTTAAATCGTTCCAAACAACACTGATTGAGAACGCTTGAATAGCTCCCATGTTATCCCTCCAGCTAATAGTATCCGGACGATCACAAAGAATAGGATCAGGAATCTGAGAAAGCAACGGGTACTTTTGACACCACCCATCCGGCCATTCGATATGGCCATTAGTCACCAGGTCACTCACCTTAGAGTGTTTATGAAAACCCCCACGATGAATATCACGACACGATATAATCCTAGAAAGAGGACTAACCTCACACCAGTTATCATGCCACGCAAGAGTGTTGTTACCATTCCCAATTTTATGCCAAAAGAATTCACGAATAATAGGCCGCAATTGAAGAATCTTACGCCAACACCACGTTAAACTCCCACGCAACGGAACATCCCAAAAACTTCGATGACAAAGCTTATAGGCCTGAATCCACTGAACCCACATAGAATCCTTACGCGTAATGAGATTCCAAATATACCTAACCATGAGCGCCTGATTAAAAGACTCCAAACTTCGAATCCCCAATCCACCTTCTGACTTAGGAAGGCAAACAACCTCCCATGAAACCATAGCCTTACCCTTGCACGAACCAGAGGGGGACCAAAGGAAATTACGAAGAATTTGCTCAATTTCATGTAGAACTCGAGTGGGAAGGATAAACACCGACGCCCAAAACACATGAAGCGAACTGAGAACCGACTGAATTAATTGAACACGACCAGCCCTAGATAACGCTTTGTGCTTCCAATCATCAATTCGATCATGAACTTTCTGAATAAGCTCATTACAATCCCGATACACTAACCGCGAAGAGATCAAAGGAACTCCCAAATATTTTACAGGAAGCTTACCTTCTTCAAACGGAAGAATTTGAAGGATAGAACTCTTAATATTAGGGACCACATTACAAAAATAAGCGGTGCTCTTTGGTAAACTTGGAACAATCCCCGACATCAATTTAAACTCATCCAACGCGTCCATAATCACTTGAGCTGAGTAAACATCACCATGGGCAAAAAGAAACAAGTCGTCAGCGAAACAAAGATTAACAAGCTCCAATCTCGAACAGTATCGATGATAAGTAAATGAATCAGACTCTCGAACCCTTCTTCTAATAATCAACGTCAAAACTTCCATGACAAGAGTAAACAAATATGGTGAAAGAGGATCCCCCTGACGTAAACCCCGTTTGCCTTGGAAATAGCCATGAATCGATCCATTAATACTAATCGAGAAAGAAGCCGTGGTAACACATTCCATAATCCAAGAAACCATCTTAGCATGAAAACCAAATCCAATCAGAATACTCTTCAAAAAGTTCCAATCCACCGTATCGTAGGCTTTTTGAATATCCACCTTAAACGCACACCTTGGAGGACCACGATTAAGGTGATAGTTATGCATTAATTCCTGGGTGATCAGAATATTATCCGAAATACTACGATCCGGAACAAAAGCTGATTGATTAGGACTAATAATCCGCTTCAAAGACTCCTTCATGCGATTAGCAATGATCTTGGTAATAACTTTAAAGATCACATTACAACACGCAATTGGACGAAAATCAGTAACACGAGAAGGATTCTAACCTTTGGGTATAAGAGCAATGATAGTGTGATTGACCTGTTTAAGTAATCTCCCGTTAAAAAAGAACTCTCGAACAGCAAGGCACACCTCGGAACCCACAATCTCCCAAGCTTCCTTAAAGAAAGCCACTGTGAAGCCATCGGGGCCAGGAGCTTTATCGTTACCCATGGAAAACACCACCCTCTTAATCTCATCATTAGTGACCTCTTTAATCATACTGGAAGCTTCCTCACTATTAAGGCGATTAGTAAACACATCATTATCATTAAAACAAGTAACCTGACCTGCTTTCTCCAAAAAATCTTCATAATGTGCAACAAAGGCAGAAGCAACCTGGTCATTAGCAAAAACAGTACCATTGGTGCTTGTAATAATGTCAATTCTGTTTCTTCTCATTCTATTCTTAATCGCCTTATGAAAAAAAGCAGAATTAGAATCGCCATCACGAATCCAATCCATTCTCGCCTGTTGACAAAGAAACCGATCCTCCAACAGACTAGCGTCATTAAAAGCTTGAACGTACACAGCTTGTTCCTCACGCAGAACAGTATTAAATGGGTCCCGATCCAGGTCCCTTTGAACAGCATCCAATTCCATTCTCAACCTTTTAACATTATCATGGAGATTGCCATGATCAAACAGTAGCTTCCGTAATGGTTTCTTAAGACGTTTGAGCTTTTGAACAAGATTGAACATATGAAAACCACTAACATGCTCGCGCCAGTTTTCAAGGACAATAGGTTTAAACCTTTTATGCAGACATAAAATATTAGCAAATTTAAACTGAGGTTTTTTAGGTTTCATCACAGCAGGAATCCGTAACACCGCAGGCGAATGATCCGAGACCCTATATGGCTGGAAGATAGCATGCCCACCCACAAACTGATCATAAAACTCCACATTAGCCATTATCCTATCAATCTTTTTGAAATTACCATCCTCCCCTCGAGGTTTCTGAGACCACGTGAACTGTAGCCCCGTGCTTTGGACATCCTTAACACCAATGTTCACAACACACTCGCGAAATTCACGCATGGAAATAGTGATGGAAGAAGAACCCGAGGCATAGTCTTCAAGCACAAGCGCCGAGTTGAAATCACCAAGAATACACCATGGACGCTGTCGAATAAAATGATTATGCATCTCAAGATCATGCCAAAGAGATCTACGCTGCGTGTGAGCATTATGAGCATACACAAAGGACACAAACAGCTCTTTATTACAATCTTTAATCCATAGACGCACGTGAATGACCTGATCAGTTTGGTTGATGATCGAAACATCAATAACATCACGATCCCAACCAACAATGATACGAGTACCCTTATTGCAACAAGCTCTATTAGAAACCCAGTCCCATTGACGAAAAACCAAACCACACAGCTTATCCAACTTGGAAGAACTAGCATGCGACTCAAGGATAGCACACAAAGACAAATTGTTCTCCTTTATCACTTGCCTAATCTCTTTTTGTTTAGGAGAGAGATTCATTCCCCTAATATTCTAGGAAGCAAGGCTAAACATTAATAACCTGTTCAACAGGAGTGCTTGCTCCTTCCGGTATAGTAGGCGGATTTTCCAAAATGATATGCTCGTCCACTTCATCATCTTCGCTATCCTCATTAACCCGCTGATCATGCTCAGTTGTAAAGTCATTGTCAGTGTCCGATAGTGCACTAAAAGCATTATTAGTAGCAATTGAGGGTGTAGCCGATGTGGACTTATTAATAACCGTATAGCTTTTGCTGCTACTAGGAATGCTCTGCCCCAAGTTACCGTCTGAATGATCAACATTAGTTAACGCCTTCCCTTTGTCTTTACGCTTATAATGAAAATTAGGCTGTGGTTTGCCTAATATGATACCATCAATCTGCCTCCCCCTAGCTTGAGGTTTTTTCTTGTCCTTCCTCTTTTTAACCTCCTTAAAACCATCATCAGTTTTTACACTCTCCGCAACAATAGGTTTTGGCAATTTAGGGCAAGCTTCATCAATATGATCGAAAACACAGCATGTAGAACACCTTGGCGGTTTCCACTCGTACTCCACTTCAATGGTCGCAAAAGAATGCCCTTTATCCCTTCCTAACGGAACAGCAACGACAAAAGATTCCAACAACTCCTCATCAGCAGACACCTCAATTAAAGCTCTAGCATAAGTACTCCGACCCCATGAATTAAGACACATGTTACTAGTGTGTGTATCCAACATTATAGGCGTCCCCAGCTGTGAAGTAATTAAACTAAGCCCAACCTCTGAGTATGCAACAATTGGAACGTGATGCAACTTTACCCAAACTGGAACCTTTCTAACCGCCTCTTTGCGAATATCAGCATCATGTGACCAAACATTAAGAATCAAAGGAACCAGCCTAATAAGCCAAGGCCCATTCTCCAAAACCTTTTCCATGCCTTCTCGTGATTCGAATTGAAAAAGAAAGAAATCATCATGAAGACGAACCCTCTTCAATCCAAACTTAGCCCATGTATTCTTGACATAGTTTTCAACCAAGGGAAACGCCAAACGTTTACCAATAAAATACCCATACAATGTATTATCATAACGCGAGCTAATCTCCTCGACAGATTCAAGAGGAAGCGTCACTTTAGCGCCCATAACCATTTCTGTGTTTTGCATTTTTGAAATTTTAACCACCTGTTTGTTAGTCTGTTGTTGGACAACATTAGCAAATGACACATTTTTCTCCTTCTTACCCCCAGCTGCGTCCTCAGAAACACCCTCCATACTAGCAGACGATACCGTAGACGCTACTTCATGAAACCCTAATTTCAAATTAGGGTTTGCATGATTAGCCGCATCAGCAGACACCCCACGAATCGGCTTCCTAGCACCCAAAATTGATTGTAATAATTTTGATCCTCCAGCCGGAACCCCATATTTGTCCTGATTAATAGGAACCATCTCTCAAAACTGAATAAAACCAAAGACACCAAAAAACAGCCCAAACCCTAATTAGGGTTTAGACACGAACCGCCACACGATATTAAAAGTTGATATCAGAGACAATGGTTATAGAGAATTAGGTTGCCTAGTCGCGTAGCCTAGTCTATAGCTTAAGGGTCCCTGCATATAGGCGTCATAGGAGTATGTGTGCATTTTATATAAATTGATGTGTTTGGATGTTATTTATTGTGATGTTTTGACTGGTATGAATTGAACCATAGTAAATTTATACTTATCCACATGTTATTTTCTTTTCGAGTTGTGAGTAGTGCGGGTTGAACCATAATCATCCACGCTAGTCATTGCCGTATTTTGCTTATATTGTACATTATAGTACATAATTTGGTACATAGTAGTTTCTATCTTTTGATGAGTTATTTTATGTACCTGAGGTATATTATTTCCTTTTGATGTTTAAGTCATGTTCCCTAAGAATCATGTGGTGGTTCGAGTTATTAGGAGTAGGTGGGTATGAAGGATTCTAAGCTGTTTCCACTCTTACGGGTGACATGACTTATAACTGATTATCTTTTCGTTTTGGAGTTAGTCTAGGCTGTTTTAGCTAGACTATGGATTTCTATATTCCAAGAGTTTTATTATGTTATTTTATAGATGGAGTTTTGGATCTTATCTTGTGTGGTTATGAGCTTATGTGAGTAGATGGATTTATGTGTTATATGTTGTATTGATTCTTATAAGTGTCATCATAGGAGGGAGTGCATTGGGGAAAGGGTAATTGTATAAGTATGGTGGCCAACATAGTTATACAAGTACCACAACTTCAATGGGTTCTCAAGTATGATTGCATGAAAGAGGGTTGGTACATGCTTGTATATGATGAGATGTAGAATTTGGGTATATTTATAATATATGGGTCTATGTAACGGTCTTTATTTTTGGGTATCTTTTAGTATTTCTTTTTACCGTCTTTATTTTTTTTATTGTTACAAGTCTTTATTTTTAATTAGTGTAGACAACGACAACCACTCTATTTCTTTTCCACCAAGAACAACTGAGTCACACTTTGAACCGGAAATCAATTCGAGAAGATACCGAGAAACGAACTTTCTACCTAGCAAAAATCTTAGTATTACTCAGCAGTAAGGCCAGTCTTTTGAAGGATGACCAGAGGAACAAAGTTCCTACTGAAGACCTTATAGCTGAAGAAAGTTCAGCACTGCACTTCTAGTGAACTTAGAAGACAAAGGAGTCTTCACTTCAAATACTAGGCGGTCTAGTTGCTGAAGAACAAGGACTGAAGAAGGGCTTTCAGTTTAGTTTGGCTTGACAATACCAAACTGAATGATGTCGATCTCCTCTAGGATACTAAAGACTCTTCAGTATTCTGATGGTTTGCATTAGGCAGGAAAAGATAACTTTAAGTCAAAGTAGGTTGCTTGTATACTTAGATATAAGTACAACCTTTATCTTTTCTAGAATAGATTAATATGTACTTTGTACTGTTTATCCAGCATGGGCATCAACCACCTACTGGATAAACCCATGCATTGGTACATGAAAAATGCAAACCCTAGATACACTGCCTATATAAGGAGTGCACAATTGGGAGAGACGGGTTAACCAATAAAAGAGCTTAAACTCTGGAAAACCTTTCTCTCTCGATACCAACTAAACCATATAGCCAAGATGCATATGAACGTTTAGATTGGAGCTTAGACTTTAACTTTGGTCAGACGTTTAAGTAGAGGAGATCAAACCCCATTGTCATTCAACCACTTTGTTATTCCGCAAACAAAGTGGGTTATAGATTCTTTATTTGATTCTAATAAAAGTCTATACGTTGAAAAGTATATTGGTATTGTTGTTTTAATCTTTCATAGTTCTTATCTATTGTTAAAACAACTCACTTGAGTCGAAGTAAGAGTTATTACTTAAGTTAATAAGTAATAACGAATTACAAGGGACCAACAAGTGATATCAGAGTAGTTTGATTAGTTAAACTCTTATTTTATTAAACTCCTCATTTAAAAGTTTTCAAATCAAGATCCAAAATGGCTCAAGTTATACCACAAACCCTAGAATATAGGGGTGGCCAACTCAATGCTGCTCCTGTACTAGAGGTAGCCAACTTTACAAATTGGAAGAAGAGGTTTCTTGTCCACATGGTTGAAATTGAACCTCAATTCCTTGGAATCATTGAAAATGGTTCTTTTGTTCCCATGGTTGGGGAAAATAAAAAACCTGAAGCACAATGGACTGCTGATGAGAGAAAAGCTGCTAACCTAGATCAGCGTCTCAAAAGTCTCATCATGTCTAATTCTGTTGTAAATTGTAAAACAGCCAAAGCAACATGGGAGGACCTTATTCTTTACCATGAGGTACCCTCTGATGTAAAAGAAACCAAAATCATGGATTTAAAGCTTCAATACAACACCTTCAAGCACAAAAAAGAGGAAACCCTCACACAGACATTCACCAGATACAAAGCACTGATGAATGAACTTGTGAATGATGGTGTTGAGCTTTCAAAACTTGAAATCAACATAGTTTTTGTTAATGCATTGCCAAACAAGTGTCTCAGTTTCTGCCAAATCTTGAGAAATGCTAATCACATTAAAGATTGTGATCTAGCCTCTCTTTTTAGGAAATTGAAATATGAAGAAAACCTAGTTGATAGGATTTATGAAGGCTCAAGCAAGAGTAAAGCATTAACCATTGATGCACCCTTGTCCACAACCTTCTTTAGTGAGGCTATCATTCAAGACTACCAAGATAGTCCTTATGATGAGGAAGATACTAGATCTAGTAAGGAATATCTGAATGACCTCAAAGAGGAATTTCATGAAAGAGCAATTCTGGACAAGTCTAGAAGGTTCTTTAAGAAAGGAGGCAAGTTCTCTAGCTCCACAAAAGCTTCAGTTGACACTGATTGCTACAAATGTGGGAAGACTGGTCACTATGCTAGGGATTGTTATTCAAAAACATCTCTCCCTTCATATTCCTCACCAGCTCAATCAAGACCATCTGGTCAATCATCATTTCAACCAAAACAAATTGCTTCTACTCCATTTTAGCAAAGCAGGGTTGAACTCAGACCAACAAAAGACTTTGAAGCCAAATACAGAGAAATCAAGGCAAGATTGGCCTAATGAGCACTGAAAGCTCCTCATGCAAGACTCCCAAACAAGACAAGAACAAAGGGCTTGTTGCTGAAGCCTATGAATGGGATGAAGAAGATGTTTCTTCAGATGATGATGAAATGGTGAATGTGAAGGTGCTGATGGCACTTGCTGATGATGAAGGGGCCAATTCAAATGTTGTGACCAAAGAGAGTGCCAGAAATGGTGAATGGGTCAATGTCACTATAAAAATGTACAAACTCTTTTTGAATTAGAAGATAAAGATGACATTAAATTTGTCTTTGATTACTTGTGCATTGATCTAAAATTTGTTGAAGAGCAAAGAAACAATTTGCTTGAAAAATTTCACAAACTTATTTTACAACTTGAAGATTTTGAAAGTAAGAAAATAGAGCTAAAAGAAGCTAAACTTGATATTCTTACTTTTCAACAATTGAACAAAGAAATTTTAGAGAAAAATAACTCTCTTAGAGTGGGACTAAAAGAAGCAAAAGACATTGTTAAATCTTGGCTTAGAAACTCTGATAGGGTAAATCAATGCATAAGTGAACAAATACCTGCTCAAAAGAGGAAAATGCTTGGTGCTGAAGGATCCTCCAACACCAAACCTATTGTCTTTGTCAAAGCCTCAAAAGAGGATGGTAGCTCGATCCCTGACATTGAACGGTCAGGTGAAGAGAATTTACCCAATCATGACACTGGACGAATACTTCTTGCTGAGTTTCAAGCAAGTGTTGACACTTCAGCACTAGTTGAGTCCTCGGTTACTGAGGATGACTCAGATGATGATATAGAGAATGAAGTAAGTACCCCCACTTCCTCCTTTGGAGAAGCTGGCTGGTGCTGAACCCTCTATTGGACCCAGTACTATCTAGTCTATCATCAAGTCACACACCACACACAAAGGTAGTTCTTCCAAGCATGTCAAAATTGACACTTCAAAGAACTCTCCAGTTCCTACTGAAGGATCATATATGGGAACTACCTCTTCAGTTTCAACAAATAAATTGAAGAATGCTAGATCTGAGGAAGATGAGAGAATGTCTCTTGTCATGCAAGAGATCAATGATCTTAAATTGAAACTCAGGCAGCATCAAACACCAACACGATTCAGAGATGAACCTTCAAACTCTCCTCATCTCAAGTACAAGACACAATTTAAAAGGGCTTGTGATTTATGTGGTCTAAATAACCATCTCACTGAAACTTGCCAAAAAGTGATTTATTGTACAAAATGTGAAAGGACTGATCATCGCACTTGTGAACACACTCAGTATATGCTGGCCAAAACAAGTGCTGATGCTTATAAATCTGAAGCATCTCATTCCAGGCGAAATATTCCTTTCCCACCATGCATTCACTGTAGTATGGGCAATCATCACTTAGATGACTGCCACTATTACCCTGTTTGTTGTATTTGTGGAAGTTATGACCATGACACTCATGGACATAATCAAATCATCTCACTCAGAAGAGGTATTAAACCAAGAAACCCAAACTCTATTACCAAATGTTGTGAGACTTGTGGAAGCGATGTCCACACCACATCTGATCACAACCATATAGAGTGGTTCAGAAGAGGTGAAGCCCTCTAGGCTAAGAAAGCAAAAGCTGTTCAGACCTCTTCTTCTGAGCAATCACACATACCCTCAACAAGTGGACCCTTCAGATCTAGAACACCTTCTAGATCTAAAACCCCCACCCAACAAAGGTGGGTTTCAAAACAAAACTGATCATTTACTTAACTTGTGTAGTGTGATCTCAGGAAACTTATTTGGTACCTAGATAGTGGTTGCTCAAGGCATATGACTGGCACCAAAAGTTATCTACAAAAGTATAAGGGGAACAAGGTCCTAAAGTTGTTTTTCGTGATAACTCATCAGCTACTACTGAAGGATTTGGTTCAGTAAAATGCAATGGTATAGTTTCCTCAAGGGTAGCATATGTAAATGGATTGAAGCACAACCTCATCAGCATAAGTCAACTTTGTGATGCAAAGTATCTTGTGCTGTTTGATGACAAAAAAGGTACAATCTTCAACTCCAATCAAGAAATTGTGATGACTGCTCCCAGAGTCAAAGATGTTTATGTCATTAACATGAACTCTACTCAGGAGACATGCTTCTTTGCTAAAGCCTCCAACATTACAAATTGGCTTTGGCATAAGAGGCTCTCACATCTCAATTTCAAAACAATAACTCTGTTGGCAAAACAAAATCTTGTTATTGGTCTTCCTTCACTTGTCTACTCCAAGGACAAACCATGTTCAGCATGTGAAAAAGAGAAGCACCATAGGGCCAGTTTCAAAACAAAGCAAACTTTCTCAATCAAAGAAAGTCTTCGTTTGCTTCACACGGACTTGTTTGGCCCAATATCACCTAGGGCCATTTGTCATGAAAAATATACACTTGTCATTGTTGATGAGTACTCTAGGTACACCTGGGTATATTTTCTAACAAAGAAAAGCCATGAACCAGATGCCATTATGTCATTCATCAAAAGAGTTGAAAATCAAAATGACACTCATGTCAAACAACTCAGAACTGACAATGGCACTGAATTTTGAAATCACTCACTGATCAAATTCTGTGATGACAAAGGGATTTCCCAAAATTTCTCATCTCCTTACACACCTAAACAAAATGGTGTTGCTGAAAGAAGGAACAGAACTTTGATTGAAGCAGCAAGGACAATGCTTACTGGATCTACTCTCTATAAGCATTTTTGGACTGATGCTGTAGCTACTGCTTGCTACACTCAAAATAGATCCATCATTGTGAAGAGACACATGAAGACTCCCCATGAAGTCTTCAGGGGGAGAATTCCAAACATCACATTCTTACATGTGTTTGGATTTCCAGTATTCATTCACAATCACAAGGATCGCCTTGGGAAGTTTGATGAAAAACATGATGATGGTTACTTTCTTGGATACTTGCTAGTATCTAAAGCATAAAGATTCTTCAACACAAAAAGACAATGTATTGAAGAAACCTATCATATCACATTCAAAGAAAGTTCTGAAGCTCTCACTTTTACAAATCCAACAGATGATGAACTTCATATACATGAATCTCAAAATTATCCATTTGATGAATTTAATCACTATGAGCCTTGTCAAAATATCAAACTAGCAACTCAGTCCCTCATATTGATCCATTTGAAGATATGACAAGTCCTACAAAAGGAAATCCTTCAGTCTCACATACTGATGGCTGTCAATCAAATAATGATCAATTTCAAAATGATCAAAATAATCAGCAAGGAAACATAAATGACCAAAATGGTCAATCTCAAAACAATCAGCATGCTGACACACATGATCAAAATGATCAATCATATGCAGCTGCTGAAGAACAATCTGAGCCCCTTGCTCAAAGCTCTCCTATCATCTCTAGGGAATTAGGTCTTGGATATGCTTCTTCTAACCAAGAAGGAAGTCCTCCAATGATTGAACCCTTGTCCACTGAATATCCTTCAATAGACACTAGAGACATTCCAAGCCCAAGTCCATGTCATGGACTTCCAAGCTCTAGCTCTAATCATGATACCAGTACCTATTCTTCAGCTCCACAAAAATCTTGGACTCAAAATAGTCACATACAGCTGGTGAACATAATAGGAAATCCTGGTGAAGGTAGAGTCACTAGATCTATGGCAAAGAAACTGAGTGCAACTTCATCTAGAGAATGCCTCTATGCAATTTTTCTCTCAGAAATTGAACCTACAAAGGTTTCTGAAGCACACACACACCCTGGATGGGTGGATGCCATGCAAGAGGAACTCAATCAATTTTAAAGAAACAAAGTCTGGAAATTGGTTCCTCTTCCATATGGTAAATCAACCACTGGCACCAAATGAGTTTATAAGCTCAAAAGAAATGAAACCAATACAGTGACCAAAAATAAAGCTAGGCTGGTGGCCCAAGGATTCAATCAAGAGCCTGGTGTTGATTTTGATCAAACCTTTGCTCCAGTTGTACGTATGGAAGCCATACGAATCTTCCTTGCATATGCCACTTACATGACCTTCATCATCTACCAAATGGATGTCAAAAGTGCATTCCTAAATGGTGACCTAAAAGAAGAAGTTTATGTTACCCAACCTCCTGGCTTTGAGAGTAGTAAATACCCAGATCATGTCTACAAGCTTTACAAAGCTTTGTATGGACTAAAGCAAGCTCCAAGAGCATGGTATGAAACTCTCTCAACTTTTCTCATTGAACATAAATTTGTCAGAGGAAAAATAGATAGCACCTTGTTCATCTATAAATCTAAAACTGACACCATTCTGGTACAAATTTATGTGGATGACATAATCTTTGGTTCTACAAGCTTGAAACTTTGCAAACAATTTGCCAAGCTAATGACCAGCAAGTTTGAGATGAGTGTGATGGGAGAACTCACATACTTCCTTGGTCTTAAGATTAAACAATCTGACCAAGGCATCTCCATCAATCAAGAAAAATATGTCAAGGATCTGCTGAAGAAGTATGATATCAATTGTGCTTCAGTGAAGACTCCAATGGTACCCCCTAACAACTTAGGACCTGATCTCACTGGACAATCAGTCAATGAGACTCAGTATAGAGGTATGATTGGGTCACTCATGTACTTAACTGCAAGCAGGTCTGACATTCAATTCTCTACATGCCTTTGTGCAAGATACCAAGCAGATCCAAAGGAATCACACCTTACTACTGTAAAGAGAATCTTCAGATACATAAAAGGTACACCAAGTCTAGGTCTTTGGTACCCTAAATCCTCAAGATTTGACCTAAAGGGTATTCAGATTCTGACTATGCTGGTTGCAATTTGGACAGAAAAAGTACTTCTGGTGCCTGCCAATTGCTAGGTGGCAAACTTGTGTGTTGGAGTTTCCATGTCTTCAGCAGAAGCTGAATATGTGGCAGCTGCTGGATGTTGTGCCAATGTTCTTTGGATGAAAAGACAACTGGCTGATTATGACATAGAATATGAAAAGGTACAAATCTTTTGTGATACCACTAGTGCTATTGCAATATACAATAATCCAGTCCTCCACTCAAGAACAAAACACATTGATATCAGATATCACTTTATCAGAGATCACATTGTGAAAGGGGACATTGAATTACATTTCATCCACACTCAATACCAATTGGCTGATATCTTCACCAAACCATTGGATGAACCAACTTTCAAAAGATTGATAATGGAGCTTGGTATGCTGAACATTGATGACACAAAACCTGAACCTTCAGCATTCACTGAAGAAACTTGAAGGTTCAACATTTCATAAAAGATTTTGATTCATGTTAAGTAGCATTGTCTGAGTAAAGGAGTGTGCAATGTCATGTGTCTATTTCACATTATGTGATTGTGTATATGATGTTTTGTCGCCTTATCTGATTCACTGAAGCTGAACAAATAATCACCAGTCATCAAAAGGTTCCTTCAGCAATGCTGAACAAGTTTTGAATACACCTAAGTAGCTAGGCCTTAGTAGAGGAGCGTGCAATGTCATATGTCTTATTCACTTATGAAAACATGTATATGGGATTTTGTCGCCTCATCTGACGCACTAAAGCTTACAAGTATTACCATCAGCTTCAGCATATCTGAGCAACTGCTTTTAAAACAAATCAATCATGTGACTCAATGGATTAAATGGCATTAAATTTCTTGATAATAAATACAAAACATTCTTTCAAAAGGTGTCAATTGTTTATTTAGGAAATATCAAGCGTCCATATCACAATCAACAACTTTCTGACACAATGAGGCGTTTCACTGTTCAATACAACAGAAAATCATCACCTTTTTCAAAACATTAATAAGAGAGTTTGTGCCATTTGTTCAAAAGAAACCCTAAAAGTTTCATTCTCTTTTCAAATATTTTACAAAAGTTGACAAATTAGTTTAAAAAGTTTTTACATATATCTTTTGAAGATTGATGATTCATATCATTTGAAAAAAACTTCAAAAACATACACACAACTCTCTCTCTCTTTTCAAAAGAAAGCACACACAACAAACATCAATGGCTGCTGAATCTTCTTCACAACCACAAGAGACTGATATCACTCTCAATCCTTCAATCCATGTAAACTATCCCATCGAGGACATATGATTTAAACCCAACAACATCACCTTGATCAAAACAGAAACCCTAACATCTGAACCAGGAAAACAAGTACTAAACTTTTTATCCAAATGTGTGATTCGTGATGCCTTGTTCAAGGATCCAGGGGTTATGTTTGAAAATGTGTTAAAATAATTTTGGTTCACAACACAAGGGTCAAAGAACAAGAAATCTATTGAGTTTGTGTCTACAACTTTGGGTATTCATGGGAAAATAAATTTAAAGATGTATAGAAGCGTTTTAGGGTTAAACTATTTAGAGGATTCTAGCAAATATGAGGCTGTTCCCAACAACATTTTTTAGAGAAATTGGATACACTGAAGAGATTGGTGATAAATGGGGGTTAAAGAGAAGCTGTTTACCACCTAAGTGGAAAATTTTGATGTCCATCTTAATTGAGTGTCTGGGTGGGAAAACTGGTGGGCTTGATCAAATCAACCAAAAGGATGCCCTGATTTTGTATTGTCTGGCAAAGGGCATAAAAGCTGATTTTGGAAAATTAATCTTTGAAGATCTCCATGGAAAAATGGAGAAGAAAACTAGGGAAAAGAATGTGGTCTACACCAGATTTTTGTCCCTCATTTTTGCTGACCAATTTTGTAACATTATCAAATTTCATATCGGTACAGCGGAAAAGTCTTTAGAGTGTTACGGGATAGAGCAATAACTCCAATCATAGACAACACATAAAAATGGTTGTACGGTTTAACATACATTCATTCAAAATAAAAGTTTCAAGTGTACAACAGGTCCCAAATTATACAGGTCATTAAGTTTACAAAACATAGATCGAATGAATAATTTTATTATTATGTGGGCCATGAGAGTCGACCTCCATCTGAATTACCTTCAAGCACCTGAGATAAAAACATGCAAAAATCATATCAGCGAATGCCGAGTGAATTCATAGAGTTTAATAAAACCGTTATATAAAACAATCGTTGAAATCAGAACACAAGTATAATATCAGAAGTAAGTCCTCGTATTGCTATTCAGGCAATATATAAATCAAAGCATACATCTTAAACCGTCCATGAGACCGTAGCCTCAATATTACCATTATAGGTAACATATTATCGTTATTTGCCTCATTACTGGATTGTGTTAGATTATTATTAGCCGCATGACATTGTTACCTTACTATCACAAACAACGGGTCACGAACCCGACAAACAATTTGCCCATCTAAGTTAGCGTGTCGTCATAAAAATCACGCTATGGAAATCTTCTCATACATAAATTCGCTTACCAATCAATGTGGTACGACGGGGATCAACCGTCAAGGCGCGAACTGGGGTGATCGTCCCCAAATAGTACTATCATATGCATAAGCGTCTACCAAATCCCGGTAGTTCAAAATTCATGCTAATGGGACTTTAAGTGACATAACCTAACTACTAATAATCCTTTACATCTCATTTATTGGTTCATAGCATCATTCGGGTCCATATCATTAAGCATACCATCGGGACTACTTGTGTTCTATTTTTATCAAAAACTAGCATGTTATCTCCCTCGCGGGTTTAAAAATCATTTTATAAAACATTTAAAAGAGTGCGAGGCTGTGAACTCATGTTGATTATGAAAGGCGGATTATCGGCTACGGGCGTGCTTCGATCACGGAAACCTATATAAATAATACTCGGTCTTAGACTTTTGTCCAATGTCTTCATGAAAATAATAACTATGTATACATATGATGATTTTTTAAATATGATGATGATCAAGTGGGATTGTACATCTTCATTTACCCATTATAGCGTTAATGTGTTGGTAACTTTTTATACTAGTTTCACTAGTTTATCTTGTTTACATGTTTAGGCCCAATAAGCCCATTATAAGCCCATTACCTTATATTAGTCCATTTTACATTTTTAATATCAGTCCTATACTTACATGTTAGGCCCAAGTGGGTTAAGCCCAATGAGTAAATCCATTAGTGTTTAGGCAAATTAGTTGGGTTAATAGTCCAATAAGGCTAATTTGGCCCGTTAATGTCCATATGTTATAAAGATCGGGTTTTATCGGTTTTTACTTGTAATATGTACTTATATATCAGTATATGCGTTATAAAAAGTTTATATTAGACGGGTCCGACCGTCTAAGTTTTAATTGACGAAAACGTTAATTTTACGGTTTTAGCCGAAAAGACGTAAAAATCATGTCTATAGTTTTATAACTTATAAAACTTATCAAATTGCCATTTTTATAAAATGTATCATTTATTTATTAATGTACATACTTATTATTATGTAATATATAAGTTAGTGGGTTTTAAGTTTATATTTTATATTGTATTTACTTGAGTGCTAATATTATACTATATACTTTTATTTCATAAATCTGATTTTTATTTTCACTTTCACCATTTTTATCATATCTTGAGTTCTACAAGGAGATCGAAGCTCATTTTTGGATGACATAAACTTCATATTATGTGCTACAATTAACTTAGTTTTAGCTACTGCTCAATCTAAATCTAAGTATCAATAACAGTCCTCACAAAACAGACTATTCAGATTGGTACTTCAATTTTGTTTTGATCATATCTCAATCATTATAATGATTCCATTGCATGACCAACTCTCACATGTGTACAAGTCCTAATAATTACTGTATATTAATTTATCCATAACATTTTATCAGTTTAACATATGGTTGTTTACTGTTTTTATAAAGCCTACTAATTTAAGCAAGATTTACCATTTTTACATGTAGTTTTCCATCTTTTTAACCATGTTTATCAACACATGATCCCCACACAATATTTTTATCATCATATATCATCATATACATATACATTAGGAAATAAAATACATTTTACATTTACAAAAATAACAATGAAAATGGGAAGAATGATCTTGTTTACCAACCAAGATTATAACTTGTTTTTGGATGACAACACCTTGAGGTACACCAAATCTATCTTCAAGATCACCAATCACCAATAACTCTTGTGTAAAAATCAGCCCTAAGACACAAGCAAATCAACTCCTTGGATGTTAAAATGACCACCAATCAACAAAGCTTCAAAGGTTTTCCATCATTTGTGTGAATAACACCAAATATTGTGGTTAAAAATTGATCAAATGGGGTGTTTGTTGATGATTTTGGACGGCAAGGAGTAGAGAGAAAGAGAGAGTATGTGGTGGTTTGCATGTGATGAAATGTGGAAGTGGTTTATGGAGAAATGGTTTTGATAGTTTAGTTATCTTGTTTAAGAAAACAAGACAAGCGTAGTATTTGTTAACTACAAATTGACACCTAAGGGTGTTTGGTGGCTTTGTTTAGCTGTCCCATGAGTGGGGTGAGGCAAAACTTGTTTTGTCTCATCCCAATAATTTACGGGTACTCCTCAATTCTAGTTTCCTCGATTTGCGTGCCCTCGGGTCATTTTACGAAAAACATTTTTATAAACTATGAATCAACGGCACAAAACGAATCTGATAAAAATTGTCTCATCAAAAACGGAGTTCAAAAACGTAAATACGTAATCCTAGGGTTTCCTGTGTAGTCGTAAAGGACGTTAAATTATGCACGTAAGCCCAAATTTAAATCCGTAAATTGTGAGTTCATCAACCAACACGAAAATAAGTTTCAAAATATTATACGAGAAAATAATTTACTACCTGAAAATGTTAGATTGTCACAGCTTTTCCTCCTAAAAGGGATCGGCGTCCTCGTGATCCATTTCATTTTGATGTCCGTTTCTTATTGAAATCAAAGAGGTGTGGGTATTTCTTCCACATTTCATCCTCCCGTTCCCAAGTAAATTCCGGTCCATGCTTTGAGTTCCATCGGATCTTGACGATAGGTATCCGACTTTGTTTCAGTTGCTTTACCTCACGATTTATAACCTCTACGGGTTCTTCGATAAAGTGGAACTTCTCATCAATTCGGACCTTATCCAACGAAATTTTCTCATCACTCACTCCTAAACATTTCTTCAGATTAGATGCATGGAATGTGTTGTGAAAACCATGAAGTTCTTGGGGTAACTCTAATTTGTAAGCCACCAGACCTACTCTAGATAAAATCTTAAAGGGTCCAATATAGCGGGGATTCAATTTCCCCTGCTTTCCAAATCTTATGACGCCTTTCCATGACGATACTTTCAACATTACTCGGTCACCCACTTTAAACTCCATCGGTTTCCACCGCACATCCACGTAACTTTTATGTCTACTTCGGGCAGTCAACAGCCTATTCTTAATCTGAACTATCATCTCCGTAGTCTCCTGGATCAATTCCGGTCCCATGAGCTGGGTATCCCCAACTTCACTCCAATATACAGGAGATCTACACTTCCTACCATACAAAGCTTTAAACGGTGCAAACTTAATACTAGCATGATAACTATTGTTATACGAAAACTCTGCTAACGGCAACTGTTTATCCCAATTCTTACCAAAATCTATCACACAAGCTCTCAACATATCTTCCAGTGTTTGTATCGTTCTTTCACTCTACCCATCAGTCTGGGGGTGATAAGCAGTTCTCATGTCGAGATTCGTTCCCAAGGATCTTTGGAGAGATTTCTAAAAATTCGACGCGAATCTAGGATCTCGATCTGAAATGATCGATACAGGCACTCCATGCTTGCATACAACATTCTCAAGATAAATACGAGTCAGCTTCTCTAGTGAGAACTGCTCTTTAACCGGAATGAAGTGTGTTGATTTGGTCAGTCTGTCGACAATGACCCAAATCGAGTTATTTCCAGATGATGTTCTAGGAAGCTTGGTAATAAAGTCCATTGTAATTCGCTCCCACTTCCATTCAGGAATCTTTGGCTGTTGAAGTAGTCCTAATGGCTTTTGATGTTCAGCTTTGACTCTAGCACAAGTCAAGCATTGAAGAACATACATAGCAATATCAGCTTTCATATTCGGCCAACAGTACAACTTCTTCAAATCATGATACATTTTATCAGATCCAGGGTGAATGGAATACTTAGATTTATGGGATTCTAACGTAATCAAATCTCTTATGCCTCCAAACTTAGGTATCCACATATGACCTCTTAAGCATTTCACTCCATCAGCTCTAACCTCTAAAGGATCTCCTTCACCTCGAAACCCTTCATTAACAAAATTTTCTTTCTTACAGGCTTCTATTTGCGCATTTCTAATTTGCTCAGGCAAATTATTATGCACGGTCAAGAGTAGAGAACGTATCCTGATAGGCTCTCTATCGTTTCTACTTAATGCATCGGCAACAACATTTGCTTTTCCTGGGTGATATTTTATATCACAATCATAATCACTTAACAGTTCTATCCATCTTCGTTGCCTCATGTTCAATTCCTTTTGATCGAGAATATATTGTAGGCTTTTGTGATCGGTGAATATAGTACACTTGGTGCCATACAGATAATGTCTCCACAACCTAAGAGCAAAGACTACAGCTCCTAACTCAAGATCATGAATAGTATAATTCTCCTCATTCTTCCTTAATTGCCTAGAAGCATAAGCTATCACCTTTTCTCGCTACATCAACACAACTCCATAACCTTTAAGAGATGTATCACAATATACTACAAAATCTTCACTTCCGTCGGGTAATGATAAAATTGTCGCACTACATAACTTTTGCTTCAATATCTAAAATGCTCCATCTTCTTCACTTCCCCAAACGAAAGGTTTATCCTTCTGGGTAAGCTTAGTCAAGGGTTTAGCTATTAAAGAAAATTCTTTAATGAATCTCCTAAAATAGCCAGCCAATCCTAAGAACTGTCGCACTTCCGTTGACGTTGTCGGTGCAGACCAATTCTTAATGGCTTCAACCTTTGCGGGATCAACATGAATTCCATCTTTGTTAATCACATGACCAAGAAATTGCACAGAATCTAACCAAAAATGACATTTTTAAAACTTAGCATACAACTTTTCATCCTTTAACAAACTCAAGATAATCCTTAAATATTCTTCATGTTCATCTTCATTCTTAGAATAGATTAGAATATCGTCAATAAACACAATCACAAATTTGTCCAAGTAGGGTTTGCACACACTCGATTCATTAGATCCATGAAAACCGCAGGTGCGTTAGTTAACCCAAATGGCATTACTTGAAATTCATAGTGTCCATAACGAGTTCTAAATGCAGTTATAGGAATATCTTCTTCACAGACGCGAAGTTGGTGATATCCAGACTGCAAATCTATCTTAGAATACACACTAGATCCTTGTAGTTGATCAAACAAATCATCAATCCTTGGTAAAGGATATCGATTTTTAATCGTCAACTTATTCAGTTCCCTATATTCAATGCACATACGGAAAGATCCATCCTTCTTCTTAACGAACAAGACTGGAGCTCCCTAAGGCGACGAGCTCGGTCGAATAAAACCTTTATCAGACAACTCCTTAAGTTGTTCAGATAATTCCTTTAATTTAAAAGGTGCTAATCGGTAAGGCGCACGTGCCACCGGTGCAGCACCAGGAATAAAATCGATTCAAAACTCAACTTGCCTTATCGGCGGAAGTCCAGGTAAATCTTTAGGAAATACCTCTGGAATTCACAGATAATAGGTACATATTCTAATCGTTTCTCCTTAGACTCATTCCCGGTCATTTGAGCTAAGAATAACACGCAACCGTTCTTGATGTACTTTTGGACTTTAATACATGAAACGATTTTCAAATGGGATTCACCTCGATTACCATCAATTACTAACGTCCTATTCCTAAGAGGAATCTTAACCTTCTTTTCTCCACATAAAATAGTAGCATTATTCAATGATAACCAATCCATACCAATAATAATATCAAAACTACCTAATTCTATCAACATCAAATCAATCAGAAAGGAATAGTTTAAGAGATTTAGTGAGCATCCTTCTAATAGCTTATTAGTTTTCACTAATTTACCATCAGCTAATTCCACCTCGTAACTGGTATTTATCTCAACAGGTTCAATGTCAATAAGGGCACCAAATTTATTGGATACAAAGCTCCTATCAGCACCCGAGTCAAATAAAGCAACAACATAATGATTGTTGAGTAAAAACGTACCAGTAACGACATTCGGATCCTCTTTCTTCACCTCGACTGTTCCAAGTTGATAAGCACCACCCTGGGGGTTTCTTTCAGGTCCAATCGCTTTCAACTTAGGGCAATCCGATTTCTTATGACCTTCTTTATTACAGTTGAAGCAAATTATTCCCTTCTTACACCTTTTAACTTTGTGTCCAAGCTTTCCGCAATTTCGGCACTTCCAGCAGTCGCCAACATGCCTCTTGTTGCCACACTTAGGACATCTTTCATCATTGCGCGGTGTGTTGCTGGTAAGAGCATGTGCATTCCCCTTTCTCTGGTTCTGACGACGATTGACATTCTTCCTATTATCACCTTTCTCTACACGATCACCATCACCCTTTCTTTTCTCACCAGTACGTGCTTCATCTTCTCTATCCTGAATTATCTTCCCAATGAGTTGGTAAGCCATTCGCACATTATCATCAATGGTCAGTGGTTTTGATGACGTCACGTCTCCCCGGATGTTCTTGGTCAACCCTTTAATATATTGTTCAATTCGGATCTCTTCGGGTTCCACCAATCGAGGACACAGCAAGGCCAACTCATGAAATCGATTTGTGTAGCTATCAATGTCCACACCTTTCATTCTCAGATGAATCAACTCTTGTTCTAGCCTAATGATCACACTACGGGGACAGAACTCCAAAGTCATCCATTTCTTAATTTCAGCCCAAGGAGTAGCATTAGCAACATCAATACCCATGAAAGAAATTCTACTATTCCACCAATTCAACCCACGACCTTTAAGAGTAGCCATAGAAAAAGTCACCTTATCTTCCTCCTTACACTTACTAATCCGAAACACCGACTCAATCTTCTCAATCCACTGGCTTATTTCTACAGCACCTCCAGTTCCATTAAAAGGTAGAGGTTCACACTTCATGAACGTCACATAAGTACAACCACTAACTTCAGGTGCATTAGTTCCAAGTCTACCTATATTTCCTCCAGCATTAGCAATTACATTATTAGCATTTACATTAGTACCACCAATTCCACTACCGCCAGCTCCACTACCGCCAGCTCCACTTGTTGATACAAAAGTTGGATGATCCTTACTAGACTCGAATTAGGCTTAATTCGGGTTAGCTGGGCTCCGGCTCTTGCACAAAGTGAATTATCTTGCTGAGATCCTGCACACTAAAGCAACACGCGTTAGGCTTACCGTGGGAATGTATCCCACGATTACACTTCGGCGTGAGAGTAAGTAATCGGTTAGGGTTTAAGAATCGGATGTGAGTTTAGAGTATGTGGAATGTAATACCTTTGTGGAACCCTTGGGGGTTCCTTATATAGGCGGTGAAACCCTAATAGGCGGTCATCGATGCTTCGGCCCCAAGCAAAGGATAAGTGCCATAATTAGTTTGATTGTTATCTTCTAATTATGGTGAGTGTATGTGACAATCCATCAATTTATGGTCGATATTTTATTCTCAAGTATTATTTAAAAACATTATTTTAATGTTATATTATGAACTCACTCATTTTTGGGAAGAAATTTGGGTTTGCATCTTGAAGTAGCATCGACTACGTCTAAACCAGAGGACTCTACGTTACGTGCTTACGTTTACATATACCGTTTTTGGTGACAATCCGACATTTTAGGAAATAAATTTATCCGTGAATATTATTTTGGAATTTTAAATTTGTGTTGGTACACAAACTCACAAATTTACGAGAAGAGATTAGGACTTACATGCATAATTTAACGTCCTTTACGACTAAACCGGAAACCCTAGGATTACGTATTTACGTTTTTGAACTCCGTTTTTGATGAGACAATTTTTATTAGATTCGTTTTGTGCCGTTGATTCATAATTTATAAAAACGTTTTTCGTAAAACGACCCGAGGGCACGCAAATCGAGGAAACTAGAATCGAGGAGTACCCGTAAATTAATGGGGATGGGACAAGTTTACACTTGCCCACCCCCATACATGTGGCATCTAACACTTCACCAACACACATGATATGTGTCAAGTTAAGATGCAAATTAAGACACTTGTCCTAGTTTGGCATCAAAACCATCTACACATCAAAACTAGCCAAAACTAAACCACTACCTTCATTTCTACATGCAAACTCACACATAACTCTCCTTTCCCTCCCTACGAACGTCCCATATCACCACACACACCACCATTTGATCAAAAATCAACCATAAATCATATGTATAATTTACATATGATGAAAACCCATTGAAAAGATGAAGATTGGAGGTGGTTATAACATGTGAAAAGGAGTTTCCATGGAGTTTAGGGGCTGATTTTCAAGAAGGTATTCATGCATATGAAGATCTCAAGGAGTTCATTTACCAAGTTAAAGATGTGGTGACAAGAACCAAGTCTTGATTATCATAAACCTCATCATTTCATCACTTTGGTGGTATAGAGATTATTTCTTCCTATCATCTTGTTATTTTGAATATGTAATCTTGTATTTTCTTCATTTATGTATATGTATATGATGATAAATGATGATCAAAAGTATTATGTGGGGATCTTCTGTTGATAAATTTGGTTAAAATGATTAAAAGCTACATGAAAGGATGTTAAAATCATGGCAAAACATGTAGGCTGTATAAAACAGTAATGAACTATATGATAACTTGTTAAAGTGGCTTGGATAAATTAATATACGGTAAGGTATGTGACTTATACATATGTGAGAGTTGGCCACACAATGGAATCCATAAAATGAGTAAGATATGATCAAAACAATATTGAAGTTCAAATCTGTATAGTCTGTTTTGGACGAACTGTTATATACATTTAGAGGTTGATTGAGCAGTAGCAAAAACTGAGTTAACTGTAGCACATATTATGTTGTTTGTTACACCCAAAGATGAGCTTCTACCTCTTTGTAGAACTCAAGATATGGTAAAAATTGTGAAAGTGAAATTCATAATCAGATTTGTAAAATAAAAGTATATATTATAAAATTAGCACTCAAGTAAAAATAGTATAAAATGTATACCTAAAACCCACTAACTTATATATTACTTATAAATAAGTATATACTTTATTAAATAAAGGGGACAATTTATAAAAATGGTAATTTGATAAGTTTTATAAGTTATAAAACTATATACATAAGTTTTACATCTTTTCGGCTAAAACCGAAAGATTAACGTTTTCGTCAGTTAAAACTTAGACAGTCGGACCCGTCTAATGTAAACTTTTTATAACTCATCTACTGATATGTAAGTACATCTTACAAGTAAAAACCGATAAAAATCCGAGCTTTATAACTTATGGACACTAACGGGCCAAAGTAGCCTTATTGGACTATTGACCCAACAAGTTGGGCTAAACACTAATCTACTTACTCATTGGGCTTAACCCACTTGGGCCCAACATATGAGTAAAGGCCTGATATAAAAAGTATAAATGGACTAATATAAAGAGTTGAACTCTTAATGGGCTTTTAATGGGCTTATTGGGCCTCAATATGGAATTGGATTGAAACTAGTGTAACTAGTCAAAAATTTGACTAACACATAACACTATAATGTTGAATGAAGATATAAAAACCCACTTGATCATCATCATACTTATGATATCATCATATATACATAGCCATTGTTTTTATAAAGTCATTGGACAAGAGTCTAAGACGAGTATTATTTGTCTAGGTTTCCGTGATTGAAGCACGTATCATATATCTGAATCGTCGATAACCGCCTTTCCCAATCAACATGAGTTCATAGCCTCGCACTCTTTTAAATGTTTTATGAAATGTTTTATAAACCCGCGAGGGAGATAACATGTTAGTTTTAATAAAATAGGACACCAGTTGTCCCGATTGTTTGCTTATTGATATGGACCCGAATGATTAAATGACCCGATGAATGAAATGAAATGGATTATTATTAGTTAGGTTATGTCACTAAATGTCCCATTTGCATGAATTGTGAACTACCAGGATTTGGTAGACGCTTATGCATATAATAGTACTATTTGTGGAAGATCACCCCAGTTCGCGCCTTGACGGTTGATCCCCGTCGTGCCACATTGATTGGTAAGCGAATTTATGTATGAGAAGATTTATATAAGCGTGATTATTGTGACGACACGCTGTTTTAGATGGGCAAATGAGTTTCGGGTTAGCTACCCGTTGTTTGTTATAGTAAGGTAGCAGTGTCATGCGGCTTATAATAATCCAATAACGAAAATACTGCTATACGCATTGAATTACGATATATTGCCTGACTAGCAATACGGGGTCTTATTATTGATATTATGTTCGTGTTTTGTTTTTTCATAACCTTTTTCTTAACGGTTTCATTAAACTCTATACAACGTTATAAAACGTATTGTATGATGTTTTTACGACATTGGTTCGTATAATGGATTTGAAGGCTGAAGCCTATATTATGATTTACGACTTAAAGTTGTATAAAATGTCTTTGGCCTATTTCATGTCCTATTGCAAAGATTTGTACAAAATGATTTTCGGTAATAAATTTATACCGATGATATATTAATAGTTTTCATTAAACTCTATGAATTCACTCGGCGTTTTCGCTGACCTTTTCTTTTAACATGTTTTATCTCAGGTACTTGAAGGTAATTCTCGGGAAGACGACAAGAATTTATGGCCCGCATTTAAATAACAATTTCCATTCAAATGCTTTGTAAAAATTTTATGAAATACTACGACTTGGGACCTATGTAATTTGATGTTTATGAATGGAAATGTTTTATTATTAAACGACGCGATTTTTAAGCGTTGTCTATGATTTGAGTAATGTGCTATCCCGTAACACCAACGACTCTTCTGCTGGACTAGAGTATGAATATTTGGGGGTGTTACAGTTTCGTATCAGAACTCTCGTTATAGAGAATGAAAGATTTTTAAAACTAAGGTTTTGAATAAAACATTTCAAAATCTTTTAACTATAAACATTTTTCTCAAAATGTCTAAAAATCTTTTGACTATAACGGTGTCGAAGAATTCCCGAGTTACCGACAAGGCCAGACTGAGAAGTGTTATTTTAATATATATATATATATATATATATATATATATATATATATATATATATATATATATATATATATATATATATATATATATATATATATATATATATATATATATATATATATATATATATATATATATATATATATATATATATATATATATATATATATATATATATATATATATATATATATATATATATATATATATATATATATAACTTGGATTATATATATGATGTAATTTGATTACATGATTGTTTGATGATTGTTTTAATACTTATACGAGGTATTTATACGACGTAGATTGTCACAAGAAACCCTAACTCCCCTAGCAAATCAATCGAAGCTATTTCTGTAGGAAATCTAGCTATCCTAGATCTAAACCAAGTTGTGGATGTTTATGATCCCAACAAAATGGTTGATATTCGTAGGAATGTTGATATTAGTTGATTGTGATATTAAAGAAGAATTGGAGAGATTAAATCTGATATCGATATCATTACGATCTTTCCTTATAGAGTGGAGTTTGACAAAACCTTACCACCTAAAAACGATGTCATCTGATTCGGTGTCACCCAATTCTTAAATATGAAATTGAAAGGGTGAATGTTGCACTTGAGGCTGTCATTGGAACCATTACCCAAAAGCCTCATGCCACTAGTATCTTTTCGAGAGGTCTAATTGAATGTGTGAGTCATTTCATACTAGTGACTCATTTGATAACTATTGTTGTAAGAGCTATAGGATTGGAAATTAAGTGTTGTTCATATCGAGCTTTTATTTCCCTTTCAAGATCTAAGAATAAGGTTGAAAGTATTGGAGATGAGGTAGGATATCGAATTGAGTATAAGTTGGTTGAAACTTGAATAAAGTAAAATTTAACTCGTATGGAATATGAGATTGTTAAGAGAAATTTGTTGAGTCTTGTAATTGAATTATAAGGTTTTAAATGATTGTTGGTTCGTGTTAAGGGTTATTCCTAGGCCATTGTCCAAAGACAAGGATGCCAGTGTCCAAGAAATAAACTAAAGAAATCTTATTCTGAATTGGGACCAATGGATCTTCTGGGACAGGTGGAACACCTAATGACTCTTATAGATAAGTATTCATTGTGGTATCTTTTAAAAATCCCTAACTTAACTGATACATCAGTTGGTAGTATGAGTTCTTGGAATTGTATGACATAGTGACACGTAATGTGTTACGGTACAATTTTTGACTTGTTTGAGATTAATGAAAAGGCTATCTCTGATTGCTAAATCCTACATGTATCGATGTTATCTATCTTTTCTTGCTTCTTCCTAATGTTCGCATTAGTTATAAAACCATTCAACAAGTATTCATCTCGATTTGAGTTACGTTGTGAATTATTCTTTTTGAGTTCCATCAGGGTCATGAACCTCATGATTAATTGGCTAAAGCTCATTTCCTATCATATTGTAGTTAGTTCTTGGTGAACAACTCTTCATCACTCTTTTGCAGATCACTCATTGTTTTTATAAGTTAAAACAATATCCCTTAAGAAAAATTGAATTTACATCACCATATGGATTATTCAAAGTGAGATTTATGAGTAATCGTTATCGAAATTAAGTTTTTTATGAAACAGTTTGGAAAAATTAATTGTTTCCATAACAAAGAACATCTCTATAAATTCATTTTTGATTCTTATTTAAGAATTAAGCATGAAAATGTTTTTATTTTAAACATGATGACAAAATTTTGACGAACTGAGTATTGCATCGTTAATCCTAAAATTGTATATAGTTGCGCTCCTACATACAATTTGGAAGGGACCATGCAAGGCTGATTAGTAGTCACCATGAAATTGTTAATAAACATTAAATTTTCTTTGTAATTATGGAAAATTGAAGTTTTATGAGATCTACAATAAGCGTAAAATAGGGATATATTGGTAGGGAAACCTACACATGTGCCTGTACCATTTATTTTTCTGAATCGAATTTACTCATCTATGGAAATTGTCGTATTTGACAATTGATATCCCCTTCTTGTCCAATTCTCTCGTAGTGAGATTCTTTGAAAAAGTATTTGATTACTGAATGCTGATACCCGACTGGATGTATCGATGTTCCTATCATTTCTTTTGATTAGATTTCATTTGAATGACATGGGTAACGATCCAATGAGCTTTTGAATGCGTACTCAAATCATGAAAACGTGGGATAGACTCATATTCGTTAATGTTTTCGTCTTTATCTGATTTGAAATTCTCTCGCGTAGATCATGTGTTAACCTTACTCTTTTTAAGGTTAGTCATGTCTCTAGATATCCTTGAATTTGTGAAGGATTATGAGTTATTATTAGTCTTTTGAGAAGTTCACATCTTATCAACGATAATGAAACTGGAAAGTTGATAGTGCCAGTAGAATGGATTGATTGACTATGACATAATGTCATTGTCTTAATTGATGGGAACTCGAGTAGAAATCCCCTAAAAGATAAGATGTTGATTATCAAAATTGATCTAAATAATTCTTGATGGACGACTATATCCTGCAATTAGACTTGAAAATTATACCATGAACGGCTATGGACTAGTCGTAGATATTATAATCTAGAAAGAACTTAAAGTAAATGTATGAAAAGATGTTCATGTTATTTGAAACTTTAGGAGTTATTTGCTGGTGAATTACCTAGACTTTCGCCATTAAGGCAAGTTGAATTTGGTATTGATTATATTCTCGATGCTGCACCTGTGGCGTGTGCACTGTACTTCAGCACCATCTGAATCGAAAGTGTTACCGTACAACTGAGAGAGTTGTCGGAGAAAGCTTTTATTCTACCAAGCTCGTCATTATGAAGCGCTATGGTGTTATTATTCCTTATATTTGTTGAATTACAGTGAACTAGGTAAATTGATGATCAAAATCTATATCCACTACCCAAGATGATAGATTTGTTCGATCATTTACAAGGTTCTAGCGTATATTCAAAAATTTGATCCACGGCATGGTTATCATCAACTTCGCATCCGCGAAAAAGATTATCTATTCCAATCACTACATACGGGACTCGTAATGAACATTATGAGTTTCATGTTATGTTGTTCGGATTGACCAATGCACATGTAGCATCCATAAATTTGGTGAATCATGTGTGTAGGTTGTAATTTGATAAATTCAGGCTTGTGATCATTAAGGACCATTTGTTTGTTTCTAAGAATAGGAAGGAGTTAATAATCATTTATAGACTGCCCTGTGTTGGCCGAATAGTGAAAACTTGTACCTTGAGTATTTAATATGTAGTTTAAGGCTTAATCCTTTACATTATTTGACCGTGTGATAAATAGATAATGAAATCTATATTGACTCTTCAAAGATTAGAGCCATTAAGGCTTTGGGTTATACCAAAAAGAAAGTGCAAAAATGTTTTGACAAATATTTATCAAAGGATTCTTAAGGAATCATTCCCTTATACCCAGAACATTTAACTAAACTCCTTTAGGGGTAAATGTTTGTGCATACCTCAAGACAACCTAAGAGGGATTGAGGAAACCATTTAAACCATGACTTGAAATTTGAAACGACAATTTTTGCTTTTCAACTAAGAAAATTTTGACCAAAGTATAACCAAAGATTTTTCGAACATTTACGAATCTTATTAATTATTTTCAATAAATCAACAAAAATCGTGTTAATTAAATTCAAATTTATTTTGAACATCTTTCTATAATTGGACGAACCGAGAAATTTAAAAAAAAATATTATTTTTACGTTGACGATTCATAAAAATTAAATATGTATTATTTAATTACTTGTAATAATCATCGACGCTTTAGACGTCGGATTGAGCAAAACTGATAAAAATGATAGATGAGACGAAACTAAAATTTAGAAAATATGAAGAAAGAAATTCTGAGTGAATTGTGGTCATGATAGTTATTTCATCAGGGAAGGTGAATGTAGATACTGACACATAATATCGAGAGCATAAAGAATCAATTAGCATGTGTTCCTTAATAATGACTGTGCAAAATAACTTTCCAAGCAATTTAAAATATAGTCGATGCTTGTAAAAAGGATAATATAGATAATAAAAGGGGTTCGCGGCTAATGTGAACCATTAGAATTGAGAAGACAATGGCGTAAATTGTATAAAAGGCCACTTGTGTTTGCCTAAATACGGAGGATTTCGAGATTTAGTCATGTTGGAATCTCATAAGATTAAGTATTCTATGCATGTCATTTCTGATTTAATGTATCTTTATCGGAAGAAGTTGTACTGATGGCAAATTATGAAGGCAGACATCGCCTCATACATTAGTAAACGTCTAAATATTGCAAAGGTCATCATCTGAATTTGATTTGATTTGGGTCATCGTCGATAGACTGACCAAATCTACTAATATCATTCTCGTTAATGATAAATTCTCGATGAAGAAATTGACTCTTTGTATTTAAAGGAGTTGTATAAACATAGTGTGCCGCATCAATCATCTCTATCAAGATCCTGGCTTCGCATCGAATTTCTAGAGATTTGAACCTTGATGAGAGTACTGTTTACCACCCCAATCGAAGAGACGAGGTAAAGTAACGATGTAGAACACTAGAAGTGTTGTTTTATGCTTGAATAATTGACCTTTGGTAATAAACCGTATAATCGTTTTCCTTTGGAGCGATTATCATTGATAATTATCGTATTAGGATCGAGATCGAATCTTGTGAGGATCTATATAAGAGCATCTGTAAGCAGGAGTTGGGATGAAGATACCTGACATACACCCATTGTGAGTTGGACATGTCTTTTAGGTTTAAGGTTGCCTATGATGACAAACCTAACCTTACAAAATACCTGACCCGCGAGACCTGAAATGATTGTTGAAATTAGGATCTGATTATTGACTGCCAGTAGTGGGCAGGAGGTTATGTGAATATGAAATGTAGATCTTGAAGTGCAGGATAGGTAGCGAAGTTATGCCAAAAAATTTCACCATGGAAAAAGTGAATTGATGATCTGAAAGATCATGGGAAATAAGTCCCCGTTGTATGGGACCATTGAGAAATTATAAAAAGTTGGTTTGAAAGGCATATAAGCTGGATCTACCCTAGGACTTCAAGGGCTGCGTGAATTATGTTCGTATATCGAACTTGATGAAATGTCTATCAAGTGAAAATCTGATTGTTTCTTAGTAAAGTTTGGATCGACGAAAGTTGCATTCATCAAAACCCGTGAACATCATGGATAGAGAAAGTAAGTCAACATTAAGCCTGATCATATTTCCGTAGTTATGTTTGATGAAACTCGCGTATTGTAATGAATTACACTTGAGAGAAAAGACCGAATGTGGAGGAAATACCCACGTGTCTCTAACTCTATAAGAAGCGAGTAGTAAGATAAATTGATCTTTGAGGACAAAGATCCTGTTTAGGGGTAAATGTTGTGACAATCCGTCAATTTATGGTCAATATTTTATTCTCAAGTATTATTTAAAAACATTAATTTAATGTTATATTATGAACTCACTCATTTTTGGGAAGAAATTTGGGCTTACATCTTGAAGTAGCATCGACTACGTCTAAACCGGAGGACTCTACGTTACGTGCTTACGTTTACATATACCGTTTTTGGTGAAAATCCGAAATTTTAGGAAATAAATTTATCCGTGAATTTTATTTTTGAATTTTAAATTTGTGTTGGTTCACAAACTCACAAATTTACGAGAATAGATTAGGACTTACGTGCATAATTTAACGTCCTTTACGACTAAACCGGAAACCCTAGGATTACGTATTTACGTTTTTGAACTCCGTTTTTGATGAGACAATTTTTATTAGATTCGTTTTGTCTAGTTGATTCATAATTTATAAAAACGTTTTTCATGAAACGACCCAAGGGCACGTAAATCGAGGAAACTAGAATCAAGGAGTACCCGTAAATTAATGGGGATGGGACAAGTTTACACTTGCCCACCCCCATACATGTGGCATCTAACACTTCACCAACACACATGATATGTGTCAAGTTAAGATGCAAACTAAGACACTTGTCCTAGTTTGGCATCGAAACCATCTACACATCAAAACTAGCCAAAACTAAACCACTACCTTCATTTCTACATGCAAACTCACACATAACTCACCTTTCTCTCCCTATGAACGTCCCATATCACCACACACACCACCATTTGATCAAAAATCAACCATAAATCATATGTATAATTTACATATGATGAAAACCCATTGAAAAGATGAAGATTGGAGGTGGTTATAACATGTGAAAAGGAGTTTCCATGGAGTTTAGGGGCTGATTTTCAAGAAGGTATTCATGCATATGAAGATCTCAAGGTGTTCATTTGCCAAGTTAAAGATGTGGTGACAAGAACCAAGTCTTGTTCATCATAAACCTCATCATTTCATCACTTTGGTGGTATAGAGATTATTTATTCCTATCATCTTGTTATTTTGAATATGTAATCTTGTATTTTCTTCATTTATGTATATGTATATGATGATTAATGATGATCAAAAGTATTATGTGGGGATCTTGTGTTGATAAATTTGGTTAAAATGATTAAAAGCTACATGAAAGGATGTTAATATCATGGCAAAAAATGTAGGCTGTATAAAACAGTAATGAACTATATGATAACTTGTTAAAGTGGCTTGGATAAATTAATATAAGGTAAGTTATGTGACTTATACATATGTGAGAGTTGGACACACAACGGAATTCATAAAATGAGTAAGATATGATCAAAACAATATTGAAGTTCAAATCTGTATAGTCTGTTTTGGACGAACTATTACAGACATTTAGATGTTGATTGAGCAGTAGCTAAAACTGAGTTAATTGTATCACATATTATTTAGTGTGTGCTACCCAAACATGAGCTTATATCTCCTTGTAGAACTCAAGATATGGTAAAAATGGTGAAAGTGGAATTCATAATCAGATTTGTAAAAAAAAGTATATATTATAAAATTACCACTCAAGTAAAAATAATACAAAATATATACCTAAAACCCACTAACTTATATATTACTTATAAATAAGTATATACTTTATTAAATAAATGGGACAATTTATAAAAATGGAAATTTGATAAGTTTTATAAGTTATAAAACTATATACATAAGTTTTACGTCTTTTCGGCTAAAACCGAAAGATTAACATTTTCGTCAATTAAAACTTAGACGGTCGGACCCGTCTAATGTAAACTTTTTATAACTCATCTACTGATATGTAAGTACATCTTACAAGTAAAAACCGATAAAACCCGAGCTTTATAACTTATGGACACTAACGGGCCAAAGTAGCCTTATTGGACTATTGACCCAACAAGTTGGGCTAAACACTAATGGACTTACTCATTGGGCTTAACCCACTTGGGCCCAACATATCAGTAAAGGCCTGATATTAAAAGTATAAATGGACTAATATAACGAGTTGAACTCTTAATGGGCTTTTAATGGGCTTATTGGGCCTCAATATGGAATTGGATTGAAACTAGTGTAACTAGTCAAAAATTTGACTAACACATAACACTATAATGTTGAATGAAGATATAAAAACCCACTTGATCATCATCATACTTATGATATCATCATATATACATAGCCATTGTTTTTATAAAGTCACTGGACAAGAGTCTAAGACGGGTATTATTTGTCTAGGTTTCCGTGATTGAAGCACGTACCGTACATCCAAATCGTCGATAACCGCCTTTCCCAATCAACGTGAGTTCATAGCCTCGCACTCTTTTAAATATTTTATGAAATGTTTTATAAACTCGCGAGGGAGATAACATGTTAGTTTTAATAAAATAGGACACCATTTGTCCCGATTGTTTGCTTATTGATATGGACCCGAATGATTAAATGACCCGATGAATGATTATATGACCCGATGAATGAAATGAAATGGATTATTATTAGTTAGGTTATGTCACTGAAAGTCCCATTTGCATGAATTGTGAACTACCGGGATTTGGTAGACGCTTATGCATATAATAGTACTATTTGGGGAAGATCACCCCAGTTCGCGCCTTGACGGTTGATCCTCGTCGTGCCACATTGATTGGTAAGCGAATTTATGTATGAGAAGATTTATATAAGCGTGATTATTGTGACGACACGCTGTTTTAGATGGGCAAATGAGTTTCGGGTTAGCTACCCGTTGTTTGTTATAGTAAGGTAGCAATGGCATGCGGCTTATAATAATCCAATAACGAAAATACTGCTATACGCATTGAATTACGATATATTGCCTGACTAGCAATACGGGGTCTTATTATTGATATTATGTTCGTGTTTTGGTTTACATAATCTTTTTCTTATAAGGTTTTCATTAAACTCTATACAACGTTATAAAACGTATTGTATGATGTTTTTACGACAATGGTTCGTATAATGGATTTGAAGGCTGAAGCCTATATTATGATTTACGAGTAAGAGTTATATAAAATTTCTTTGGCCTATTTCATGGCCTATAATAAAGATTTGTACAAAATGATTTTCGGTAATAAATTAATACCGATGATATATTAATGGTTTTCATTAAACTCTATGAATTCACTCGGCGTTTTCGCTGACCTTTTCTTTTAACATGTTTTATCTAAGTTACTTGAAGGTAATTCTCGGGAAGACGACAAGAATTTATGGCCCGCACTTAAATAACAGTTTCCATTCAAATGCTTTGTAAAAATTGTATGAAATACTACGACTTGGGACCTATGTAATTTGATGTTTATGAATGGAAAATGTTTTATTATTAAACGACGCGATTTTTAAGCGTTGTCTATGATTTGAGTAATGTGTTATCCCGTAACACCAACGACTCTTCCGCTGGACTAAAGTATGAACATTTGGGGGTGTTACAGTGTATATCCTTCACTTTGGGGTAAATCCTAATCATAATAAGATTATGATTCTGTCTAACCCTGTATCGGCGTGACGGACCGTGGGTCGCACACATGTATGCGGCTACTGTTCATTCGAAGCCCATAAGCATTAAATGATATTAGACTAATCCATTAGTAACTGGTCGGATGCGGGTAGTACCCGTGGGCCGGGTTTATGACCCGGCTGGGGACTATGCGTCATCATGTCCCCCCAGTCTAGTTGTTACAGCCGTAGGCGGAATATATAGACTAACAAGATGCTCCCCGGACGTACCAAGAAAGAACATTATCAAATGCTGAATATTGAAAATTATGTTTCGGCCACACGTGGCAACCTTATTAGGAAATTATTCCTATGATACCCCAGCCGTATATGACGACCGAGACAAATTAAATGAAAAATTTGTTGTCCCATATATTTAGATGATTAAAGATAGAAAATAGATGAAAAATATATGAATTTTTAGAGAAAGAAAGTAGTGAGAGAAAGTAGAGATAGAGAGATGATTAACTTGGTATATATTAGATTAGAGAAGATTCGAGTTTACAAATGATCATTCACCCTTCCTAACATGCTATGAAGGGCTTTATATAGCCGGGCTTACATGTAACCATAATGGGCTATATTGTTTGGACCGGGCTTGTCTTTTGGGCTTTAAGTAGCTTAAATCCAAGCCCGTGAACCACGACTATTTAACTATCTATTACAACGTTCTAATAAATATTACAATGGAAACCTATGACCGAACATTCTTGTTTGACTTAATAGTTTGAGGCTAACAATCTCCCCCAATGTGAGGCCATTCCTCTTCGATATTTGGATTCCAATGGAGATTTATGAATTTCGTCATAAGTGAGTCTTGAACGTGTAACAGTAGTTTGGTTCCTTCATGCTGTGATCTTTGAGCCTTTGTCATTGTCTTTGGACTTAGTCTCTTATCCTGAGATCTTCAAATCATTCTTGACTTGTCTTTGCCATCTTGCGATCTTGTGTCTTTATCCACATGCTCACACTATTAATTGTTGAATGTCTTTGGGCATGAGTATGTGGTATTGAATCTCTGACTTTGCTGAGTACAGCGTAACGTCACCTTCTTGAGACAAAACTTAGACACGGACTGAATGGCTTTGACATTCATCCTAAATCGGTAGCGTTTTACCTCTAGTCGGTGAAGACCGTTACACGATATTAAATATCGTGCCTGTAATTAGGTAGATTCAATTAAGAATCTCCTTGACAGGGTTTCGCGGCTGTACTAGCTGTTCTCTTTACTCGGCCGTCTCAAAGCAAGACTGCGAACATAAAGAGTGAATCAATTGGATAAATATCCGCTTGATTAAAGTCGTCAATTCAAATTCCTGGAACAAGTTTGATTCATAAAGAATCTTACCATTGTTGCTTTCTAGTTGACACAAGTTTGATTCATAAGAATCTCACAAGTCACCTACCGTAGCGCTGTTTGATATTGACGCTAGAAGGATTTCCATTCGTCACTGTGAAAATGAATATCACTCTGAATGTTCTGGCAAAACCATAAAGATATTGTGTAGAATCCTGAAACGAGTTTGAATCAATTCAAAATCAAACCATTGTTGCTTTTCAGTTTTACATATGTTCAATTCATAAAGAATCTTGCATATGACCTACCGCAATGCTGGTTTATGTTAACACCGGAAGGATTTTCACTGATCATTGTGAATACTAAGTAGTATCACTATGAGTGTTCTAGCAATATCACAAGGATATAGCGTAGGACTCTCTTGATCTTCATCTGTGTGTCCTAACGAGATTTGATTGATCTTTTGGCTCTAGACTCGATTTGTGCACTTTTAGTGTTCGGATGCTAGAGCAGATGCCACCTATTCAATATCAACTATCTTGGAGTGAAAAAGTCAATAGAAGTCGTGTTGATCTCCGTGACAATAAAACAAACTTCTTTTGAGAGAAGCCTGAGTAGCTAGGAAAGGGTTGTGCTTCACATCACTGGGTCCATGATGAGTTTGTCTACATGATGAGTTGACCCGGTTTCTGCCTAAGTTGTATGGAGGGCTTCTTTCTTTACACCCTTTATCTTTACATTTCTTTTTCATTCTTCAACCCCTTCAATGCTTACCAAGACATCATTGCTAGCACCTTTTTGTGATTGTTCCAGTGCTAGCATCAGTACTTAGTCAACATTCAGCTACGTTCACATTCTACTCCATCTTTCCTAAGGACTTCTAATAATCTATTGGATTGTCCATGGGAAGATCCCTCCGGTTCTGGTTGGATCATAAGACTTAACCTAACCACCCTTTTGACATTAATAACGTCGTGAATTAAAGATGTTGTGGGTATTTGATCGTAACCATGAGTGCTTGAGTCTTTAGATCACATTTTAATCACATTTTCTCCCCCTATCTCTAATATATAGAATCTTTTGATATTAGAGATACCAAATTTGATTAAAATATATTTTGAAAAATAGTCTTAAAAATCTTCAGGAGAAAGATGTGTCAAACTTAGCATGAATTTTGGAACGCTCCCCCTCAAAAATTGATCCAATGGAATTGTCATTACAAGGATTTGATCCACACTAAACTTTTGAGGATAGGAGTTGTTGAACACACAATTTTTGAAAGATTTTGAATATCATTGAGAAATTCTTGAAAAAATTGTGTTCAACGCTTTTTGAAAAATCAATTCTTTTTGTCGAAAAGGTTTTTCTAAAGCATAAACTTGAGTTCATAAACTTTGAATGTCTTGACGAATCCACTCAAGTGTAAGAAGATTTAACTTCTTTTGCTAAGGGTAAGAGCACGAAATCGTACACTCTCCCGTGAATATAGTTCCGGGTTGCAATCTGAAAGTGATTACAAGCCATTGTGTTGAGCTCAAAACGTTAAATGTTTTGTAACAAGCTCAACCAAAGATAGATTGCTCTACCCGTTGTTGGACATATTGTCCAAAATAGACAATTTCCTTTAGAAAAGATAGAAATGACATGTTTTGAAAAATATTTACAACTTTCATTCGAGCTTTATGTACACACTCGTGTCGTTATTGAGCGACATTTCTAGGTACGTCCATATTATCGATACTGAAAGACATGTCGAGAAGAATATTTTTGGATTATCAAATATTTTTTAATTTTGTATTTTGCTTTTTCATTAATATTTACAAGTAGATGTTTGATAGATGAATCAAGCAGGCTTCTTTGCCAGAATCTCCAGTTCTGCTGGAGTCAAACATCTCATACCAATTTTCCTAATAAGATACGCAAACCTCTCTTTCAAAAGAGCTTTTGTAACAAGTCAGCTAATTGGTAATCAGATCCAACAAAGTATAATTAAACAATACCCCTTTCAACTTGTTCCTTAATGAAGTGATATCTGACATCAATGTGCTTCGTACGGGAATGCTGTACCGGATTGCAAGAGATGGCTATGGCAGACTTTGAGTCACAGTACATAGGTACTTTATCAAAGTGGAAGCCATAATCCGAGAGTTGTGTTCTCATCCAAAGAAGTTGAGCACAACACGCAGATATAGACACATACTCCGCTTCGGCTGATGAACGTGACGTACAATCCTGCTTCTTGGAAGACCATCCTACAAGCTTATCTTGACCTAGAAATTGTGCACCACCAGAAGTACTTTTACGTGTATCAAGACACCCTTCATGATCAGAATCTGAATAGGCCGTTAGAAAGAAACCGGTTTCCCTCGGATACCAGAGTCCCATGTGAATGGTATTCTTAAGGTACCGAAAGATCCGTTTAACCTCCTTGAGGTGCTTTTCAGTGGTTCGTGCTTGATATCGTACACAATAATATGTAGCATGATGAATATCAGGTCTGCTGGCTGTCAAGTACATGAGGGACCCGATCATGGAACGATATCTCGTTTGATCTATCGGTAATCCTTCCAAATCGGCATCTAGGGATGTGGTTGATAATGGTGTCCCAACGGGGTCATATGAGGTCATACCATGCTTTTTGATTATCTCTTGACAATACTTAGCTTGGTTAATGAAGATACCACTTGGGGATTGGTGAACTTGAATCCCTAGAAAGAATTTTAGTTCGCCCATCATAGACATTTCAAATCTGCTATGCATTACTTTTTCAAACCATTTTGAAAGTTTTGGGTTTGTAGACCCGAAAATAATGTCATCAACATAAATCTACACAAGTAAAATGTCATACCCATATTTATAAGTGAACAAAGTTAGATCAATGGAACCTTTTGAGAAACCTTTAGAGACCAGAAATTTAGAGAGCTCGTCGTACCATGCCCTTGGAGCTTGCTTGAGTCCATATAGTGCTTTGTGGAGACGATACACCTTGTCAGGATAATGAGGATTGACGAATCCTTCTGGCTGCGTGACATAGACTTCTTCCTTCAAAGGACCGTTAAGAAATGTTGTCTTTACGTCCATTTGATAGACAATGAATCCCTTATGTGCAGCATAAGCAAGAAAAATCCTGACCGCTTCCATTCGAGCTATTGGTGCAAATGATTCTTCAAAATCAATACCCTCTTTCTGTCCATACCCTTTAGCCACTAGCCTAGATTTATTCTTGATGATCGTGTTCTCTTCATCCATCTTGTTTTTCCAGATCCATCAAAGATTTAATGGTATTACATCATATGGTCTGTCAACAAGTTCCCAGACTTTAAGTCTTTCAAATTGTTGAAGTTCATCCATCATCGATTCAATCCAAGCGTGATCAGCCATGGCTTCTTTGATGTTTTTCGGTTCAGCTGAACTCATGGCGAGTGTGAACATACAAACATCACCTTCGGTGTTAAGCTGTCGTCTTGTGCGAACGGGCTGAGAAGGGTTTCCAATTACATGAACCAAAGGATGATCTCGGGTCCAATGATGTGTTGAAGGATGTCGTTGGTAGAATGTATGCATATTTGACGGATCAACATGGCGAGTAGAAGACTCTCCAGTGTCGTGTATCGGTGTACCGAATGGGTTGATAAATTCGTCTTCATCAGATAATGCATCGTCTGCTTGATTTGTGTTCTCTGGAGCAATGACAGTAGTTGTGGATGTTGTAGGATCGATTGTTGAAGTGATATTCTAAGGAGGTAAATCTGCAACAACCGGTGTTGAAGTAGATGAAGTTGTATCCTTTTGTTGACGATGATCGGAATCATCATTCATATCATGAGTGACAGCGGAAGACTTCGATACAACTTGTTTCACCCCCGTGAAATATTCATCATACATTGGTCCATATAAAATTTCCAACTCTTCAATTGTCGTGTCGACTGTCATATCAGCTCTAGGAACATTTTCTGGAACCAGCGTTGAACTTGACGGTTCATTGTTGTGGTCTTGAGTTCCGAGTTCCGTACGGTTGTGAACGGAAGTCGTTTGTCGTTTTGGATCGGGACATAAACTGTTTTGTTCAAGTGCCATTTCTTGTAATTCATCAAATCGAATGTGAATTGTTTCGACAATCATTTTTGTTCTCTTGTTGTATACTCTATATCCCTTAGACTGAGTTGCATATCCCACAAGAATACATGCATCACCTTTCTCTTTCATCTTATCCAAATTTTCACCATCTCGAATAATGTAACAAGTTCATCCAAAAACATGAAGGTGTTTGAGTGAAGGTTTTCGATCATGAATTATGTGATATGGTGACTTTTCGTGTCTTGGGATAATTAAGGATCGGTTTTGTGTGTAGCATGCGGCTTCGGCCCAAAAGTAGAGTGGAAGTTTTGAAGCGGATAATAATGTTCGAGCAGCTTCAACCAAAGTACGGTTTCGTCTTTCAACAACGACGTTTTGTTCGGGTGTTCGAGAAATAGATGTTTCATGTTTAATCCCTTTGGCTTCAAAATACTTTCTCAGACTTGAATTCAAAAATTTTGTACATCTGTCAGTACGAACCACTTTAACTTGAGCTTGAAGACCACGTTATATCAGTTTAAGAAAGTTGATGAGAACTTCGGGTGTTTCATCCTTGGACCTCAAGAAGTGAGTCCATGTGTACCTTGAGTAATCATCGACAATTACTAGAATATATTTCTTTCCATTGATACTATGAACACGCATGGGACCACACAGATCTATATGAAGAAGATCTAACCGTCCTTTTGAGCTTGGTGAAGTCTTTGTTTTGAAGCTACTTCTTTTAGCTTTACAAAGTTCACAAGAAGAACAAAGATGATCTTTGATGAATTTCAAACTTGGAAGGCTTCTCACAATATCTTTCTTGGAAAGCAAGTTAATGGTATCAAAGTTGAGATGAGAAAGACGTTGATACCATAACCATGCCTGAGTCGTTGAAGCTTTAGCCATGAAGCAAATTGGAGTTGATGAAGTTGTGTCTTGTAGTGAAATTTTGTATAGATCAGTACCCCGTGTACCGGTAAGTAAGTCATTCCCATCATAATCACGAACAAAACATGTCTTTTTTCTGAAAGTAACCTCCAAATCCGCATCACGGAATTGACCAACCGAGAAAAGATTGTGATTGAGCCCTTCGACGTAGTATACCCTTTTAATCGTGATATTCCCCTGAACCAAATCTCCATATCCTAGGATCGGTGCAAATTGATCATTTCCGAATCGGACCTTACCCAAGAACTTCTCCACGAAGTTAATTAGAAGCTTTAGATTCCCCGTCATGTGCTTCGTGCATCCAGAGTCCAGTATGAAGAGAATTATTTGTATCACCTGCAGAAGAGTTAGAACACGATGGTGCATTTGCTAAATTGGATACCACAGTAGTTGTTATTATAGAATCATTAGTGTACTTAGCAACATTTAAAGGCATACTAACACTCGTTGTCACATTTTATGTCCTAATTTTAGGCATCCATTTATATCCTGGACGACATTGATTAGCAAACCACCATTTCCAAGACTTACTAGCAGACTCATAGAATTCCTTAATTTTGCTTCTAGGATTCTTAGTGGTGGAGTCTGTGCATTACTTTTCTTAGTAGGGTAGCACCAGAATGGTTCACTTTGCGTTTGGGTTTACTAGCACTAATAGGCTTCGCAAGTTGCTGCTTAGTTCTAGTATCTACACCTTTGGCAGTATTCATAGCACACATAGAATGATTAGCATTAGCACATTTTCCACATTTGTCACAAACGAATTTGATATTCATAGCATTCAAATCATTCAAAACATTCAAATCGTCATTACATGCGATTACGGACTTTTTATTCTTAAAAACATTCAAATTCCTAGGGTGTTCTTCTACTTCCTTCATCTTCCCTTGATTCTTGTGTTTCCAGACCTTATCATTCACTTGAGTGCTCTTAAGTTGAGGCCGGCTAACACTAGTAGTAGAGACTATTCTTGTAGTAGAAGACACACGAATATTAGTTTTTCTAGAAGTCTGAGGCGATTGAGTAATTTTGTTTGTGGGCTTAGTGGCCATTCTATACATCCCTGGTTTAATCACATTATTGTGCTTAACTCATGGTGCTATGACATTCTTTATGGGTTGATTACGTGGTAACCTTTCCTTTGCATCCATCTTGGGGGCAAACACAGGTTTTGCAAACGAGGAATTTGATAAAGCAGATGGTTTTCCCCAGATAGAGGATCTATTTTCTTTAGAGGCATTGGGTTGTCTAACAACATGTTTCTTAATGCGAGGTTCCACAAATTTCCCACCCATTTTAGCACCTAGTTTCTGCAACTATGCTATCGCTCTTTCCCTGTCTTGTAACTGAGCTTTCAACCCTTTAATTTCCAAATTTTGTTCATTCATTTCTCGAAACGTTTTGGAAAGTTTTTCTTGCAAGTTATTATCATGTGGAAAACTACCAACGTCTTTTTGCAAAGCAAGTTCAAGATAATGACAATGTTTTTGAAGGAAATCAGTTTTGTGTTGAAGTAACTCAAAAGCCTTTTTATCAACATTTTATTTACGTTTCGAAAGCTCAATTTCAAGACGCTCACATTCTTTAATCTTATCAAGATATTTGCATGAAACATCAGAATATTCATCAATATCAGCACAAGATGTAAAATAAGAACACATAACATCTTTAGAAACGCATTCTTGCAATAGTAAATCATATTCATATGAAAAATCAGACTTCTCCATTTGAAGGTCATCAATGTGTTTCTCAAGAGATTCAACATATTTTAAATCATCATACATTTCAGTCCGAATGAACTCCTCAAGTTGAAGAACAGTTTCTTTAATCAACACCGTGTTTGGAATTAAGAGTTCTTTCACAAGCAAGGTAATATCTTGAGGAATCGGGCGTTGCCACTCAGCATTTTCACGTTTTGCCCAATCTCTTTCAACAATAGATTTAACATTATCTATGTGGTGTTTAAGAATACCTAAAGTTTTCCTAATCTTGCTTTTGGACTCATCTAGAGGAAGGTAGTTTATATATTTGTAAACATTAGATTTCTTAGTGGCAAAAGCTTTCTTCCATTGAATTCTCTTTTGTTTACATTCTAAGAACACTTCCTCACGGGTTTTCTGAGTTTGTTTGTTGAAAAGACCATAAAGACTATTCATGTAAGCATAATTATATGGTTTCATAAACTCCTTATTGACAAGTGGTCGACTATCATCATCCCAAGGGGCAGTCTCTTCACTATCGGTACTTACAGGCATGCAATCAAGATATGTCCTTTCAGTCTCATCAAGATAAAGACACGGGTTCGCAGCTTGAGCTTTGGCAAGGTACTCAGGACTTGCAAAGCTAGCTTGACCCTTAAACATCGACGGAGGTGCTAGCATTCTTACGGTTTGAATAGAATCATGCGTTTTATAAACAACTTTCTTCAAAAATTCGACTTGTTCTTCTAGTTTCATTACTTTTTCGGTTTCTTTATCATATCTACTTTTGAAGTCTTGTTTTAACGCATCTACCTCTTGTTTCTTAACCTCAAGAATTTTAGGAGAATCGGTAGTGGTCATAGAGAGCTTTTGTTCAAGTTCATTAACTTTGGTATTGGCAAGGTACGTTTTTTGACGTTCACCCATTAAGTAAACATTATATTGACGCTTCTCTTTGGCTAATAACTCAAGAGTTGTATTATATTGGTTTTCAAAATCGTCCTTTTGACTTTTTAACGCACTACCCTTGTACCCCTCAAGCTCTTTGGTTTTCTGAAGGAGCTCATCTCTATTGCTTTCAGTCATCTCAGTAGATTTGATAAGCGCAACTTTGCATTCTTCAAAATTTTGAGTGAGCGTAGAGTTTGCCTTCTTTAATTGCTTTTGACTCTTTTTTTATTTTTAGTGACATCTTTTTGTAAAGTGGCAATTAAATTAGCAAGCGCAATACGTTCCTCTTCATCATACTCATTTGCATGTTGATCATCCTCAGACTCATTATTGCACATGTCTGATGAATCGGGTGTGGTATTGCTATCAATCGTTTCCATCATACACGTGTCATTAATGGCATTGGTAGATCACTATGCTCATGAATATCACCGAACACATTATATTCATCAGTAGTGTGTACCTTATCGATTGGCTCAGTGTCAAAGATAGGGCCATTGTCATCTTCAGTGACTTTGAGGACTTCTTCAACCTTTGCCATGTACGAGTAATATGCATCGAGTTCTTGATCAGAATCTTCATCATCAGTGTCATCAAGCATTGCTCCTTCCTCAGCTGACAATTTAACCCCTGCATCCATCTTCTTGCATAGCAGCATCTTTTCCTTGTGATAGCTGGAGTCTCTAACCCTTTTCGGCTTCCTGCATTCCTTTGCCATATGCCCATAACCTTGGCAATTAAAACATTGAATCCCACTCTGCTGAACCACTTGACTTCCAACAGTTTCCCTATTCCCAGTAGCAGCAGTAATCCTCTGAGTATCATACTTGGCAGTTTGTCGATCATACCTTGCCGAACCCTCAACATGTGTTGGATTATGTCGATCATACCTAGAAGGACTTTCACCACGTCGACGTGTGTCATACCTTGTAGGACTCTCAACATATTGGTTCTTTGTGTTAGATGATGTTCGAAGATTGTTGTTGGTGGGTTTGTATATTTTCTTGTAAGTCTTCATTATGAAAGCAATTTGTTGTTTCATCTCTCGATTCTTTTGAGCTTGGTCTTCATCACTATCTTCTTCATATGATGAGTCAGATGGTGGTGATGGTGTTCTTGGCACTTTACCTCGAGATCTTATGGATGATGAAGACTTAGATGATGTGGAAGATCGTGGTGAAGATGATGTAGTAGAATATGACTTAGGAGCACGAGAGTGATGACCTTGAACATGTTGAGTTGTAGTCACTAAAGCAAGTGGATTAGCCGTCTTGGCAACACATTCAGCTCGAATCTCATTTGCTTCATTCTGAAATTGCTTCAAGATGTCAAAAAGTCGATGATATGAGACCTCGTCTAACTTTTCTTGTTGTTTCACCAAAGTGACGAACCGTATCCACTCGGGTTGAAGTTGTTGAAGAAATTGAACATTGACTTGCATGGTGGAGACTTGCAGATTATTTCTTGTTATGTCATTCATCATTTTATAAAACCTGGAGTAGTAAGAGTCAATTGATTCTCCATCCCTTGAAGTAAACTTGCCAAAATTCCAAAACAAGTTTGTTTTGACATCTTGTTTTTTGAGTGATTCTCCTTGTTGCAAGCGTTCAATAGCAGTCCACATTTCATGTGTTGTAGGGCATGCATCAACCGTGGAATAAATATCATCTCCAATCCCACTTAAAACCATATAGATGGCTTCCTTCTCCGCATCATGCCAAGCATAATTTTCAGGTGTGAGATCGGCTCTTGTTTCATCACGTTCACTAGAAGGTATTGGATCAGTAGTATTTGTGGCTGGTCTTGGAGGAATTGTGATCTTCTTGAATATATATGGTCCATGAGTAATACATTTCCTCAAGGCATCACCATTTGGTCTTGTATCAAGGTATCGTATGAAACATGATTGCCATTGAGCATACCGACTAGACACAAGCATTTGTGGTCTCTCTTTATTGCCCGCCACCATGATATTGTTGTTTGTGACACGATACTCTTGAGTAGAATCCATATCTAAAGACTTGAAATCGATTAAGTGAAAATGGATCTTAAGTAGATGTGTTGTGATTGTTGTTGGCGATGAAAAATGTTAAAATCCCCTAAAAATTGTCTTCACAAGAAACCAAAAATGTGCAAAAAATCACACGAGTTAAAAATTTTCACTTTTGTAAAAATCTTCAAATTTCGGAATATTGGTTAAATTCGGAATAACTGACTTTTTCAGAGAATTTGGATTTTTTTCGGAATAAATGGATGTTTTCAGAGAAGTGGACCTTCTTCGGAATAATTGAAGTTTTCAGAAAAATGGTCTTTCTTCGGAATAATGGATGTTTTCAGAAACATTGGGTTTTTTTGGAATAATGGATGTTTTCAGAGAAGTGGACCTTCTTCGGAATAATTGAAGTTTTTAGAGAAACGAACTCTCTTCGGAATAACTGATGTCTTTTAGAGAAACGAACTCTCTTCGGAATAATTGATGTTTTCAGAGAAACGGACTCTCTTCGGAATAATGGATTATTTCAGAGAAATTTTCAGATAAACTACTTTTTCGGAGAAAAGGACCTTCTTCGGAATAATTCACTTTTTCGGATAAATCACTTTTTCGGAGAAAAGGACCTTCTTCGGAATAAGTCACTTTTTCAGATAAATCACTTTTTGGGAGAAAAGGACCTTCTTCGGAATAAGTCACTTTTTCAGATAAATCACTTTTTTCGGATAAAGTGAAGATTTCAGAAAAATGGTGTTCTTCGGAATAAGTACAGATTTCGGATAAATGACCTTTTTCAGATAAATTGAAAATTTCGGAAAAACATACCTTCTTCGGAATAATCACTTCTTCGGAATAGTAAACCCTTATCCGAAAATCCTTTTTTCGGAATAATTGACCCTTATCTGAAATCTTATTTCGGAATGATCTTGAAGCAGTAACGAACCGTAACTCAAAAAATGAATCCAAACACCACAAAAACTTGCGATTTTTACCACAAAAACCGAACCAAATCCCTACCAAATCGATATAAATGAATTATATCAAGATTTATAGCCCGAAAAAACTAAGAAAAAATTTAGTTCAGGATGATTTAGATGGAAAAGTCAACCGAATCAAACTAAAACCAAACAACCAAACACAATCTACCCCGTGGCGATTGATACCAAATGTTGTCCCATATATTTAGATGATTAAAGATAGAAAATAGATGAAAAAGATATGAATTTTTAGAGAGAGAAAGTAGTGAGAGAAAGTAAAGAGAGAGATGATTAACTTGGTGAATATTAGATTAGAGAAGATTCGAGTTTACAAATGATCATCCACCCTTCCTAACATGCTAGGAAGGGCTTTATATAGCCGGGCTTACATGTAACCAAAATGGGCTATATTGTTTGGACCGGGCTTGTCTTTTGGGCTTTAAGTAGCTTAAATCCAAACCCGTGAACCACGACTATTTAACTATCTATTACAATGTTCTAATAAATATTACAATGGAAACCTATGACCGAACATTCTTGTTTGACTCAATATTTTGAGGCTAACAATCTCCCCCAATGTGAGGTCATTCCTCTTCGATATTTGGATTCCAATGGAGATTTATAAATTTCGTCATAAGTGAGTCTTGAACGTGTAACAATAGTTTTGTTCCTTCATGCTGTGATCTTTGAGCATTTGTCATTGTCTTTCGACTTAGGCTCTTATCCTGAGATCTCCAAATCATTCTTGACTTGTCTTTGCCATCTTGCGATCTTGTGTCTTTATCCACATGCTCACACTATTAATTGTTGAATGTCTTTGGGCATGAGTATGTGGTTTTGAATCTCTGACTTTGCTGAGTACACCGTAACGTCACCTTCTTGAGACAAAACTTAGACAGGGACTGAATGGCTTTGACATTCGTCCTAAATCGGTAGCGTTTTACCTCCGGTCGGTGAAGACCATTACACGATATTAAATATCGTACCTGTGATTAGGTAGATTCAATTAAGAATCTCCTTGACAGGGTTTCGCGACTGTACTAGCCGTTATCTTTACTCGACCGTCTCAAAGCAAGACTGCGAACATAAAGAGTGAATCAATTGGATAAATATCCGTTTGATTAAAGTCGTCAGATCAGATTTCCGGAACAAGTTTGATTAATAAAGAATCTTACCATTGTTGCTTTCCAGTTGACACAAGTTTGATTCATAAGAATCTCACAAGTCACCTACCGTAGCGCTGTTTGATGTTGATGCTAGAAGGATTTCCATTCGTCACTGTGAATATTAATGAATATCACTCTGAATGTTCTGGCAAGACCATAAAGATATTGCGTAGAAACCTGAAACGAGTTTGAATCAATTCATAATCAAACCACTGTTTCTTTTCAGTTTTACATATGTTCAATTCATAAAGAATCTTGCATATGACCTACCACAGTGCTGTTTGATGTTAACACTGGAAGGATTTCCACTCATCATTGTGAATACTAAGTAGTATCACTCTGAGTGTTCTAGCAATATCACAAGGATATAGCGTAGGACTCTCTTGATCTTCATCAGTGTGTCCTAACGAGATTTGATTGATCTCTTGGCTCTAGACTCGATTTGTGCACTTTTAGTGTTCGGAGGCTGGAGCAGATACCACCTATTCAAAATTAACAATCTCGGAGTGAAAAAGTCAATAGAAGTCGTGTTGATCTCCGTGACAATAAAACAAACTTCTTTTGAGAGAAGCCTGAGTAGCTAGGAATGGGTTGTGCTTCACATCACTGGGTCCATCATGACTTTGTCTTCATGATGAATTGACCCGGTGTCTGCCTAAGTTGTATGGAGGGCTTCTTTCTTTACACCCTTTATCCTTACATTTCTTTTCATTCTTCAACCCCTTCAATGCTTACCAAGACATCATTACTAGCACCTTGTTGTGATTGTTCCAATGCTAGCATCAATACTTAGTCGGCATTCAGCTATGTTCACATTCTACTCCATCTTTCCTAAGGACTTCTAATAATCTATTGGATTGTCCCTGGGAAGATCCCTCCGGTTCTGGTTGGATCATAGGACTTAACATAACCACCCTTTTAACACCAATAACGTCGTGAATTAAAGATGTTGTGGGTATTTAATCGTAACCATGAGTGCTTGAGTCTTTAGACCACATTTTAATCACATATATTTAGATGATTAAAGATAGAAAATAGATGAAAAAGATATGAATTTTTAAAGAGAGAAAGTAGAGAGAGAGATGATTAAGTTGGTGAATATTAGATTAGAGAAGATTCACGTTTACAAATTATCATCCACCCTTCCTAAAATGCTAGGAAGGGCTTTATATAGTCGGGCTTACATGTAACCATAATGGGCTATATTGTTTGGACCGGGCTTGTCTTTTGGGATTTAAGTAGCTTAAATCCAAGCCCGTTAACCACGACTGTTTAACTATCTATTACAACGTTCTAATAAATATTAAATAGAAACCTATGACCGAACATTCTTGTTTGAATCAATATTTTGAGGCTAACAACATTGAATATGGTCTTACGTATGACCGCATATCTCGAAACAATTGACTGTTCACCTGCCATTTGACTGACAAAGTGTAAACAGTCAGAACCTCGAGCGGCGCAACCTTCTGAGTCAAAAGTGACCCGTGGGTCCCACCTGAATTTTCACTTGCCACTTGCTTCCCAACCACACGATTTTGGTGAGTGGAAGACACGTGTCATGAATCTAACGAACCATGACCAACAAGGCAACCTTATAAATAGGTCGCTCATACGGCTGTGTGTGACATAGTCTTTTTCTTCATTTATGCCATTAGCGCTTTCTTCCTTATCACCACCTTCTTTCGCACGGATCCTTCCTTACACAGGTTAGAATACCACGCCCTCTTCTTCCTTTAATTAATAATGGCTCAAAGAAACAACCCTTCTATTGGATCCGTGCTAAACGTAATGACGTAGGAGAAATTAAGGCACTTTTGCTCTGATTTCTTCATTCCTAGCAACCTTCATCCCTCTCTCCCTGGTGTAGGGGACCTCATAACTGAGGCACCCCAGGGAAATATTGGCCTATACAATCGTCTCTTTGACGCGGCCAATTACCGCATCCCATTTACTCGATTCCTCGTAGATCTCCTAGGTTATTATGACGTACATATCACCCAGTTACACTGTATAGGCGCATGTAAGATTAGCCAGTTTGAAATCCTTTGCCGTGTAGAAGCATCCCCCTACCGTAGAGTTTTTTAGACTGTTTTATACCCCCAACTTAGTGAATGGGTGGCTTTCCTTCAAGAAACGATCCCCAAACAGCCCCACAGCCCACAATAAAGCCTTGGACTCACTGAAAAATTGGTTCGACCATTAATTTTTTATCGACTCAATATTGTGGCCGACCGATTTTTTGTTTAAACATAGAGTATCTCCTGACCCTCCTCCACGAGCTGGTGCATATAACGCCCAACACTCCCAAGAAATAGATAGGAATAGAACAGGGTTTCATAGGAATCTTCCCGAGTCGTTCCTTTGTCTGCTAGGAATTAGCCGCAACTACTTTTGCCCATCCAACAGATATCCTGTATTCTGGAGGAGGCGTGGTGAAGGTAGGTATAGTATCTGTACTTCAAAACATACATAAACCTGTTGTCCGTAACTAACATAGTTTGTTTTCTTAACAGAAATGAACTTGTTTGGGATCCTACGCTAGGGTTATCCAAAACTTATACCAGAGGGAGCCCGTCCTAGACGTGAGAATGAGCTACCCCTTCTCGAGCATAGCCGAAACGTGACAATCGCCTTAGCAGCCGTACCAGACCCCCAATATGATGGGGAAGATACAACACTCATAATGACCCCCGTAGATTTTGACAACAAGGATGGGGACAATCTAATGCTGGAGGATGAAGCAGGGCCGTCCTCTCCGCCCAGGACTGCCACCCTCGCCCACGAGGAGGAGCAGGGTGATAACATAGAGAGGACCACCTCCAGCCTCCGCCAAATGCTGGGCGATGACGAGGAGGAAGTGTAACATGTAGAAGAGGAGGAGGAAGAAGAAGCCCAGCTCGTCCCCAAGCGTACCCGTAGGAAGAACAAGCGGGTAAGAAGAGTTACCCAGGCCGTGATCGGGTAACACAATGCCCCTGTGAAGAGACTGTGCGAGGATCACCCCCGCTACCAATCTGTTGAGAGCACCAATCAAGCCTCAGGGACGGCACAGGCTGCACCCATGGATCCAGACGTGCCACTACCAGATGTCGAGCCAGTCACTCAAGTACCCCCCCCCCCACTACTTCAGAATTGGAAAAAACCAACATGTAAGTCTACCGCACATGTTTGTCATTATGTCCTTTGTCCAAGTAAAAGGTACGTCCTTCCATAAACAATATTTAATGTATATTCCAATTGTTACAGGGATGAACAAGTTGGTGCCGCACCTGCCTAAGAGGCACGGAAGGAGAAGGAGCTTGTCCTGCATGCTGTAGCGACCAAATCTGGCCCAGCCTTTGAAGAGGGTACCCCTACGGCTTCACAAGAGATACCGGTGTCCGGCCCCCATACACAATTCAACCCTGACTGGAAGATAACCACCGCTTCTAGAATGAAGCAAGCTAAAGAGTGTCGTGACTATCTGAACAACTACATTCCACATGGCCTGGTAAAAGATATAAATTCACTAAGTCTTGTAGACTTGGTGGACGAATATAATGGTGCCTTGGTTCATCAGATGGCTATGGGTACTCCTATGAGGGTAAGATTTGAGGCCGCCTTGGACCACGTTGATTCCCTGAAGAGAAAGAATGGTCGGAGAGAAAAGATGATTGAAGATAATGAATCCAAGATTGCCGCCCTCAAGTCCCAACTTGCTACTGCCGAGGCTACCATTAAAGAACAAGCCGCACATGCCAATACCCATGATCAACGTGTAGCCGAGCTTGAAACTCAACTTGAGACTGCAACAGCTAAGGTATGTATCCGTACCGCATCATGCCCACGCCACACTATTCAGCACTCTAATACTTAAGGTATCACACATAGGTGACCGCGGCAGAAGCCTTGGCCAAGTCCTCCTCTGACCAAGTGTCCACCCTTACAAAGGAGCTTGAAGACGCACATGCATTGATCTAGGGTGAGGAAGTTCTGAAAGAGGAGCTCGCCCATGAAAGGGTCGTGGCGGAACAATTGATGGAGGCTTCCACACAAAAAGATATGTTGCTGAATGTTACAACAGAGCGTGATGAAGTACTGTAGCCCCAACTACTAGCAGCCATTGTCGGCTGCAGGTGGATGGTGGGTCATGGGACGCGCTTGGCTGTCACCAAAGTGTTGGAGGCCCCTCAATTCGTGCAAAAGTTTGCAGATCTTGTATCGGATGGCATCGAACACGGCCGTCATGAGGGAATGGTTATGGCCGCAGAGTTAATAAGTAAGAAGCAAAATTTCACAAAACATGCTTATTTTAACAGTGGAGCTGCAGAGAAGATGACCGCCTCTATGGCTGCTATGCGAGATCTTGATTACCCCTTCTTGGCTGAGCTTGAGGCTACAAAAGATGCGTCCAATAAGGAGATCATGGAGAAGATAAGCCTTGGTGCCTTTTCGCAAGACGAGGGACACTCCTGGACTCACTTCACTACCTCCCCTGGCCAACTCACTCTTCCCATCTATGAGGACGTCACCGGGATCGTAGTTGCTGAACAGCTATTAAGTGAAGTGCTGGAGGTGAATGCGGCTCGGTCTTTGGACAAAAAAGAGCATGATGATGTATTGCATCGAGTAGCCGAAGAGCAGCGAGAGATAGGTAAGTTCCTCCCCCCCATGCAGGGCGTTCCCTTATTTGATGCAATTTCTGAACAATTTGGTCTGTAACAAAACATTCGTCCGTGGATGTCCACGATACTTTATCTTTTGTAACATTATTTTAACATTTAGAATAGTGTTTATGAGTCCGTGATAGTCACAGAAATTTTGATAGTTGGAAACTTGCTTATATTCCTTTAGATATTATATACCTACGTCGCATGACGTGTCACGTCTTACCTAGAATAAAACTAAGACTATATTTTACTAGATGTGCGGCGTGAGTCTTTACTATGCAAAACACTATGTAAGTGCGGCATATGGAAACTTATTACAACGTCTTGTGAATAAGGTGTCTAGTAAGGATACATGATCCGCGTCACCGGGGTTGCATCCCTCTTATGTGACAAGTTGAACTATTAGGTTCACTTAATCCTCTTACCCCGCCTGGAGGCGAATAGTACATGTACGGTTTTGAATGAATGCATATGAATAAGAGATAACACATGACATAAATAATAACTAAATCTATAAGACAATAATTCGTACAAAGAATCTAAAAATATGACAATAATTTGCACAAGAATGAGCCGTGGAGCTAGCTAGGCACCACAACATTTTATTAGAACGTTTACGTGTTTATTTTTTGACAAGAATGAAAAATCCTAAAAACAAATAGAACCTAGAAAGCAACAAAACAAAAGAGAATACATGGATCTTCATTGAAGCCAACTATGTAGCGAAGTGTCCATGCGGAAGTCGTAGCCTTTCAAAGATAGCATCTTTTAAGATTGCAGATATTCCATGTCCGTTCCAGGTCACGGCCATCCATGTCACGAACTTGTACGCGCCCCGTCCTAAGGTTTCCGTGACCTCATACGACCCTTCCCACTTGGGGCCCAGCTTTCCTGTATTCTCCGCGCGACTTGCCTCGTTGACACGATAAACAAAATCTCCCGGTCGAAAGGAAACACCTTTAACCTTGGCATCGTAATAAGCCTTCATCCGTGCCTTGGACTTGGCCTCATTGATAGCCGCTATTTCTCTTTTTTCCTCCAACAAGTCCAGATTAATCCAGAGTTGCTCATCGTTCGTGAGGACATTAACCTCCGCCGTGCGGATGGTCGGCATTCCAATTTCTGCTGGTATAACAGCCTCAGTCCCGTAGGCCAGCGCAAATGGAGTGTCCCCGTTGGTTGTTTTAATCATAGTCCTATGCGCCCATAAAACATGTGGCAACTCATCTATCCACTTGGCACTTCGTTCATCCAAGCGTGCCTTGATGCCTTCACCTAAGCTCCTATTTGCTCGTTCCACAAGACCATTGGTCTGTGGGTGCTTAACAGATGCGAAGCGTCGTGTGATATTCAATGCCGCGCACCAATCCTTGAATGGATTATCCGCGAACTCCTTCCCGTTATCCGAGATGATTTCTCCTGGCAAGCCAAAATGGCACATGATGTTTTCCCAAACAAACGTTTTGACCTGCTTGCCTGTAATGGATTTAACCGCTTTAGCTTCTATCCATCGTGTAAAGTAGTCCATTACGACGATTAAGAACTTGACTCCCCCTGTAGCCACGAGAAAAGGTCCTGCAATGTCAATTCACCACTTATAGAATGGCCATAGGGATGTGATGGGTGTCAGTTCTTGCTGTGGATGTCGCGGTACCGGTCTATGCACTTGGCAGTCACTGCATTTACGAATCATGTCACGTGCATCCCTATGCATAGTAGGCCAGTAATATCCTGTGCGTAGAGCTCGTGCCACTACGGATCGGGGACCTGCGTGCAGACCGCATGACCCTTCATGTATCTCACTGATCACATAGGTAGCCTGGCGTGGCCCAACACACCGCAACCACGGCTGTAAGAAGGAGCGCTTATAGAGAATACCTTCTCGGAGCTCAAAGTGCTGCGACTTCCTTCTGATACGCCGTGCCTCCTTCTCATCATCCAGAAGGGTTTCATCAGTTAAATAGCTGATGATCGGGGTCATCCATATAGGTCCATCTTCCTCAACTATAGCTGCGATTTACCCTTCCGTTATAGACTTTTCCTTTAGTATTTCTACCAAGACTTGCTTGGATAAATGGGCGAAACTTGTAGACGCAATTTTGCTAAGGGCGTCCGCCTTCTTGTTTTCACCTCTTGGTACTTACTTGATAGAAAAATTGCTGAAAGTGGCTATGAGTGACTTGACTTTCTCTAAGTATCGAACCATGTTATCCTCTTTGGCTATGTAACCTCCTAGAATGTGGTTCGCGACAAGCCGTGAGTCTACGTAAGCCTCAAGGTTGCGGAATCCCATTCTAGCGGCGATTTTTAAACCCGCAATCAACGCTTCATATTCTGCCTCATTATTGGTGGCTGTGAATTCAAAACGCAGGGCGTAGGTAAACTTCATTCCTTCCGGATTCGTAAGGATGAGGCCAGCTCCTGACCCGTCCGTGCACGAGGATCCGTCAGTGAACAAGACCCATGGTTCTGCTAGAGTTTCCTCTCGTTGTATGACCGGTCCGTCCTCATTTGGCTTCTCAATTAAGAAATCTACCAAGATTTGGCCTTTGACAGTTGTCCTTGGTCTATAGGAGATGTTATGCTCTCCTAACAGAATGCTCCATTTCTGTAGCCTACCAGCCACGTCTGGTTTGGAGATGATTTGTTTTATTTGTTGATCAGTAATAACCACAAAAGGGTGCACGTGAAAGTACCGACGTAACCGTTTTGTGGTGAATACTAATGCTAAAACCAACTTCTCCATAGAGGAATAATTCAACTCCGGCCCTTGTAGTGTTCTACTTATGAAGTAGACCGGAGTCTGGACTGTGTCCCTATCCGTCATAAGTACTACACTTATTGCTCCGTGTGTAGCCGACAGATACATAATGAGCTCCTCCTTAGGTCGGGGAGCCACTAGCATGGGGAGAGCTACGAGATGCTGTTTAAGCTGACTAAAAGCTTCCTTAGCTTCCTTTGTCCAACGGAAATCTCCCTTCTTGATGAACTTCTTGAGTGTTTTGAATAGAGGTAGTGATTTCTCCACGGACTTCGACAAGAACCTGTTTAGCCCGGCCAGCTTTCCATTCAATGATTGCACCTCTTTTCGCATCTGAGGAGATGATAATTGTATCACCGCGTCTGTCTTTTCCGGGCAATGCTTGATTCCGTTTGGATCGATTATGTATCCAAGGAACATCCCTTCAGTTGCCCCAAACATGCATTTTTTTGGATTCAATTTCATATTGATTCTCCTCAATGTGTCAAACGTCTCTTGGACGTCACGGAGAAGTGTCTCCTCCGTATGAATTTTGATGACTAGATCGTCAACATAGACCTCAAGGTTGTGACCTATCTGTGAGTCGAAGGCTTTATCAACAAGTCGTTGATATGTTGCCCCGGCGTTCTTTAGTCCGAATGGCATTTTTGTGTAACAGTACACGCCCTGACTAGTATGAATCGCCGTCTTCTCCTCGTCTTCTTCCGCCATCTGGATCTGGTGGTATCCTTCGTACGCATCTAAGAAGCACTTGAAAGGATACCCACATAGGGATTCCACCTTCCATTCAATCTCTGTTAACGGATAGCAGTCCTGCGGACAAGCTTTGTTCAGGTCCGTGAAGTCCACGCACATGCGCCAGCTCCCGTCATGCTTCTTAACCATGACCGGGTTGGATAACCACTCGTGGTAGTATACCTCGCGCATAATTCCTGCGTCTACCAATTTCCGTACTTCATCCAGTATTACTTGGCTGCGTTCTGGTGCTTGACCACGCTTATTTTGCTTAACAGGAGGATACGCCTGGCGGATTTGAAGTTTATGTTCTGCTATCACGCGCGGCACGCCTGTCATATGCTTGGGCTCCCATGCGAATACATCCAGGTTTGCTTTCATGAGAGAGCACATGGCCCTCTTGCCATTATCTGAGAGCGTTCCCCCCTATGGACACCTCTTGTTCTGGGTAATTGGGATGGATTGCCACCTTCCAGTTGGGGGGTGGTGATCCTTCCTTAACGGGAACAGGTAGGACTGGTGTCGCCACGACGTGGCATTCGGATGCTCGTATGATTGAGTTATAGATGGTGACAATTCCCCCTTCTACAGGGAATTTAATCATTCCGTGAGCTGTGGAGGGTACTGCCCGTATGGCCAAGATGCCTGGTCTTCCTATGATCCCATTGTATGGAGAGTGTGAGCGTATCACCATAAAGTTCATCCACGCCGTGGTGGAATGTTCTTCATTCGCAATGGTCACTAGCAGACGCAGCTGTCCTATTGGCCAGATGGTGTCTCTACTAAAGCCGATGAGCGGCGACGTGGCCGGGTACCAACTGGCTTCTTATTTCTGGTCGCAGCTGTACGAAACAGTGTTCGTATAGCACCTCCGCGGATGACCCTCCATCCACATACTTACGGCGAACATTGTGTGTTCCAATGCTTACCTCAATCGTGAGAGGTGCATCAGCCACGTCACTTACCGTAATGGGAGGGAATGAGATTTCTTTGACGCGTGAAATTTTTTGACTAACTTTCTGCTTTGTGCGACGCTGCCAGGATTGGATCATGTGTATAGTCGAAGGTTTTTCCTTTTGAGGATCCTTCTTATCGTGCTTTTTGTTATCCTTTCCGTCCTTCTAATCCTTGACCAAATGTTTGAGTTTGCCTGACTTTATCAGTGACTCAATGTGCTTCTTGAGCTGGATGCATTCCTCCGTGTCGTGGCCCTTGTCGTTGTGGAATTCGCAAAAGCGATTTCCTTGTCGTCGGTCCACCGGAGTCGTCATTGGGGGAGGTCTTGGGAATTTCGCCCCTTCTGTCAACAAGATTTCCCGGTAAGTCATCTTTAAGGGGGTGAATTTATCCCCCGACCTCCCTCCTTTGTTTTGGCTCTTGTAGTCCGAGCCCCTTCCATTGCCTTGGTTGTTTTGACCACCCTACTGTCTCCTGGACTGGTCGTTCGATCGATAGTGGTTTCCCTTTGTAGGATAGGCCGCAGCTGTGACAACCGCGGTTTTGAGGTTCGTCACTTAGTTTTATTTTGTGCTAGTTACGTGTCTTTACGTGTTTATGTGCTAATTAGTGTGTATAGATTGTGGTTTGGATATCGTTTTCGGTACAGGGTACCTTGTGAGTGAAACGATGTGTGATGATTTCATGTTCATGAGCTCACATGGTAGTGACTATGAAATGAGATGGTGTTATATAGTGGTTTACATATACGTATATGTATTATAGAAAATCTTATTATTACGATTTACAGTTTAGCATTTTGAGGTCTCGGATGAGGTATTTAGTGATGGTAATTAGGGTTTAATTATGTTAAAATCGTTTTTTAAAATAACTGGGCAGAATTTTAGGTCAATTGTTTTGACCATATATAGAGTTCTACAAACTCTTATTTTGTGATCCAAGTATCCCTGGAAAGGTATTTGAGTTGGCTTTCAAATGCAAGAAACGAGAACTAAATTGGAGGTCGGGAAGTGGGTCAAAAACAGGTTACAACAGTCGGAGGTCAAATCAGTTTTGAAATCAGCGGGTTTTTAATTAATGTTTTAAGATGGTTAGGGTACTTAGGAGTACACTTGAGCCCTCTAATAAGCATGGGAGTTGGGTTATATATTAAATAAGAGGCCTGGAGGAGGTCTAAGCAAATGGGTTAGGGTAAGACCCCCTAATCATAACAAACTTTTTGTATGTTCAAAATCAGTAAAATCTGGATAGACAAAAGTATATATATATATATATATATATATATATATATATATATATATATATATATATATATATATATATATATATATATATATATATATATATATATATATATATATATATATATATATATATATATATATATATATATATATATATATATATATATATATATATATAATGGCGACTGAATTTTTTACATACGATTCTACTTTTTGTTTCGGTTAAATCATCTATTGATTTGACTACAATAAGGTGTTTCGTCCTTTTGTGTTCCCATTTATTATTTGTCGGTAATTGATCATTGGTTTGACTCCTTGTTTTTATTAGGGTTTTTTTAGGAGTTCATTTTATTTAGGGTTATTGTGGGGTCCGTATAGTGTTGGTCGGCTGACCTTAAAATTCTGGCGGCTGACATATCATGGTCGGCTGACCTTAAGGTTTTGATCATTAATTGCATCCTTTGCTGGGTGGGTCCGGTTGCTTGGCGGCTGAACTTATTAAGCAATAATCATTCGCTATTAATAGTCGGCTGACATTCATTAATTGCTAGTTAAGATTCACGTGTGTAGTTGTTTGTGACATCCAGTGACTACGTTCGATTGGGTATTGCGTCATTTGTTTTTTTGTTTCTTAACAGTCGATCAATTATTTAGTTGTTTTTTAGGGGTTTTAGTGGTGGACTACGGTTATCTCGTTTATCTCAGTTTTGGCTACTTGTTGACCGAAGATTCATCATGTCTTCAAAACCAAGTGTTGAGGTAAGTGAGTCTATTGCATCTAAGATTAATGCTATGCAGCCACTTGATATTAAAAAGGTGCTTGGATTGCTTGGGGTTGTTATCACCAAGATTCAAGATATTCGTGCTGTTGGGCAAGAAATTAAGGATAGAAAGGATCCTGTGTGTGCACTGATTTCTAAAGAGCGTTCTAAGGAAATTGTGGCATTATTGTGTAAACTTGAAACTGATATGATTGCTTTTCCCCATGTGGTTAAGGCAACCTCTTCTAGTGATGGTTTCGTTGACTTGATTGAAAAAGCTGCCACCATTAATGGAATGCATCCGTGTAATCTACATGATGTTTTGGAGTTATTTGGTGTTACGATTCGTACGGTTTGTGATGCAGGTGTATTTATGCATAAACTAAAGATGAATAAATATCCATTATGGGCATTGCTTTCTCAAGATCGTGCTAAAGAAATTCTGGATCTACTTTGCAAGTTTGAAGTTGGAATGGTTACATCCACTAATCAAGGTATTAACTCTGATGGAGTCTCATCTTCATCTAATTTTCATTGTGTTAGTGACAGTGTTTGTGAAGGTGTTAATATCTCGATCCCTAGGAAGGTTGTTGAGATAGTAAATACTCGCTACCACAATACTTTATATGGTTATTTTCTTGGTAAAAGGATAGCGTTTCCTGTGGTGGAGTATTTTGCTAAGAATAACTGGGCCAAACATGGTTTGAAGCGTATTATGATGAATGAAAAAGGATTTTTCTTTTTTCAATTTGGGACTTGTGAGGGGCTTAATGCGGTTCTTGAAGGTGGTCCGTGGATGGTAAGGAATTCGCCTATCTTTCTTAAGAAATGGACTATAAATACGTACCTTCTAAAAGAGGAACTAACTCGCATTCCGGTATGGGTTAAGTTTCATGATGTACCGCTACAGGTGTTTGAAGAGGAAGGTATTAGTTTAATTGCTTCGTGTCTTCGGTACATCATGATGGACACTTATACTAATACTATGTGTAAAGAGTCTTGGGGACGTAGTAGTTTCGCCCGGTGTCTAATTGAAATGAATGCTAATTCGGAGTTCATGGAAAACATTACTATTGGTGTACCCGATCTTGAAGGCCCTGGATTCACTAAGGAAACTATTCGTGTTGAGTATGAATGGAAACCTCCTAGATGCCCTACTTGTAATATTTTTGGTCATTCATTTGATACTTGTCCGAAAATTGTTAAACCTAAAATGGTTGAAAATGTGACAACTCATGTTGATAGTGATGGTTTCCAACAAGTGCAAAGCAAGGGGAAGAAGAACAAAGGTAACTTAGGGAATCAAATCCCAAGAGGTGTTCCATTGAGCAAGGGTTTTCAAACAAGTAAGTCTGTTGCTTTTCGTCCAAAAAATCACTTGGATGCTACAAGTAAGAGTGGTGATAATGGTAAAAAGTTGAATACTAAATTTAGTCAGTCACAGCAGTCTAGCAATCCTAGTGGTCTGAATAAAGGTACGGATCCAATGAGCATTGTTTCTACCTCTAATAAATTTTCAACTTTGTCCAAGTTTGGAATGGAAGAAGTGGTTCAAGTTAGCGAAGAAGATAATGAGGAGGAAGTCGAGGTTGTCTATGATGAATCGGTAAATCTTCTCAACACTCATATTGGGGCAAGCACTCCAACTGGTTGATCCTATGTTGATGGTTTATTATTTTCTTCCTAATTTTATGTTTTCGTCTTGGTTTTTGTCTAGCTTATATTTTTCATCATTCTAGACTAGTTAATGTTTATGGTCTGTCATAAACATTTGTTTAACAAGCTGCCTGTAGCTTGCGGTTAATGTGGTATTTCAGCCACATTCATTGTACTTCAACGTTTTTTTGGTTCTATTTACCAGGGTCATTGTTACCCTTTTACCAAAATATATATATATATATATATATATATATATATATATATATATATATATATATATATATATATATATATATATATATATATATATATATATATATATATATATATATATATATATATATATATATATATATATCAGGGCCTTAACAGTAGCTTTAAGGTTGGGGCAAAGGGGAGGAGTTAGCTAACATATGTAAAGGCATAGGGTTTCCTTTACAGAGGTCATGGGTATGGTTAGGTGGGCGTTTGTTTTATAGTTTGAAGACCTAAAAGTTGGGACTGTTTTGTGTAAAATATGAACGGGATAGGTATCAAACTTAACCAAGTTAAAGACTTGTTAGGGAAGGATAATGGGGTGTTTAGAACATATGAATGAGGAACATATATGGGAGAAGGCTAGATGTTCATCATAGGTTGATGAGCCGTCTTAGTGATTGGTTCATGTTTTGATTGTGTGTTTTTGGTTTGTTAGCTTTTTGCTAGTGCGTGGACTTTTGGAGAAGCTCAATCAGGTGAGTTTCATAGTCTCATGTTTACTAATGATTATGACTTCCAGATGGGATGGAAGAGACACTGTTTTGTTATTTATAAATTATGCTGTGAATGTTTTGTGTTTGGTGATGAACTTGTGTGTGCATACTTATGTGATTAACTGCTAGTTGATTCTTGATTGTTTTGTGTTTTGACTTGGTACCAAGGGGATGTTGGCAAGGCGGGGCCTTGGGATTGGTTCATAGGTGTTTGGACGCCTATGGGAGTATGGTGTTTGTTAAGGCTGGGAGCCTTGGATTTGGGTTGTTTTGTTAAATCTTGGATATTAGTTGTTAATGCATGTTAGTATCACATTGTCCATATGTTCTTAAATTTGGTTATTATTCACAGCTTATGGTATGATTTTGGCGTTCGAGTCTAAACCTATGACTCTCACCAACTTTATGTTGACGTGTTTTAGTGTCTCTTTCAGGTGATATTATGGTTAAGCGTGAGAACATAAGTGGCTAGGATTTGGAGTTGCGTAGGAATGCATTTAGAAGGAGATCCCCGTTCCTTCTTAGTTTCTTTTGTTTGTTTAATAAGTGATACTGTTGAAACCTATATGTTTGCTTTGTTTATGTTATTGTTTGTCTCGGGTAAGTGGTAGGACTGTTACCTACTTACCTAGACTCCTGCATTGTTGAGATATTGTCATGACTTTTGTGTCACCATTTTATGACATTTCTTATTTCATTTAGTTATCTCTATAGACACGCCATGTTGTGATGATATCTATACGTCGCGCTCCATATTCCGCCATGTTGGGGTGTGACAGAATGGTATCAGAGACAATGGTTATAGAGAACTAGGTTGCTAGTCGCGTAGCCTAGTCTATAGCTTAAGGATCCCTGCATATAGGCGTCATAGGAGTATGTGTGAATTTTATAATAATTGATGTGTTTGGATGTTATTTTGTGATGTTTGTTAAGTTATGAACTACTATGTTTCATACTTAGCCACATGTTATTTTCTTTTCAGGTTGTGACTAGTGCGGGTTAAACCATAATCGTCCACGCTAGTCATTGTTGTATTTTGCTTAAATTGTACATTATAGTACATAATTTGGTACAAGGTAGTTTCTATATTTTGTTGAGTTATTTTATGTACCTGAGGTACGTTATTTTTCTTTTGATGTTTAAGTCATGTTCCATAAGAATCGTGTGGTGGTTCGAGTTACTAGGAGTACATGGGTAGGAAGGATTTTAAGGTGTTTCCATTCTGATGGGCGACATGACTTATAATTGATTATGTTTTCGTTTTGGATTTTGTCTATGCTGTTTGAGCTAGACTATGGATTTCTGTATTCCAAGAGTTTGACTATGTAATTTTATTAGTTGGAGTTTTTGACTTTATTATTTATGTGGTTATGTGCTTAGGTGAGTTGATGGATTTATGTGTTATGTGTTGTATTGATTCTTATAAGTGTCATCATAGGAGGGAGTGCATTGGGGAAAGGGTAATTGTATAAGTATGGTGGCCAACATAGTTATACAAGTACCACAACTTCAATGGGTTCCTAAGTATGATTGCATGAAAGAGGGTTAGTACATGCTTGTATATGATGAGATATGGATCATTGGTATATGTATAGTATATGGGTTTATGTATCGGTTGCCTACGATATGGATATTTTTTAGTGTGTTATTGTTTTGGGTTATAGTCATGTTGTGTGATTATAGGGTCACACGATATGGACTGGTTTTAGTGATAGGTTTTATGCCTTGTGGTAAGATGGTGGTTACTCGTAAAAAAAACGAGTGTATGACGCGATTGATTGATCTGACATGTATGGTAACGAGTATGTTTTGGGTGATTTAATAGGTATATATATGCGGATGTATATATACTAGTATGTGTTAAGTTATGATATATGGTCGTTCACTAGTTATTATAACTTGAACGTACCTTGTGTTTGTTCGTGTT